>CM069232.1:16286947-16770144 GCA_035582765.1 Acer negundo
TTCATTGAATTGAATGAAATATGTCTCGGACAAAGGAAATAAGGGGTTGTTTGTTTTATCTTTTGAAAGATTGAATAGTCGTACATTTTTAAATGCGAATAGGGGCCAAAATACTGACTTGGGTATGTAGCTTATGTTTTTTTTTTTTTTTTCATTCTCATATCTGAATGTATTGTCAACAAATTTGTTTTTTAAAAGTAAAATTGTCTGAAAATAAGTAATTTTACATTTATACCCATGTTAAACAATTATACATATAATATGGAATAAAAATAATCCAAAAATAATAATTATATATGAATACATATGATTAAGATCTTCTTCTTCGATTACAAACAAACTTAATTTTTACCGGAAATAAAAGGTTTTTTTTTTTTATTAAAAAAAAAAATAAAATAAAAGGGGCAACAGGAAAATCTACACAAAACACTATAAAAAAAAAAATACATAAATACATCACCCTAATATCATAATAAAGTATTGCTATTAAACACCAATATGAGAAGTGATTATGGTTCTTTTTTATTTTTAAAGCTATTTGAAATAATCAATACATTAAAATAAAGATTTATTTACCATATATAATTATGATGAAATTGGAAATATGTTATATATGAGAGATAATATCAGAAGAAAATATTTTGGATTGTATTTAATGTAATTAAGTGATTTGCAATTAAGTGAAAAATCATGATTTTTTACTTTTTATTTTAAGTTATTTTTTGGTATTTTAAAGTTGTTTGGCCATTAAAAAAACAACTTAATGATTATGATTCAGACTCATTAAGTGTTAAGTGGAAAAAACAAACGATCCCTAAGTTTCTAAAAAAAAAAAAAAAAGTCTTCACCAAAGGAAAATAAGTCTCGGACATTAAGTTTTGATCAAATGAAATAAGTTTTGTTCATTAAGTATTGATCAAAGCTTAAAAAAAAAAGTGTGACTTATTTTTTTGAAGGGTACTTTTATCATAAACACAATTTTTTTTTTATTTTTTATTTTTTATTTTTATTTTTTTTTTGCTATTAAAACTTAAATAATTATTAACTTGGTTCCACAAAATCAACATCCAAAAGTGCTAAAAATTGTAAGAACCCTTTCAAAATATTGTACCCTCCCCCAATTTTGAAATATTGTAACAATAAAAAAAAAAGTACAGTTCATTTTTAAACAATGTTAAATAAATTCTAGGATGCAACGCGTAGTGCATGGAGTGATCAAAGAAGGAAATATGAATACACAAACGTGACAAACCTGGAAGAATCCCCATTTTTGGCATGCATAGTGAAACTTCTCCAACTCTGATTCCATGGAGTCTCCAGAGAGCAACCTGATCAAGTCAATGACGGGCACTTGTGGTGAAGAAGTGGTGTTGGATATGAAGGGAGGGTCTTGATCGGGACGCACATATCGCAGTGGGACAGTAGTAAGTGGCTCCTTTGCTAGCTCCTGAACACAAGGCACTGGAAGAGAGCTTCCCAAGTTAGATAGCTTTGGTTCCATTATGGATCTTCTACAGACAGATTTCTAGCTAGTCTCTGGAATTTAATTGTTTTAATTTTGTGAAGCTCCTCCATTATATTAGTCAGGAGAAAAGCAACCATGCATCGGACGCATGGTTCATTTTGATTTTGATTTCGTAAAGTAGTAAAAATTTTAAGATAGATATTACCTCGAACACACTTGACTCTAATGTTGCTTTGACAAGGGTTAGCAATTTAGGTCATGACACTGACAACCTCATGTACGAAATACATTTATTATTAATTTGTAGTATTTAAAACATTAAAACAATATAAAGTAAATCCTAAAAACATATCTTTATGTTGACTGTTTCAAGAAGGCCTAATTGGTTCCAACAGTTACAATTTCCTTTCACTAGATAGCATACAATATAAAATTTGGAGCCAATACATGTCTCACTTCCCAGAACAGTACTCAATAGTGCAGATAACAATATCAGATAAGCATCACCAAAAAGTTTTGATTTTTGTTGGGCAACACATGTTTTTGCATTGATTTCTATTTCAAGTAGTCTTTTCAACCTGTGAAGCTAATCTTTCATATGACTTGTTAACAAATTATTTTATTTTTATTTTTATTTTTTTAAATAGCTGATGCAAGCTCTACGTTTCAGATTTTCAACATTCTTTATTCTTATATTGTTATCAAAATTGACTTTTTCCATTGTCATTAAATTAGGATTTTCATTATCATATATGCAAGCAACTTCTGAGAAGCTTCCTTGTATTACTTATTTAATTCTTCATCTCTACTCCTCATTTTTCTATGTTAGCAAATCAATGGAGACAACTTCTAAGTTCTAGCTGGCTCTGCCGAGGATTTGTAGGGAGAAAATATTTGATCTTTTTTATTTATTGATGATTTTTTATTTGAAATATTACTTATTTATTGAATGACATGTTTAGACGATTCTATGGATCACTTTGTTAATATCTCAAATAACAGACAAACCTTCATTATTTATTATTATTATTATTTTTATATAACCATCATTTTTGTTTTGTCCCCTGGTGTTTCAACTTGTATATATAATATATCAAATCACTATCTCAGATAATAGACAAACTTATACAATAGTTCTTACACCAAACAATTAGGGTTACTTTCAACATTAAAGCTGCGTTTGGCAGCTGGAATTGGATAGGGTTGGACTATTGGACTATGTCCAATCCTATCCCCATGTTTGGTGGAGCATACAGGATTGGCTCCAATACAATGGAGCCCACTTCTTATCCTACCACAATAGGATTACTTTATACCAACACCGAGACTATTTTAGTCTCACCTTTTATTTATTTATTTACTTTGTTGTTAGTGGCGGGGATTTAGACTTTTTCTTTTATATTTTACTTTTTTGGTCGGGATTACTTTTTCCAGGATTTTTTTCTTTAAAAAAAATTATATTATTTATATTTAAAATAATAGATTTATTTAATCTGATTTAAAAATTAATTTAATATATGTTATTTTATTATAATAATTAAAAAAATTAATTTCAATAAAAAATTAAATGTTAATTTATTTCAAATTAATTTTTAAAATTTTATTTATTTTTAAAAATATTTTATTTTGTTCAAAACAATAAATTAATAATTTTTTTAACCAAATTTAATTTAAAATATATATTTTTATTTTCTTTGAATTGATTAAAATAATTTTATTTATTTTGATATAATTTTATACTTACCTCTCACAAAAACAAAAATATATTTTCAATTAATTTTTTTATCCAATTCCATGTTATACCAAACAAGAAGACAATATTATTTAGTCCAATGACTCCAATTCGCACTGCACCAAACATATCATAGTACTAATTTACTCTAGTATAATCCAATCTCATAAAAATAGTCCAATCCATTCCCGCACACCAAACTCACACTAAGAGTACACTTTTTTGTTCTATATATACAAGAATGTGTAAAAGTTGTCTTTTCTTCTACCATTAATGAATGATATAAGAAGAGCACACATAAACATAATTATTATATATATAGATTATTTAAGGATCATCATATGCGTTGGATTCAATTGCTCTTCATGCCTGGTTAATTTTGAATTCTCATGGCATGAATGTATGTTTTCCATCAAGCTATTTGTGAAAATAGCCTTTCGATATAGTCTACAACTCCTATTTCTCTTAACATTGTTGGAGTTTTTGGGGCTATAAGGCTTGGTGCTGGACCGACTTCTCCTTCCATTTTGCGGTTGCAAAATGTGGCAACAGATATCCTCTCTTTTAAAAAGTTTACTGTTGCTCCATGTTCGTTGCTACGATATGATAGTATCTTTGTATCCATTTTGCTTGTAACGATTCCATAGCTACCAAATAATAGAAAAAGTGAAAATGTACATTTTGCTTGTAACGATTCCATAGCTACCAAATAATAGAAAAAGTGAAAATGTACAAGGGATTATAAAAGTGAAAATGTACATCAAGAGTGTCCCCAACGTTGATATAAAAGCATTAGGAAAGGATTTAAAGGAATTCACAACCCATCTTTCTTTATGTAAAGGCCAGGAGAATGGTGAGGCCGGCAAAACCAAAATGAGGAGGGAGGTCGATACGAGGAAATATGGGGTTTTGTCACTCTTTTGAGTTGGTGTTTCACGAGTGTCATTACTTTAATAACTTAAGTTTTAATGACACCAAAGTACATTTCCAAAAATGTCCTTACTTTACATATAATTTTTAGACTTAATGGTACACATGCCCCTTGAATTGTTAGCGAACTGTTGATATGCCCCCTGAATCCTTAAAATGATCACTAAACCCTTTGAACTCTCATTTTCTTTGTAGCATAGGCCCAAAGCCTAACGCCGTCCATTTTTCTGTCAGGAAAATTGCAATAAGTTCCCTTGATTATATAGATAATTGCAAAAAACCAGAAATAATATAATAATATGACCTCAATGCCCCTCTGACCAAATTTAAAAAATCAAATTTAATAAAAAAATTGAAATTTAAATTGAAATAATGGTTAAATAATAATAAAATTCTGAATTTAATTTTCTGAATAATTAAATTATCTTTTTTATTTAATATCCCTAAATATTTAATAAATAATAATAATAATAATAATAATAATAATAATAATAATAATCATGGTTATTAATGGATGGTGGAGATCCAATCTGAAAATTTGGAAGTATAATTATAATTTTTTCTTTTTTTTTTATATTATATTATATTATATTTTAAATTTTTCAGATCTCTTCGAATCTGGAAATTTCCATATTTGAATAAATTGGTTATTAATATGTCATGAACCTTCGCCATATGTGTTACGTTATAATCTACAACCCCAAAACACATGTACTGACTAATGAGATGAAATTGAAATAATTATGACTTAATAGCCATGAATTTCAAATATTTATTATTACTGTTGTTGTTATTATTATTATTTCATCATCATCATCAACATCATTATTATTAATAATATTTATTATTATTTTTATTTTTATTTATTATTATTAATAAATATTTAGGGATATTTAAATAGAAAAGATAATTTAATTATTCAGAACTGTTTTTCAAAATTTTATTATTATTAACCATTATTTCAATTTTTAATTTTAATTTTTTAAAATTTGATTTTTAAAATTTGGTCAGAGGGTATTTATGTCATATTGTTTATAGTTTTATGCAATTATCTATATAATCAAGGAACTTATTGCAATTTGCCTGACAGAAAAATGGACGACATTAGACTTTGGGCCTCTGCTGCAAAGAAAATAAGAGTTCAGGGGGTTTGGTGACCATTTTAAGATTTCAGGGGGCATATCAACAGTTCGCGAACAATTTAGGGGGCATCTGTACCATTAAGCCTACTTTTATTTACTTTTCAATTTTCAATTTTTTTTATTTATATTTTTTCATCTTCTTCATCGGCTTCCAATGACAGCCTCTATTGGAGGTCGAAATGGGGGTCGAAATCGATCTCCAATAGAGGTCAAAGTCGTTCGACCTCCATGGAGGTCAAAATTGACCTTTAATGGAGGTCGATGAAGGAGAAGAGGAAAAAAAAAATATGGAAAATTTTATTTTTGTCCAATATGTCTCGGAAATTTTCATGACTTTTCAGGGCATTTCTGAGACATTTTAGGTAATTTTCGAGACATTTTAGATAATTTTCAAGACTTTTCAAGTAATTTCGAAGACTTTTCAAGTAGTTTTTGAGAATTTTTGGTAATTTTCGAGACTTGACTTAAGTCTTGAAAATTACCAAGACTTTCTGGGTAAAAAAGAAAATTTTCCAGGCTTTTGATAATTTCCGAGACTGTTTAGGCAAAAATGAAATTTTTTGAGACTTATTTTGTTGTTTATGAGATTTTTCCAAGACTTTTTACAATTTCTGAGATTTTCTGGACAAATATGACATTTTCCTTTTTTTTTTTTCATCTTCTTTCTTGAAGCCTCCATTGGAGGTCAATTTCAGGTCGATGAACATTTTATATATGAGGAAATAGGGGTATATATCACTTTTTCAAAATGGATTTGTGTGGCTACAACTACTTTAATAACTCATATTTTATTAACACCAAAGTAGGTGAGGAGACCAAAATGCCCCTACTTGCAAATTTTTCTATCTTTCTTCCCATTCTCTCTCTCTCTCTCTCTCTCTCTCTCTCTCTCTCTCTCTCTCTCTTTCATTGTCTAAAGAATGAACTTGACGAACACTTACGATTTTGGTTGATAATTCGACGAACGAACTGGGCTAGGTTGACTATTCGATAAACTCACTCAAATTTTTTTTGTTATTAATTTTGTTTTCAATGATTTTGAGTTTTTATTGTGATTTTGTTGTTGATTTTGATGTGAATTATGAGTTTGTTGAATCTGAATGGAGTTGTTTGAATCTTGGATTGGTGGGTTTGGGTTTGGGTTTGTCAAGTTGGAGAAGATGAATAGCCGAAGTTGGGATTTTTTACGCTTATTCGAGATTTAATTGTTCCATTTTAAGATTTATTTGTTTCATTTCGACTCGGGACTTGTTACGTTTATTCAAGACTTAATTTATGAATATCCGAGACTTATTACACTTATTCGAGACTTAATTTATGAAGACTTATTTGCTTCATTTTCGAGACTTTTTTTTATGAATACCCGAAACTTTTTCATGAGTTTTCGATACTTATTAATGCGTTTCGAGACTTAATTCACTTTTTTTCGAGACTTATTATGTTCAACCTCCATCAATGGTGAAAGTGATGAGTCGACGACAGCGCCGGTTGACTCCGAAGATAGTTGGATCTGGAAGATCGAACGACGTCTAGTTCGTTGGCGCCATCGGTTTCGTCGGATTCGCTACGGATTGTCATAGATCGGATGATGAAGATTCGATGACAGTTTGGGTTTGACTTCGTTTCTCTCTCTACACAGCTCAAAAATTTAAACAAACACTTCGGTTACAATGATTGGCACTTGATGAATGTTTACCCCGATGGTTTTACCGGTCAACTCGCCGGTCAGTGGTGACACCTCCATTGAAGCTCCATCAATGGAGGTTTTTGAAAAAAGAAGAAGAAAGAAAGTGAAGGACTTATGCCGGGAGGGTGGGGGTTGTGGTGTTATTTTTGTCCAAATTCCAATTTTGGTACCGTTAAAATAAGACTTATTAATGTGTTGTTGTTTGAACAATCCTTCCCCCAAAAAATGCTATTTAATTTTTGACCCTTTATATTTTCTGGTGAGTTTTGGTGGTTTTAGATTACTGTATGGAAATATTTCTTGATCATGAGATTTTGTTAAGCTTGGCCAAGTAATTTAGAGTACCGGTGAAGCCGCCGACGATATATTATTGGCCGATTTGAGGACGTTTCTTGTGAGTTGTACAGAGATTTGGTGGTTCTGTGTCATCTACTCATCTCTGCCTCTAGATCTGAACATGTTCTTCATAATTTAAGTATAAAAAAAAAAACTCAAATTACTTGAAATTTACGTTATTAATCTTCGCTCGCTGATTCAACTCTTGAATTTCGTTTTGTTTTTCTCTTTTATCAAAATTTTTGGTTTTATTCTAAAGTTTATCGTCGTTATTCAAAGGTCTTAGTCGACAAGATTGGCTCTTTTTTTTTGGTAGCTCTCAGTAGTCGCTCTTTTTTTCAGTCGGTGTTCCCTTTTTATCATCATCTTTTCGCTGTTATATAAAGATGTTAGATCATGGTTTGTGCACCAGTCTAAAAAGATACCGCTCACATATGGAGGTTGTTCGACCTCCGATGGAGGACCTCCATCAATGGAGGATTTTGAAAAAAAAAAAAAAAAAAATAGTTATGGGGTATTTTAAGGAATCTGTTTTAGTTGCCATTTAAATTATTAAAGGAAGGATGCATTTAAAATTTCACCTCAAAAAAGTGCTGTATAATTTTTGAACCCAACCGATGACATGCTGAGCATGATGGATAGTAATTAAAGCTCATTGTTTAATTTGCCTTCCTTCGAATAATAGAGTCATTTCATTATCATCCAATCTTAGATATGTTAATTCAAACCACATTAACATATCTTAATATATGGAAATATTGAAATAATCATCAAGATCGATCTGTTTTCAATTATCGTGTGCTGAGATCATAATTAAATTAATATGGAAATGAAACTCATCAATATACTGTATATACATATATGCACACAGAACTACATAAGTGATATAGACTTGGATATATATTTTCCATATTTTTTGATTTGGGCACAACATGATGTAACAATTATCATCACGTCATATTTTTTTTCGTAAACTACTTTACGAAAATGATAGATTGATCACCAAATTATCTTTTAATTCACAAATAAATCCAAATTGATCGGTTTGCTATTTTGAACAACTCGATGAGCTTATTTTACTTTAAAAAAAAATAAACAATCAAATCAACTCAGTGAAATTAAATTGATTCAATTATTTCAATGAATTGATCAGTTTAACAGTTTGAATGCCTAGTTGTCAATATTAATAATATTTTCGAAAAAAAAAAAAAACTAAAAAATAGTAAACTATGGTAGTGTGGTGATTCATAAGTACTCATAAACAAGGATCCTCTCATAGTCTGTCCTAATCCAATAACACCCATGAAAGTTGATCTCTTTGTATTGGTTTAGGAATGTTATTATTAGAGATTAGTTTCCTCTTTGTAACATATTTGTATACCTGATTTGTAGAATGGTAGCTAGCCTTGTAGAACAAGGAGTCCTCTTGTATAAATCATATTGTATTGATTCAATAATATTCATTCAAATCCAAAATCAAACTTTACATGGTATCAGAGCTGGAACAAGATTTCTAGTTCATATTTTCTTCTTCTTCTTCTCAAATCACCCCTTTTTTTTCCTTCTTGTTATTCTTCATCATGGGTGAAAATTTGGATGGGAAAAGCGTTCCCAATCTCAGCGAAGGATCTCAATCTTTGGGTGGAAATAATGTTTCCAACCTGTTCTTCATTCACCATTTTGATCATCCAGGTTTAGTGTTGGTCCCAAAACCTCTTGTTAGGGATAATTATGCAACTTGGAAGAGAGCGATGACGGTCACTTTGAATGCGAAAAATAAGTTGGGTTTTGTCGATGGATCCGTCAACCCACCTTCGCCGAAAACTAACCCTAATGATCATGAAGCATGGTCGTGATGCAATGATATGGTTCATTCATGGATCGTTAACACTCTGGCCGTCGATATTTCTGACAATGTCATCTACTACACTACTGCCCATGAAATATGGGAAGATCTTCGTGAATGCTTCTCTCAAAGCAATGCTCCCCATATCTTCCAAATTCAACGAGAAATTGCTAATCTCACTCAAGATCAACTTTCAGTTTCTACCTACTACACCAAATTGAAAAGTTTGTGGAATGAGTTAGCCTCATTTACCGATGGATTGACCTATACGTGCGAGGTTCAACAAGATCGCCAAAAGTTGATGCAATTTCTCATGGGACTTAATGAGTCCTATAACATCGTTCGTGGACAAATTCTCTTGATGAATCTGTTGCTATTAGTTTGTCAAGCATATTCTTCAATTTGCCAAGAGGAGAAGCAACGTACCCTTGGAGCTTCCAAGAGTACACTTAATACCGTAGCCATGGCCGTTCGAACCAACCAAACTTATCGTCAAACCAACAATTGATCTTTCACAACATCCATCCGATCTAATTGTAAAAGAGGACGTCTACATTGTTCTCACTACAATAAGGATGGTCATATTATTGATACATGCTGGAAACTTCATGGTTATCCACCAGGACACCAGAACCGCAAGACAAACCGATCCAAACCTCAAACATACACACCTGCAGCCAATCAAGCCGAAAGTTCAAACAAGAAAGAGATGCAATCTGCTGTACCTGGTCTTTCTGATCTCCAACTCTAGCAAATCCTTGCCATCATGAGTAACAAAGGTGGGAATGAAGAATCTCCTCAAGTAAATACTGCTGCAACTACATGTTTGTCAATTTTACCCTTTCAGCATTGGATTATTGATGGGGGAGCAACAGACCATATGACTTTTTCTTCTAGACTATTGGTTCATAATAATGGTCATCAATCTGTACCGCCAGTTCGCTTACAAAGTGGAGAGACTGCTCCTACTGTTGACACAGGTATTGTTGACAAAGGAACTTTATCCTTGAATTTTACGTTTCATTTACCTGATATGCTTTATGTGCCGACCTTTAAAGTTGATTTAATGTCTGTAAGTAGATTAACAAGGAGTTTAAATTGTTCAGTAATTTTCTTTCCATATTGGTGTGTTTTACAGAACCTTGTTATGAAGATGACGATTGGTTTGGGTAAACAGCGTGGCGGGCTCTATTATTTGGTGGCGTTGACAACTGATAAGTCCCATACCTCAACACATAAACCTTCATGCAACATTGTAACTTCCTCAGATACCTGACATTGTCGTATAGGACATGTCTCTTTATCCAGATTAGGTTTCATGGCTAAACACATTTTAAATCTATCTCTTAATTGTAATAATGCTTGTCATGTATGTCCATTGGCAAAGCAGAGTCGTCTTCCATTTGGTGTTAGTTATGTTTCTAGTGTTAAAACTTTTGATCTTATTCATTGTGATATTTGGGGTCCTTATAAACATTCATCTATTTATGATGCTCATTATTTTCTTACTATTATAGATGATTATTCTCGTTTCACCTGGATTTTTTTGATGCGACACAAACATGAGACTCAATATCTATTGAGACAATTTTTTTCTCTTGTTTCTACTGAATTCAATTATAAGATTTAAAAATATCCGTGTTGATAATAGGGGTGAATTTTCCTCTCTTTAAAATCTTTTTCATGAGCATGGAGTTATTTATCAATATTCTTGTATCTACACTTCCCAACAATATGGGTTTGTAGAACATAAACACCGACACATTCTTAAGACGACACAGGCTCTTAAAATTCAAGCCAATCTTCCTCCAAAGTTTTGGGGGGAATGCATCCTTACTGCCGTTCATATCATCAATCGTCTACCCACTCCAATTCTCTATTTCAAAACTCATTTCGAGCATCTTTTCTCCAAAGCTCCTTCATTTTCTCATCTTCGAGTTTTTGGTTGCTTGGCATATGCCACTAATACACATGTCTCCCATAAGTTTGCTCAACGTGCTACAAAAAATGTCTTCATTGGTTATCCTGTTGGTCAAAAAACCTATAAACTGTATGATCTCTCACTCAACGAGTTTTCACAAGTTGGGATGTCATCTTTCATGAAAATATTTTTCCCTATGAGTCTAGTTCCGCTGCCAATCCCGTCCCTTCACATAGTCCAACCATTCCTACACCTGACCCTTACCAGATTGAACTAGAAATCCCCGTGATTAATTAACAAACACCTGTTGAGAGATTAACTGATCCACCGGTAGAGATAAAGAGACCACGACTATCACCAGTACCATCAAATATGGAAAACCAAACTGTTGATATCCAAGAAACCAATGATTCATCTTTAGTAGCTGCTCTAGCCAATTCCACCCAACCCATCTCACCACTTCCACTTCCACTTCCCCGCTCCAAACGCACTCCTACACCATCGGTTCTGCTCAGAGATTTCGTTTGCAGCCAAGTCACGCTGCCCATCTTTGATCAATCGTCTTCTTTATCGTCAGGTCCCATCAAAGGTACCCGATATCCTATCAACAATTATTTGTCATATCATCGCTATTCGCCTGCACACTTTTCTTTTGTTGCTCAAGTTAGTCAGGTTGTTGAGCCCAAGACATATGATGAAGCTGCACCTCATCCTGAATGGCAAGCAACGATGAAAGCAGAATTGTAGGCTCTCTATGACAATAATACAAGGACTATGACTTCATTACCACCTAGAAAGAAACCTATTGGATGTCGTTGGTTTTACAAAATCAAGCATCATTCTGATAGGTTGATTGAGTGCTACAAAGCGCGGTTAGTGGCAAAAGGTTTCACATAAATGGAAGGGGTTGATTATCACTAGACTTTTTCTCCCACTACTAAGATAGTAACTATTTGATGCTTGTTGGCTCTTACCGTTGTCCACAATTGGCCTATCCATCAACTCGACGTCAACGATGCTTTTCTTCATGGTGATCTTCAAGAGGAAGTTTTTATGTTCCTTCCTCCTAGTCTTCGGTGATAGGGGGAGAATACGGTGTGCTGCCTCCACAAATCCTTGTATGGTCTCAAGTAAGTTTCCCATCAATGATTTGAAAAATTTTCAGATGCTATATGGGCAGCCGACTATGTCCAATCTAAAGCTGACTACTCATTGTTTACACGACAACAAGGTAAGTCTTCTATCTTTCTTTTGATATATATGGACGACATATTGAATACTGGTAATGATCCTCAAGCTATTTCTACACTAAAAATATTCCTTCAAAACCGTTTTCGTATCAAGGATCATGGAAACTTAAGATTTTTTCTTAGTATTGAGGTTTCACGTTCTCAAAAGGGCATATACATTTCTCAGTGTAAATATACATTGGAGATTATTAAAGATGCATGTTTATTAGGGGCAGCACCTGTGGAGTTTCCTATGGAGAAAGGCCAGAAACTGTCTAACAATGGAGAATTGCTTAAAGATCCTTCTCATTATAGAAGGCTCGTTGGGCGGTTGATTTATCTTACAATTACCAGGCTAGATATAACATATTCGGTTCACATTCTTATCAAGTTCATGCATGAACCGTGAAAGCCTCACATGGAAGTTGCTTTTCAAATTCTTCGTTATCTTCAAAACGCGCCAAATCAAGGTATTTTGTTCTCTTCACATGATGATCTAACCTTACGTGCATATTGCGATTCAGATTGGGCAGGTTGTCCAATTACTCGAAGATCCACTACAAGCTATTGTGTTTTTCTCGGATCTTCGCCGATATCTTGGAGATCAAAAAGACAGAAAACTGTCTCCCTTTCACCAACAGAGGTTGAATATAGGGCTATGGCGAGTGTATGTTGTGAATCATCATGGCTCAAATATTTTTTTACAGACTTGGGTATAGTTCATCCAAAACCTGCATTACTATTTTGTGATAATAAAGCAGTGTTACATATTGCAACCAATCCAGTCTTTCATGAAAGAACTCGATACATAGAAATGGACTATCATTTTATCAGAGACAAAATTCAAAATGGATGGGTAGTTACAAGACATGTTGAGTCTTCACACCAGCTGGTAGATGTTTTCACAAAAGCCTTGGGAAAAGAAAGTTTCATTCCCATGGTTCCTAAGTTGGGAGTTCTTGATATTCTCTCTCTAACTTAAGAGGGAGTGTTAGGAAAGTTGACCTCTTTGTGTTGGTTTAGGAATGTTATTATTAGAGATTAGTTTAACAGAGTTGTATTCCTGATTTGTAGAATGGTAGCCTTGTAGAACAAGGAGTCCTCTTGTATAAATCATACTGTATTGATTCAATAATATTCATTCAATTACAAAATCAAACTTTACAACCTAAACATAAAAGAACCGATATATAAAAAGAAATTTTGTTTTTTCTCTTAAAAAATAAAATAACTAGGAGATCATCCTAACTTGTAATAAGTTGTAACATATGATACATATATCAATCAAAATCATACACACATATAAATAAATATATATATATATATAATCTTTGTGGGGCTACTTTATCATAACACATCTTTGTTAGGGCCATGATGGTTTGTGCTCTATATTCATCGTACATGATAAGTTCATGTAAGAGCACAAATAAAAAACTAAGTGCATAATTATTGAGAGAGAGAGAACCTCAAGGAAGGAGGGAGGTTGGGAAAAAGGTGGGGTTAGTTGGGAATGACAATAGATCAGATTTTACTAAACCTAAACCTAATCTTGTGAAAGAATATTTTGTATCTGAACCCGAATAATTTTAAGGGTTTGGATTCGGGTTTTGAGGATACCCGAACTTGATCCGCAAACATATTTGTATTTGAACTTGCAAACAACCAACATGTCACTTGGTTGTTCATCATGCTTTGTGGTTGGCTGGCTGGCTGATAGCTAGCACACAAATCTCATCATTAGAGGATTTGTTGACAGTTAAAAACTATCAAAAAAGGTAATCTTGACAGTTTTAAAAATCTCGACAGTTTTAAAAATTAATTGACAGTTTTAATTTTTAATTTTATTTTTTATATATTTAATATCAATATTTAATTAAATAATATTTTTTATATAGACCACTCCCGATGTTGCCGACAACCACTACCCACCTGAAGATAATGATAATTAATTATCATTAATTTATGCCGTAGAGAAAAAATTTTATAGGAAATGGTACACATTAATATCAATATTTAATTAAATAATATTTTTTATATAGACCACCTTCGACGTTGCTGACAACCACTACCCACCTGAAAATAATGATAATTAATTGTCATTAATTTATGCCATAGAGAAAAAACTTTATAGGAAATGGTGCACATGCATGTGCCCATTCACTTACAGAATTATTGCCAGGTGGTCTATTACAAAAATGACATTTGAATTAAACGTGGTAATGATTACTATTACAATTTAACCAAAAGTATCTTTCGGTACATCTTATCTAATCAGATTTATAATTTATTAATTAATATCTATCTGCGATGCCTACTATATTCTGCGTCTTGGGAGGGCGAGGGCAGGGACTGGTGTCATTGTTTGTAAAGAACCATTTGGGCAGGTTGATGGCTGCTAATGCATTGGCTCTGTTTTTTGGGGTGCTGAATTGTTGGAGACAAAAGTTTGCTTAGATCATTGAATGGTTTAATTTTAGCTAGGGAGGCCGGTCTTCGTGGTGTAGTGCTCGAGTCTAATGCAGTTAGTATAGTTAATATTAGAGTGTTTAAATGCTATTGTTAAACCCTTTTCTTATTGGTTTCAACTTTTAGATCTGATGGTTATTAACGGTCAGGATGATTTTCTGAAGGCTTTGTCTCGAAATCAGAAATTGGATCCTTGCCTCAGGTGGTGTCAATGCCTTCAGTTCTGCTAACTCAAGGAAGCAGTTTCTTAGTTGTTTTCTTTCTTATTTGTTCCATTTTCTGACCCTTATCATCTCTTCCTTGGTAAATGCTTTTTTTTAATACCTATTTTTTGTTTCTTTCTAGCAAGACCGTTGAAATGCTTTTTGTGACATCTTGAGGTTTCTTCTTACATCCTTGTAATCTTTCAATTTTTAGCTTTGGAGACAGAAGAGGCGTGGCTGATTATAGCATCAATTTTTCCTGAAACTTACCGGCTGCAAAACAAGGCACACTTGAATTTTGTGCTATTATGCAGAGCCTAGTGGTACACAATATTCCTTTTATTCAAATTTTGTTTTGAAAGGTAATGCTAGTTTTTTAATAGTCGATAAGAATTTGTTATTGTCCTATACTCTAACTTTGTTGTGTTGGTCTTGGGTTCCCTCAAATGTGAAAGATAACCCATCAATATGTTGCTTGTTAAGCCCACATGAAGCTAATGGGCACTTTGGTGATTTTAGTGGGTTGTAGAGACAACTTCAATACTTTTTTTTTTTTTTTCCTTCTTCACCAAGGACTCAAGGAGTGTCGGCTGAAAGAGAGTGTTGGGACTTGGGAGTGAGAAATAGAAGGGAGAAGAAAGAGAGGTGTGGGAAGAAATTTTGTGAAGAAGTCACTGTGCAGTCTTGATCGAATGTTGATATCTCTTTCGTCTGAGGTTATTTTGAGCTGAAATTTGGTCAGCGGGTTCTTCACTTGTGGTTCTACAATCTGATCGGTTAGATTGTTGATTGGATTTTTCTGCAGAGAGATATACACCCCGAACAAAGCATCCTAGTTGGTGCTATCCTCTCTTCTCTTACATGTTGAATTTATATTTGAGCTGCCAAGAATGTTTTTGCAGCATGGTTTGTATCCCTATATTAAGTTAGGGACATATTGTACGCTCATAATTTGGTTGATAGTGAAGTTTTTTGGCAGACTACGGTCCCGTGGTTTTTACTCCTCAATACGAGGAGGTTTTCCACGTAAAAATTGGTTTGTGTCTTTATACATGTGTGTTGATTGATTGTTGTTGGTGATTTCTGATTATCAGCAGCATATGTATTGTTGTGGTATTTTGTTATACTTGTTTGGTTTCCTATTAGATTCACAGAGTGGGAAAAAAGGAAGCCCTTTTCTCATCATATTGAAGGTTTGTCAAGTTAGCAATTTCTGCGGTGTAACGCTTTAATAATTAAATTGGTATGCTAAACCTTTCAAGTTAACAACGAAATGAACTTGAATCTGCAATTATTTATTCAAACCTTTCAATACACTAAACAGTAGAACCCTTGTATGGATTTTTCACATCTGTAGATAGCAGCACTCAGTTGCTTTCGTCACTCCCATTTTGAATCCTCATGACATCAAGATATGATTTTCCACGCAGTTCGCGTGAAAAAAATCCCTTGAAGTAGTCTGTGACACCTATTCTCCTAAACAATTGCGGAGTCTCTGGTGTAATAAGGCTTGGCGCCGGACCCATATCTCCTTCTAGTTTCGGACTGTAGAATGTAGCGATAGAGAGCCTTTCTTTTGACGAGTTTACAGTTGCACGATGCTCTATACTACGGTATATTCCATTGGTTACAATCTACAAAATCACCATAGAAAAAAATCAGTGTACCACGATCAGTGAAGGTGATAGACAGTGGCAAGAAATAGGGTAAAGTTTAGAAGCAGAAGAAACTTTCTTTCCAATTCCTTTGTACTTTTTCAGATATTTAAATGAAGGCTCTAAGGCTTTTACATGATTTATTTTGGGACCAATCATGCATTCAGCTATTACCTCCAAAATGTCACCAATGTTGATGATAAAAGCATCTGGGAGGGGTTTAACAGGAATCCACATGCCATCTTTCCTTATTTGAAGCCCTTCCATTTCATTGAGTTGAAGGAGGATGGTAAGGCCAACGGAATCCGAGTGAGGATTGAGGCCGATAACAAGCTCCGGTTGCGGACATGGAGGATAGTAGTTCATCCTCATTGATTGCATCCCTTCTTCAAACAAATCTTTCATGTCATTAGGTTCCATTCTTAGAGCTTTTGCTATCAGGTTCAGGATTTTCATGGCAAGATTTCTTAGTTCCGTTGAGTATGCTTCCAATGTGTCTCTACAAGAAAAATTGTTGAGTCATTTGTTGGGTGACAAATTATTGAACTGACCAATCTGTTGGTCACTTTATAATTTACCTTGAAACTGTTAGAGTGTCTAATATCTTTGTTAGGCTCTTTCCTATCCGTTTAACTTTTAAGTCGAATGATTACTAAAAAGTTATTGGAGTTTGGCTTAACCTTTTAGATGCGATAATTACCGACGGAAACTTGCTGCAAATATCCAAATTAGGTCATTGACTTTGGTTTAATTATTTTGTAACTTTGGTACCCACCTCAACCAACCACTTTAATTTTTTATTTTATTTCGAGAGGGTTACTTGATAGAGAAGAATTTCAATGGAGTCAGGAGTGGCATCTCTCAAAAACATCATGATATTGAAAAGATTTTGGTGGATCTACTGCTAAAATTAGGTAAAGGTAAAAAAATAAAAATAACAGAAGGGGGTTGAAATAGCGATTAGCGAACCTGAGTGGGAGAGGGAGCTTGGGGAATAAGTGGGGTTTCCTGAAATGAGCGGGGAATGTGATGAGATAGAACATGTCAGCCCAATCAAGCTTCTGCTCCTCAGACACCACAAAGGCCTGCCCATATCCCTCTAGTTCTCCTGCTTGTTGCCAATACTTGTTCTTCTCCTCCATTGGCAGCTTGAAAAACTCTTGAATCTCTACCTTCACTTTCTCCACCAATGAATTGCTCACCCCATGATTTATCAACTGCATGCCAAACACTAAATCAATTCAATCCCACCTTTTTTTTTAATAACAGAACTGTACATATATAATACACATGCTACTCATCAAGAAGTATATATACACACACCTGGAAGAAACCCCATTCTTGGCATGCATAGTGAAACTTTTCCAACTCTGATTTCATGTAGTCTCCAGAAAGCAACCTGAACAAGTCGATGACCGGCACTTCTGGTGAAGAAGTGGTGCTGGATATGAAGGGAGGGTCTTGATCGGGACGCACATATCGCGTCGGGACAGAAGTAAGTGGCTCCTTTGCTAGCTCCTGAACATAAGGCACCGGAAGAGAGCCTCCCAAATTTGTTGGTTCTGGCTCCATGGATATTCTACAAATAGATTTCTAGCTAGTCTCTGGAATTTAATTGTTGTAATTTTGTGAAGCTCCTCCATTATTTAAACCAGGAGAAAAAAAGCTAACGTGCATCGGACGCATGGTCCTTTTTTATTTTGATTCCGCCACCAGGTATATTTTATCACATGAATAATGAAGAATTTATTATGATGCCACAATATTTAATTTATTACATCTAACAGTTGATTATATTATTTCTTACCTTCATTTTTTCTAATTTTTTAAAATATTTCAGGATCAAATGAATGATATGAGTCATGATTCGAACCCATAGTCTATGATGAAGCTTATAACTGAACTAATCTCATCTTATTATATTATTATTTTTTTACATAGCGTGTCGTATTAAGGTTTTATAGCCATTAGTAATCGTGTAATACTTGACTTTTTTTTTTTCTTTTGAACGGCAGATTTTATTGAAACAAAGGCAAACAACAGACAAAACAGAGGCAGCCCCCAAAACGGAGCCCATACAAAATTTGATGTGATTAAAATTTGTAGATCATCTTGATGATCCACCAAGTTTAGAGAGTCCCGAACATCGTAGATCATCTTGATGTGATTAAAATTTGTAGATGATCCACTAAGTTTTTGACTTTTAAATGATGAATGAGGTCCGCAAAAGATGTTTGATGTGAACTACAATGTATTCGACGAAAGTACTGAAAGAAGAAAAAGAAAGGATCTATAGCTACGCCACTAATGGCTTTTGAAAAACTTCTTTTATTGAAGATAGAGAAAGCTTACAATATTCTTTTTTAAGGTAAAACTTTATACACCAAAAGGCCAAGTTGACCAAGAAGAACTACAAATACACAGCTCAAGAAATCCTAAACAAGATCACACCAACCGACAGAGCTATGAGTTATGACCCACCCACAAAACAACACCCAAGACTACAAAGAAAGAAAACAAAAAAACAAAACCCCAAATCTAACAAGCCATTCAATAAAAATCTAACTAACCTCAAAAACAACTTTCTTGATAATGACAACTCAACACCTATACCTAACCAAGCAACCAACAGAGCCGGCCGCCGCCCCCCTCCAACATCAAGCCGTCGAGGTAGTCTTGAAAAAAATATAAAAATGCAAATAGGGCATATTTTTTATGTTTTCGCCTCGGGCCTTGACAAAGTCAGGACTGACTATGCCAACCAAGTTGACCTCTCTTTCTTGTTGAGCGTATACTCCTTTTTATCAGTCACATAAGCTGCAAATTTCTTGATCAAGCTTTCTAACATTCTTCATTCCGTGGATTGTTGCACACTTGATCAAGCCTTCTAACATTCTTCATTCCTTCAACAGCTGGTGTACATTGAGCTGATGCACAATGAGTTGAAGCTGAACTTTGAGTTGAGTCAATAGCTCTTATATATATATGAAAGACACGCATACAAAAATATAGAAAATTCAGACAAATATAGATAAGTATTCTGCTAACAATTATGTTGTGTTATCTTGATTTTGGTCAAATGGTTGAATTTCTTGGTGCAGTGTTGTATCATGAGAATCTTAATTCTCTGCACCAGAATTTTCAAAAAAATGTGAAGAACTCTCAAAATTCTGGAAGTTTGGTCAAATGGACCTGTAGTACTACATATCGTTAAATTATAATACCCAGAAGACTTTTGGGGTGTGTTTCGTGTGCAAGATAGGATTGGATTATTTTTAAGACATTGGATTGGAATGGATTTGATTAATTATAATATTTCAGAATTAAGAGAAGGGCATGACTCGAATCCATAATCTCGTGGATGTTATAATGATGAGCTTACGACTAAATAAATCTCATCTAATCAGACTAGGGGTAGCAATTTGGGTCATGAGTCATGACAACAACATTATCACACGAAACACAGATCAAATTTAGCTATTTAGAGTTTAGAGTTGAATGAAACATAATTAGATGATTGTGTTAACTTTGGTAACATCTCAAATGACAGACAAACCAACTTTATATATTGTTTTGTCCCCCGGTATTTGAACCGGTAAATATCAAATTACCACTACCTTGGATAATAGACAAACTTATGCAATAGTACTTACACTCGGTTTCATGACATTTATTGTACGGGTCTTTTTAATAACAAACATTCATGGATACTTTCAACATTAAGAGTAAACTTACCAGAATTTGTAAAAGTTGTCTTTTCTTATACCATTATCGTATGGTATAAGAAGACCAAACATTAACATAATTATTATATAGATTATTTAGGGAATCATCATATTCCATGAATTGGACTCAATTGCTCTTCATGCGTGGTTCATTTTGAATCCTCATGGAATGAATGTATGATTTCCCATCAATTTGTTGCGAAAATAGTCCTTTGATATAGTCTACAACTGATATTCTTCTGAACATTGCTGGAGTTTCTGGGGTTACAAGGCTTGGTGCTGGACAGATTTCTCCATCCATTTTGGGGCTGCAAAATGTGGCAATAGATATCCTCTCTTTTATAGAGTTAACTGTTGCTCGATGTTCAATGCTGCGATATGTTCCATTGCTCATTATCTGCAACATCATCAATTGTATATAATTACATCTTTATATCCATTTTGCTTGTAATGATTCGATAGCTACCAAATGATAAAAAAAGTGAAAATGTACCTCGAGAGTATCCCCAATGTTGATTATGAAAGCATTAGGAAGGGATTTAACAGGAATCCACATCCCATCTTTCTTTATCTGAAGACCTTGTACATCATTGACCTCCAAGAGAATGGTGAGGCCTGAAAAATCAGAATGAGGAGGGAGGCCGATGACCTGCTCTGGTTGTGGACATGGCGGATAGTAATTAAAGATCATTGCTTGCCTTCCTTCTAACAATAGTGCCATTGCATTATCATCCAATCTTAGTTTTTTTTCCAATAGCCTAATAATTTTCGCACCGACATTTTTCAGTTCAGCCGAGTAAGCTTCCAATGTCTCTCTGCAGAAATAAGATGTTAAAAAGTTTTAAAGAATTTCGAACGATCAAATCAAACCAAACCAAATTAACATATCTTAATATATGGAAATAATCATCAAAATCGATCTGTTTCAATTATTGACTTATTGTGTGCTGAGATAATTAAATTAATATGGAAATGGAAACTCAATATACTGTATATACATATATGCACACAGAGGTGACATAGAATCAGATGTTTTCCGTATTTTTTGATTTGGGTACAGTCCTGATGTAACAATTATCATCTTGTCATATTTTTTTTCGTAGGATCTGTATCCCTTCCTCACCTTAATTGTCCTCGATCATCGCCATAATCTATTACCACGTGTACGTCTAATATAACAAATCATGTTCTGGATTATTTTTATTAATTTTCATGTTTTTACACTATAAAAGATATAATTAATCAAGACCATTGGTTTAGGTGAGGACAAAGTGAGGTGAGGAGCCGATTCAAATCCTTTTTAGTAAACTATTTAAAAAAAAATGATAGATTGATCACCAAATTATCTTTTAACCCACAAATAAATCAAAATTTATCGGTTTGTTTTTTTCGAATAACTCGACTGAGCTTATTTTACCAAGAAAAAAAAACCAAATCAACTAAATTAAATTAAATTGATTCAATTTGAATGAATTGATAGAAAGTAGTAAAATATGGTAGTGCAATGCCCCATGAACGTAGCTCTGCTGATAAATGGACGAGCTTAAGGTCTAGACACATTTGCCATGTATGACAGAAAAATTGCTTTTCCTCCTAAAATTAATAGGGAAAAGATTTGTTCGTTTATTTTTTCAAGTATTTTTCTTAGGGGATGTTTGTTTGTTGGTTTTATTTTATTTCAGTCTTAATTCCACTTAAATATTAAATTAATAAATTTTTTTTTTCTTACGGCTTAAATTTAGTTAAGCTAAAAACATCATATTTTAAAAGTTAAAATTTTTAGGCTTTCACTTAAATAAAAAGTCTTTCCTCAACAAATATCCTGGAGATTCAAAGTTTTATTAAATGGATTTCCTCTATTCGATTTTCCATTTTTTTAAAGGCTAAAAACTTATTTTAACAATTTATTTTATTATTTTAAAAACGATAACATTTTAGTATTAAATTTATAATAATAATTCAAATTTGTATACATTTTTATTAATTTAAAAAATAAAAATGATGAAATACTATAGTAACAAAAAATTATTTTAATTCAAATATCAAATGATATTGGAAGATTATAAATGGAAAAAGTAAAAACTCTACACTTGTTATAAATCATCCCAAATGAGAAAACAACCCCATTAAAATATCTTAGTTTTTTAGACCTACTAATATCTTAAACAAATTAACACTTCAGAAAAGAAAAAAAAAAACACCACCTACCTCTTAAAAAATATATATATATATATATATATATATAGATAGGAGATGATGCTAATTACTCGTAAGTCGTAACATCTATCAATTATAAGATATTTAATCTTTGTGGGGCTACTTTATCATAACACTTCTTTAATTTGTTGTGGCCACCGGCCACGATGGTTTTGCTGTTTATCGTCATACATGTTGACAAATTCATCTTACTAATCAATAATGATAGGTTCATAAGGGCACAACTTAATAAAAAACTATCTGCATAATAAAGATTGAGAGAGAGAGAACCTGAAGGAGTGAGGGAGGTTGGGAATAAGGTGTGGTTTCCTCAAATGAGGTGGAGAAGTAGTGATGTAGAGCCTATCTCCCCAATGAAGTTTCTGATCCTCAGACATAACAGACACATTCCCATATCCCTCTAGATCTCCTTCTTTTTGCCTACACTTGTTCTTCTCTTGTATTGGCAGCTTAAAGAACTCTTCACTCTCTAATTTCACTTTTTCCACCAACCTACTGCTCACTTCATGGTTTATCAACTGCATCAGACATGTCAATTTCATATTAATATTCTTAATCGCAATAAACAAACAAACAAACAAGTTCAATCTAACAAACCTGGAAGAAGCCCCATTCTCTGCATGCTTGGTCCAATTTTTGAAGCTCTGAGTCCATGAAATCTTGAGAGAGCAATCTTTGCATATCAATGATGGGGACTTGTGGTGAAGAAGAGTTGAGAGATATGATGGGAGGGTCTTGATCAGGATGCACATAACGTGGTGGAACACTTGTTAGTGGATTCTTTGCAAACTCCTGAACATTAGGAACGGCCACAGTTCTACCAAACGATATTGCTTTTGTTTCCATTGATTGCTAAGAGATAATAAATTACGCCTCTCTCTCTCTCTCTCTCTCTCTCTCTCTCTCTCTCTCTCTCATTTCTGTTATCTCCAATCTCTTGTGATCAATTCACAGCAAAAAAAAAAAGAAGAAGACAACAGACCACTGAACGATCGGAAGCTTATTCATATATAAAATACACCAACAACTTCCCTTTACGTTAAGTTGTTGAAACTAATTATTAATTATACCTTTTTTTTTTAACTTTCTAAATCATCACTCCAAGTGAGAATGAGAAAAGCGTCTTTCGCCATTTTAGCGTATTTTTAATTTCTATACGAATAGTATGCAATTTATAAGTAATAAAAAAATCCTATGTTTGAAAGGGAGGATCAATCTAAAAATATCTATTTTTAGAATTCGGATTTAGAAAGAAATTGTTGAAGTAGGACAATAGAAATCGAAATTCTTTTATATAATATGTCTAGCTCAATACCTAATTGGTTTGATAAACCCTAAGACAAATTCATACTGAAAAAAACCTAAAGATTATCACAAGACAAAAGTTATGCAAATTAAATAAATTTTTTTGAATTATTGGATATTATGCTTTCCCTATGTATAACATCAAAGACTCCCTAAAAACCGCTAAAAAAGTGAAACACCCAGTTGATCAACCTTTATTAGTCTTATTGCATGAACATTTAATAGAAATTAATGAATTTTTTTGTTATCTATTCATCAGTTAGGAACAATTTCTAATTTATCATGAATATCTTATTACGAATAATTCCGACAACTTCAGGAGAAAAAGAGGCACTTACCTATTATAGAGATGGTGTGATTTGATTATTTTTTTTATTTACGGCTTCAGTCTTAGGAGAAAGATGGAAGATTCGGGATAGAAAAGAACGAAAAAGATTATTGAAAAAATCTACGCTTGTTGAAGGTGAAGTTTCTAGATAAAACAATTCCTTCTGTCGTGTATCCCCGATTAATGCAGCCTCAGATGCTTCAATTGTCGATTCGAGTATTGAGCGAAAGGTTACACCTATGGGTTCTATATTACAGGCCAACCCTACCATACTAGACTAGTACCAATGGGCCGCAAAGGGGAAGAGGCGCTACGCCTAGGAATCAATAACACGAAAACTTTGTTTAAAATTACCGCTTTTCCTTATGGGGATCGGGACTAAAAAGAATGGTTGGGATAACAAACATCCATCTCGTTGGTACTTTGGATACCCTTAGAACCATAGAAGACTGTTGAAGTGATTAATTCCTGGAAATTAAAGGGCGTTGAGAACAAAGAAATTGTTGGAGTTTACATTTTTATCTATTACCAGTATCAACATGCGTGATGTTAAGAAAATATCTTTTGCAGAAAGGTTGGCTAGAGATTTCTTGTAAAAACGTTAGCCCCACTGAATTCATAATGAGAATATTTCAATCTTTTTTGCCGTGGTGGACGCATGCACTCGCAACACAAAAGTCAAGCGAAAGATGCCCCTCCATATGATGGCTTCATTTGTTTCATTATCGTACAAGTTGCCAATTTAATATAGATGGAATTACAGATTGGTCCTTATATTTTAAGGAATCATTGTTTTTTTACCCCACTTAGGTGTATTAGGGTTTTTGGTTCTTATCTTTTTGGAAATACATCAAATTGGTTCATTGACCAAAAAAATAACGGTCAAACATAACATATGTTGTGAAAAATACTATTTTACCCTCCGTTTAATTAAAATAATTGTATGATTAAAAAAATATTAAAATTGATTTTTTTTTTTTAAGATTAATAGAAAATTTTAAAAATAAATGTAAAATGAATCTCTACCCTCCATCTCTTGAGAATGTATGTTGGAGATCAAATAAAATTTAAAATTAATGTTTTATTAAAAAAAATTTAAAAAATTTCACATAAAAAAAATGGTTTATCTTCGATTGTGATGGATGGTTGAGACAATAATGGTCTATCTCTAGATTGAATCTCCACCACCATAATTTTTAATTTTTTTTAAAAATCTTCTTTAAACTCTAGATTGGACAGTTGGAAATTTAATTTACTTTTTTTTTTTTTTCAATTTTTAATTTGTTTTTATTTTTATTTTTTAAAAAGATTATTATTATTTTTCATTTTTTTTGAATTAATTTTTTAAAAATAATTATTAATGTTTTTAGATTTTATTCAAAATAACTTTTCTTATTTTTTATTATTATTATTTTTAATGACGTTATTTGTTTTGCTTTTACTTTTGTTTTTTTTTTTGTTTTTTACTTCTTAAAAAATTATATAAATCTGCCACATGGCTCAACTTATTAAAACATGAATGAAAGTACCTTGTTACCCGTAAATCAATTAACTCTGACTTACTGACTAACTATATTAATTGACAGAGAGACCTTTTTCATGTATTTTTAAAAAGACGAGGACTAAAGAATACACATAAGTGAGGTAAAAAGGAAACATTTCCTTAAAAATTAAGGACTTAACTATATTTCTCCCTTTAATATATTTATGCTGAAGAAAAATCTTTGGGTGGAATTGGTGCACCGTGGACATAGTACCCATCCACTTAGAGAATGCCAAGTGGTGTCAATCCAATGTGTAGAATCATTTTGAATTTTGGTGCGAAATCATCACTTAACAAATAATGTGACACGCCAACAGGGGTGTAGCTTAGTTGGTAGATAGATGAGCTTGGAGTTTGCGTAAATGATTCTCAGGTTAGCGGTTCGAATCCTACCAATGACGAAAACTTTAAAAAATACTTGATCCCGAATTAATTGATATTGTCAAAAAATAAAATAAAATAACAAATAATGTGACACGAGTATGGTTTAAGATACATTCTTTGATATAATTATAAAATTTTTATTTTAGCAACTTTTTATTTGTTATTTTGTTGTGTTACGGTTTTGTTTTTAAGTTAATAAATTAATTTTTAAAATTATTTACTAAAATAAAAAAAAAAATCAATTAAACATACATAAAAGGTTAGGGACCTCATTTTTTTTTCCCCATTTCGGGCTCCTAAAATCTCAGGGCCGGCCCTAGATACCCACCTCCCATGCACGGTTGGGTTAAATCAAAATATATAAGTTCTTACAAAAATCCGTTTCAAAAGTGGGAGTCCTGAAATTTTCTAGCAGTTTTTGGAGATGACTTTTCAGCACTGTCTTCGTTTTAATAATTTATGTTTAAAAGACACTTATTATGTTGAATGGACAAAAATGCCCCCACACTAACCTTTTTCACCATTTTTTTTCCTTTCAAAATCCTCCATCAATGGAGGTGGAATTGACAAATCAACGAACACATGTACACCGACCAATCAACAAACACATGTATACCAATGATGACGGTGGACCATGAACACGCGTACGTCGCTGTCGACGACCACGACCATGACCAAACACAATACCAACTTTTGATTTCTCTGAAAAAACGAAGTTTGTAACTTTCTCTGAAAATGAAAGGTTTTGAATTGGGGATTCGGGGTTAGAGAAAATGAATAGAACAGAAACAGAGGAGCATAGAACAACAACCTAGAAATCTTGAAAAGCAATCACAAAGTCTCGGAAAACAATCACAAAGTCTCGGAACACAAAGTCTCAGATATACAAACAAAAAGTCTCTGAATATAAACACAAAGTCTTGAACACACAAACACAAAGTCTCAAAAGCGCTGGACTGTCTCGACCCCCGAGTGCGTCAGCGTAGCACCACTAAACTAATATAATGAAAATGCATTGATAATGTTATGAAGTTGGTTTTGTTTGATTTCGACCTACATTAGAGGTCTGTTAAACATGTCTCTAGGAAGAAGATTAAAGAATAGAATTAAAAAAAAGAAGAACTCAAAAGAAAAAAAAAAAGTTAAGTAAGGGTATTTTTGGAAGTCACTTATTTTGGTGCCTTTAAAACATAAGTTATTAAAGTGGTGATAGTCTTAAAACCCCAACTTAAAAAGGTGAAAGAAAAAAAAACTCTATTTTCTTGTTAACTGTCTCCAAGCCAAACCCGACCCACTTTTTATTTATTTATTATTTTTTATAAATATTAATAATATTAATATTTAATCAATATATATCTTCTTTTTTTTTACTGTAAGAACTTTTAATAAAACAAGAAACACTAAACCAGAACCTCATCCAGGATAATCCTCTCCGCACTACATAACAACAAAATTCACTTTCCTAGGCACGTACATAACAGATCCCCCTAAAACACTACCAAGTCTATTAAGAATCTCCTCAATGACCATGCCAATATCAACTGCGGAAACTGTTCTTGCTAGAATCAAGTTAACCACAGACAATGCATTTGTTTCAATCACGAACGGGGTCAACCCCCTCTCAGATGCCAAATTAATTCCACACAAACACAGCCACCATTTCTACCACCAGAGGGCAGTAACCAGCACAAATGCGTTAGGCATTGGTAGCCATCACCAAACTGTTAAATCATGAATCGCTAAACCCACCCTCATCACAAACCTTTCAGAATCAATAGCAGCATCCGAGTTTATCTTGAAAATTCCCTCTGGAAGGGGCTTCCAAAAAACATTCATGGACCGAGAACCCAACCTGATATTACCCCCGACATCAACAGCAGCTCTATAATTAGTCATGCAATTTTCTGACCAAGCGCAAACCGAATCCAATTCAAAGGCATGTTTTCCATGTGTAATCTGGTTCCTCAAGAACCACACATGCCACCATATAATACACATGAGGGCCATCTTATCACCAACAAGATTATTAAAGCAAGAGTCAAAAAACTCCAAGAAACTCACCTTGGAGTATTAGCGAATACCTCTAAAAAAATTGGTGGAATTACGAGTAAGCTTCAGGCGAGAGCATCCCTATAGAGCATGAACAGTAGTTTCAAAATGTTTCTTTTAAATAGGACACATACCACTCACCTACAGTTTCCTTTTAGCAAGTTTGGCCATAGTAGGAATATAATCTCTACAAGCTCTCCAAAAGAAGATTCTCACCTTTGGTGGGACTTTAATCCTCCAAATATTATTCCACCAGGGCACCCCATTGCAGAAGCCCAAAGAACTAATGGCCTCCTCACAAGACATCCCAAGCTTGTAGCCACTCTTGACAGAGTACTCACCATTAGTTGAAAAGTGCCAACAAGGAGTATCATCACACCAGACACTAGTTGTTGGGATAGAGAGGATAGCATCCGTATCATCGCTAAAAAAGATCTCATTAATCAGTGGAACATTCCACTTTCCAGTCATAGTCTTCAAATGGTAAACCAAGTACACGTCCTCCTCAGATTGTTATTAGGAGAAAACTTTGAAAGAGGAGGGTCATGGGATCTAGTCCCAACACGCTAGTGAACACCTGCATCAAGTATACCACAGCTCCATATAATATCTTTCCAGATATAGGAACAACCCCTTAATTCCTTTGCCTTAAAAAATGTGGATGTTGGAATATAGCGACCTTTAAGAACCTTCACAGCTAGTAATCCAGGATTCTTAATTAGCAGCCAACCTTGTTTAGCTAGTAAAGCTCAATTGAAAACTTACAGGTCCTTGAATCCCATCCCGCCCTCTTCTTTAGAATTGTTTAACTTCTGTCAGGATGCATAATGGATTTTTCAACGTTCTTCCGATCTTCCCCACCATAACCGGTTGCACAAACCACAGATCTCCTTGATTAGGCTCTTAGGTAATATGACAAGGTTCATCGAATAGGCTGGAATTGCTTGGACAACGACTTTCAAAAGGACTTATTTCCTTGCCACGGAAAGAAGCTTACTTCTCCATCCATTTAGTTTATTCCAAATCTTGTCTTTTATGCTATTGAACATAGCCCGCTTATTTCTTAAAGTGAAACTTAGAAGACCGAGATATTTTTCGTGGCAGCGGACTCTTTGAACCCCCACCAAACCAACCAAACCAACCAAACGATCTCCCTCAACGTTGGAAATAAACCTGCTGAAACACATTCTAGATTTCCCAAAATTCACACACTAGCCTGATGCCCTGAAATACACCTCCAAAAGCCTTCGAATCACTAAACACTCATCATTAGAAGCCTTAGAGAATAGAAGGCTATAATCCGCGAAAAATAGGTGCGAAATCATAGGCCCTGTACCACTACAATTGTATCCCGAAAATTCACCTTTTATCATTGCATCTTTGAGCAAACTAGACAATCTTTTCGCAACCATTAAGTAGGGACAGGGGGACAAGGGGTAACCTTGCCTAAGTCCACGCGTAGGGACAACAAAATCGTAAACTTTCTCATTAATCAAGAATGACAGTGAAACTGTAGTGTTGCAACACATAATAAGTCGAACCCACACTTCTGAGAAACCCAACTTACTCATAATCTGAGCTTAGAAATTCCACTCCACATGGTCATATGCCTTTGACATATCTAACTTCAAAGCCATAGCATCCAAATTCACCTTTCTAGTTCTTAATGCATGCAAGCATTCAAAACCAATAACATCATTATCTGTGATGAGCCTCCCAGGGATAAAAACGATCTGCTCTTCTGAGATGACTTCACCAATCACGTTTCGGCGCTTGTTAGCCAAAGCTTTTGCCACAATCTTGTACAAAATGTTACATAAACTGATTGACCTGACATCCGTAATATGTTCAACTGACTTGACCTTTGGAATTAGACAAACCACATTGTTGTTGACGGCAACATTGGACTCCCCTTCGTTTAAAATTTTAAGACAAGCCTATGTTACCAAAGGTCCTATAATGTCCCAATATTTCTGATAGAAAATTGCAGACAAACCATCTAGGCCATGTACATTACTCGGAGCCATATCAAAAATGGCCTTTTTCACTTCATCAGCTATACATGGTGCATCCACGAAGGCTTTTGAGCTGCATGATAGCTTCTATTCCATACAATCCAAAACTTGATCCACCGCAATATAGTCTACCTTATTTGTTTTGAAGAGGCCTTTAAAATACCTGACCACAATATGTTCTAAATCCTACTCATCCATACACCATTCACCGCTCACATCATATAGGCCTCGAATTATAGTTATGGCTCTTCGAGAATATGCCTTCCAATGAAAAACTTTGTGTTGCGATCACCTTAATTGATCTAAGCCACTCTTGATCTTTACTGCCAATACCTCTCTTCATCATCCAAAATACTATCCAATTTAGCTTCCACACTTCTGATATACAGCCATGAGTTCGGTTGAACTTGGTCCGTGACACAACATAACTCCTTCTGCGTATCCCTTATTGATTTCCTCATATTCATACTATTGTAAATTAATCCAATAAAGTTCCCTGCTTGCCCAAAATCAGAATCAGTCCATGTAGGCCCAAACTGATTTGTTCCAGGCCCACAACTTGACCATACCCAAATCTTCACATCATCAATATGGTGGCATTTTCTTTTTTGTTGAGGTTATCTGATTTCGAAATCAGATAAGGTTAGCAATGAATGCTGCAAAGTTGAGATGGCATGATATTATTGGCTGATGTGATTGTGATGTTAAGTCAGAATGAAATAGGTATAAAAAGAAAGAGATGAGGAGATAGACTATCAGATTTCATTTTGGCTAGGGTTTTTAATTTTCTTTTGCTCTCTCACGTGTTCTCTCTCAAATAGAAAAGTCTCTCTTTTCTTTTTCTGGTGAATCCAGTGTTCTTGAGTGCTTTGTTATTGTAATCTCAAGTGTTGCTAGTGTGATTTGAGAGTGGTTTATGAGTTGTATACTCTGTGTAAAGATTGAGAGTGATATTATTTGTGTTCTTGGCTAGTAAAAGTTGATTAGGGTTCTTGGTTCTTTAGTGGTACCAGATCTGGAACTTTAAAGGGTATTTGGATTGTTTCTAGTGTTGATTGGGTATATCAATTGTTGTAAAGACTCTCAAATAGTGGAAGAGCTTATCTGTGAAGCTCAAAGTGGATGTAGGTCTTTTGACCGAACCACTATAATTTGCTGTGTTGATTTCTTCTTTCTTCTCATCTCTAATCTTTGGTTCTTTGCTTGGTTCAGATTATCTTTACTGAACCTTATTAATTCTTGAGATAGATTGGAAGGTTTATTGTCTCAGATCCTGTCTTTGATTGACAGTTACATTTATTGTTTGCTGTGAATGTTTCTTGCGGTTGGTAAAAAAACATTTCTTCTTGTTTCTTGTAATTGAATCTTACTATTTTGATTTGAGTTGTTAATAGGCAGGTGTTTAAGGTTTTAACACAGGTCCAAAACCACAACAGTGGTATTAGAGCATCAGAACAATACCAACGGCAGACGCAAAGAACGAGGAACCTCCAGTTGTGGAGTCTTCAGCTAAAGATGCATCTGGAGAAGAAGGAAACAGATCTAATGAGACAGAGAGCTAGCAGGAAATTTTACCAGTGCTTGAGTTTGGTAATTTTAATAGTTTTGGCAATTTTAATACTTCTGCTGCTGTAATGAAATTTGATATAGACAAATTTGATGGCACTGGGGATTTTGGGATTTGGAGGAGGAAGGTGAAAGCCTTACTCTCCCAACAGAAAATCCCTAAGGCCATTGAAGGTCCTGAAAAATTGCCTGCTAATTTTTTCTAGATGAGCACAAATCTGATATGTTAGAAATGGCCTTAGGAACTATCATTTTAAATTTATCTGATAATGTGTTGAGAGAAATAAATGAGGAAACTACTGCATATAGTGTTTGGAATAAATTTGAAAGCCTGTATATGACTAAATCACTCACTAATAAAATCTACCTAATGGAAATATTCTTTGGATTTAAAATGAACCTTAGTAAAAACCTAGGACAAAATCTTGATGAATTCAAGAAAATGACCATAGAGTTAGCTAATGCAGGAGAAAAAGAAGCTGAGTGATGAGAATGAGGCCATTATTCTCCTCAACTTACTGCCTGAATCCTATAGGGATGTCAAGGCTGCCATCAAGTATGGTAGGTCTTCTCTGTCCTTTGAAGAATGTATCTCTGCCCTAAAGTCTAAAGAACTTGAATTAAAAATTGAAAGAAAAGACAATGGGGAAAACTTATTTGTTAGAGGTAGGCAGCCCACTAAAAACAACAACAATAACTCTAACAATAAGTCTAAAGATAAAAGTAAAACTCCTAACCGCAAATCCCAATCTAAACATAGAAATGGCTTTAGGAAATGCTACTTCTGTTGAAAAGAAGGGCATATTAAAAAATACTGTTTTGAGTTTAAGAAAAAGATTCAAGATAAAACTCAACCAGTTGGTGATGTAGCTATTGCATCTAATTCCTATGAACTTAGTGAAGTCCTAGTTGTGAGCACTGAGGATATGAGTTTTGAATGGATTATAGACTCAGATTGATCATTCCACATGTGTCCTAGAAAAGAATTGTTCACTGAGTTCCAAGAACTCAATAGTGGCAGTGTTGATGGAAATAATCAACAATGTAATGTGGAAGGTATAGGTTCCATAGCCATTAGAATGTATGATGGGATGGTTAGGATGTATAGAAATGTGAGATATGTGCAAAACCTTAAGAGAAATCTAATTTCTCTAGGTACCTTAGATAATGAGGGCTATACCTATAAGGCTGAAAAGGGTGTACTCAAAGCCTCTAAAGGTTCACTTGTTATCCTTAAGGGTGACAAAAAGAATGGTTTATATGTTCTTAGAGGTGGGGCTGTCACTAATGAGGTTGTTTGTGTAGCTTCCAAAATTAGTGACAAAGGGAGTCTTTGGCACATGAGACTTGGTCACATGAGTTAGAGAGGTATTCTTGAGTTGAGCAAAATGGATCTCTTAAATGGAGATCAAGTGAATAAGCTGAAATTTTGTGAGTATTGTGTCCCAGGAAAACAACATATGATTAACTTTAGCACTTCTCAACATACCTCAAATTAGATTCAAGAATATGTCCATTCTGACTTGTGGGGACCTTCTAAGGTCGCAACTCATGGTGGGAACAGATATTTTTTGTCCCTTATTGATGACCACTCTAGGAAACTTTGGTTTTATCTTTTGAAGTCCAAAGATCAAGCTTTTGAGAGCTTCAAAGCTTGGAAGATGTTGGTTTAAAATAAAACCTTTATGAAACTGAAAATTTTGAGAACCGACAACGGTTTGGAATTCTGTAATGAAAATTTTAATAAATTTTGTGAATAATGATAACTCTTATTTCTACACATTGTGTAGCCCCTTACTTTAATCTTTTATGCTTGTTTTTTTAGTTAAATCGGGTATTTAATATGTTTAAATAAGTGTTTTAGGATTTTTTCCAGAATAGGGGCTTCAGTGCAAAAATATAGAAATTATGGGGCAAAAGTGTAATTTCAGGAAATATTCGGTGCCCTTGTAATTGTGCCATTAAGGGCCGCCGAAAAGGGACCAGAGGACCTCCATTTTGCAATTCGGCGGCCTATGGCCGTAGAATAGGGTGCATTTTTCAAGGGTGGAATTTTGACAAAAGTTTCCTGTAGATGACTCATGTTTTGAGGGTCATATCTCTCTTCTTCAATCGAACTAGATTTCATGCTACATAGGAAATCCCCAGAATTATTCTTTCCAATGGTTCTTCAAGAATGCGATTCCGATATTTGTAGAGAAAGTTATACCTGTTTCCGTAACAGTGCGCGCTGTTGGAAACCCATCCGCGAAGCCCTCAAAATCAGCCACTTATGAAGGGCATTTTTGTCCTTTCCCCTATTTCTGCCCTAAAACCTCATCCCCACTATATATACCCCCTTTTCTCTCAGTTTTTACAGAACCCCTTCTCTCCCTCTCTCTCTCTCTTCGGCCCAAACACTTTTCTCTCCATTTTCTTCATCTTCTTCACTTTCTCCACCACATAAGTGAGAGATCTAAGCTCCCATTAAGGTTTTTCCTCCATGGGAGCCTACCATACATCTCTGCCACCATCTTTTCACTTCCTACACCAAATTTAGGAGTAGATTACAAGGAAAAGGAGTAGTCTTTGGACCAAAATCGGGCTAGGAAGGCTAGGAGCTTCTTTGGAGGTTTTGTCTTCAAAGGTTTTCTCATTTTTACTCTTTTCTTGTATTTCTTGTTTTCTTTTATGTGTAACACCAATTTGGGGATATTATAAACCTACACTTATTGCAATATATGTATGATTGTTCTTATATTCTTTGAGTTTTGTTATACTCTTTGTTTTATTCATTATTAAAGCTTTAATTGCAATTTTCATATGTGTAGAGGTCCGAAATTGATATGTGTCCATGATTGGGATTATGAGTAGTGTATTTTAATATAGTTGTAGTGTAATTTAGCATCCCATGATTGTTGATTGATTGATGGATGACCAAAATGTCATATTTAGAGTAATTGAAGTGTTAGAGATTTGGCTCCAAAGAGTGGAAAAGGTTTCAGTTCAGGCATTTAGTTGCTAAATTGGCCTTGGTTCAAATCCTTGTGCTTAATGGGTCTTTTTAAGACACAATTATCTATCATTGGTAGGATTGGGTAATAAATTGATTTAGGGATAATTTCCAAATCAAGAGAATGAACCCTTAACCTAGATTGAATGTCTTTAATGTTTAACAACCAACTTATTTGCACATTGTTGTTTGGTAAGCTTGTTTTCCATGTCTAGCCATCCTAGGGAGATTGATAAAATCGAATCTGTATCTAGAGTAAAGACAAACTGAATTCCTCTTGTGTTCGTGTAGTTATATAGGTATTTCATTGCTTAATGCTTTCACTCGGTTAGCCACCTTGTGGATGATATTTAGGTTGTGTGTTATATATCGCGTGGTTTACATTAACATGTTCAACGTGGTATCCTCTATATTTGACCAGACAGTTGAGAGATCACTAGGCTGGCGTGTAGAACTCGTGTATGTGTCCCACGGTCCTTAACGAATCCAAGCATTTATACATGGATATAATCTCTAAGACATTGAAAGAGATTAGAGATTAATTAAGAGGACACGAGCATATAACATGCGTGTTGTATGGGTATCTCGTATTCTTAATGCTTTCACTTGGTTGTCATCCCGTATTTGGTTAGCCATTGTGAATGAATTATTGGCTGTAGTATGGCCCACGCGGTTGCGCATTACATGCCCAACGAAATAACCACTATATATGACTAGAAAGTGAGAGATACACTAGGCTAGCATATTGGGTTCATATGTGTGTTCTATAACTCTTAATGAATTGATGCATTATGTGGATGTGATTTCTAAGACTCGAGAGAGATTAGAGATCAATTAAGGGGACACGAGCCTATGATATACTTGCACATTGAGGGACTAAGTGAGTCTAGAGCTTAATTATGAGGATTGTTACGGTTGAGTCATCACCTTAGTGTAACCACATTTCATGCATATCTCCATTCCATCATATCCATGTAAATATTATAGTAGTTATTTATCTATTTATAGTATTATCTACACTTTTCCGCAACCGCAACACATGAGTTCTCTCGGAGTGTTGTAATAATAGCTAGAATCGGTAACGGTTGGTGGATCCTACTTTCATGCGGAACGATACCCTCACTTGTCGCTGTGCTAGTCTCTGTGACTCGCGCGCTAGCGAGTTCGAACTTAATTGCTCATCTTTTGACCGACATCGCAACGACGTGTCGTCAAATAACATGGCATTACTAGACATAGAACTGTTAGACACACTCCATGGCAAAATGAAGTGGCTGAAAGGATGAATATGACAGTCCAAGATAAGGTTAGATGTTTGCTCATAGGGTCTGGTTTAGGCCAGAATTTTAGGGGGAAACAGCTGCCACGACAGCCTATTTGATCAATAGATCCCCCTTTACTGCCATATCCCTTAAAACCCCTGAAGAAATCTGGACAGGGAGGCCTCCTAGTCTAAAACACTTAAGAGTGTTTAGGTGAGCTGCCTATGTGCACCAATCTGAAGGAAAGTTAGAACCTAGGTCCCTAAAAGGTGTGTTTCTAGGTTATCCTTTAGGAGTTAAAGATTATAGAGTTTGGTTAAGAGACCAAAAGGGGTTTAAGGTGATTATTAGTAGGGATGTTGTTTTTGATGAGTCTAAAATGCCATGTAAAGACAAGGACCAACCCTCTGAATCTGAATCAGATCCTTTAAAGAATGATGCACATACGATTCAGGTGGAAGTTGGAAGCCCACCACATGGTCATGTCACAATTGAGGTGGATCCCATTGAGAATGATAGGGCTTCCCATTCAGATGGGAAGCATCAGGTAGAAGAGAGTTAGAATCAGCCAGAGATAAATGATTCTCTAGCTAATTATGAATTGGTTAGGGATAGGGCCAGAAGAATTAGTAAACCTAACCGTAAGTTTTCATATACAGATGTCATTTCGTTTGCACTATGCACTGGCCAAGAACTGGAGAATTCTAAACCCAGGACTTTCAATGAAGCTGTCAACTGTATTGACAAACTGAAATGGCAGCAAGCCATGTTAGAAGAGATGAATTCTCTTTATTAAAATCAGACCTGGTCCTTAGTTAGAAAATCGGAAAAACATAAGGTTATAGCTTGTAGGTGGCTGTACAAGATAAAAGATGGTGTATGGCAGAATGATCCTGTGAGGTTTAAAGCTAGATTAGTGGCTAAAGGGTTCACACAAAAGGAAGGGATAGATTATAATGAGATATTTTCCCCTGTTGTGAAATACAAAACTATTAGGATTATTCATGCTCTTGTTAGCTTTTATAACCTTGAATTAGAGTAATTGGATGTTAAGACAGCTTTTTTGGATGAAGACTTAGATGAAACCATCTACATGTCTCAACCGGAGGAATTTGAGTCCAAGACTAATCCCTCACATGTTTGTTTTCTTAGAAAGTCTTTATATGGATTGAAACAGGCTCCTAGACAATGGTATAAAAGGTTTGATACTTTTGTTACTAGTATAGGTTTTATTAAAAGCAATTATGATGCATGCTTCCATTTTGATAATGATAACATCAATAATTCTATCTAGTTGCTGCGTCCAAGAGTTTTAATTTATTTGATGAGTCCAAGAGATGGTTTGGCATATGTGTTGGCAAGTATGTTCCATCCTTCCATTGATGTCTTGGCTCGGGCAACAAAAGAGATGATTGTGGGTGAGAGGGAACCGATGATGGCATTGAGAATGAGCTAGTCTTGACGGAACTAGATGTTGTAGGCTAGATTCGGAGAGGTTACCGTATTTATGGTGAGTGTGGCTGGTGGACAGGGTTTTGAGCCATCTATGTATCCAACAAGGTCGTATCCATAGAAGAGGGTTTGAAATTGCAGTTTCCAGGACATGTAGTTGATGGTGGTGAGTTTGAGCGGGGCTTGGGAAGTGATATTGGTGGTGATCAGGTGGAAATTGTTTGTGCAGAGGGCTGTGGAACTGACCGGAATGACATTTATGATGGACGAATCTGGTGGGGCAGCGTTGGTGTTTGGATTTGGTTCGGTGGTCATCGTTGTAAGCAGGTTGTTGTTTGGGCCTTTTTCTGTGGTCATGGTGATCGCTTAGCTAAGGAAAAACGAAGAAAGAAAATTATTTTGAGGGAGAAAGAAGATCGCAGCTCTGATACAATACAGAAAGCAGTAGGTTTTGGTGAAGGATTTTCACACACTTTTCATTGAATCATGAATCAATATATATACAATAAGAAGAGTTCTATAAGACTTATAAACCTAAAGAGATAGAATATCTCTTGAGCTAGGAATACAGTTTAAATACAAGTAAACAACCTAAACCAATATTTACAGAGAATTGTTCTAACTAAAATACATGACATCCAATAACCTGTTCTGGTTGTGGACACGGTAGATAGTATTTAAAGCTCATTGCTTGCCTTCCTTCTAACAATCCGGTCATTTCATTATTGTCCAATATTCCTAGATTTTTTCCCATTTGCCTCAAAATTTTCACGCCAATATTTTTCATTTCAGTTGAGTAAGCTTCCAGTGTCTCTCTATAATCATGATGTCAAAATGTTTTAAAGAATTTTGAATGGTCAAATCAAATTAACATATCTTAATATGAAAATAATCATCATCAAGATGGATGTGGTTCTATTATTGTGTGTTGAGATAATTAAACTAATCAATAATTTTAGGGCCATTTAAGGCTACATGTTTACCATAATTATAAGTTCATGAACTCAAATAAACAAATATTATCAAGAGTTAGAGAGAGAGAGAGAGAATTTGAAGGAGGGAGGGAGGTTGGGAAAAAGTTGTGGTTTCCTCTGATAAGGTGGTGAAGTAGTGAAAATCAAAAGGTGGGCGGTTGACATGAGGAAAAACTTGACTTCTACGAAGGTTTTAGAAGACAGGATTACTGTTTTTGATGGAAATACAGTCGAGGATGGATGTATCGAAATGGCTAGAGCTGAAAGGTTGAAGTTGTTAGCGGAGTTTTGGAAAGCGCTTAGGAAGGAGGAAAAATCGTGGAGACAAAAATCAAGGGTGAAGTGGCTAGTGGAGGGCGATAGGAATACCAAGTTTTTTCATTACGTGGCAAATGGAAGATGGAGGATCAATTGCATTGAGGAGGTCTCCTTTGATGTGGTAAGAGTGAAGAATCCGGGTGAAATAAAGAATAGGGTAGCTAGGTTCTTTGAACAGCAGTTTAAAGTCATTAATAGGACCCATGTCACTGTTCACGGGCTTCCACTGAAGAAGCTCTCGATTGTTGAAAGTGAGCAGCTGGAGGCAGGTTTTAGCAAAGAGGAAGTTTCGGATGCTTTGCCTAACTGTGACGGCAATAAAGCACCGGGTCCGGATAGTTTTAATTTGAAATTTATTAAGGACAATTGGGACTTTATTCAAGATGATTTCATGAAATTCATGGATGATTTCCATTGGGACGGTTCAATTGTCAAGGAGATTAATCAGACTTTTATCACCCTTATTCCAAAGTGTCCTTATCTGGATTCTAAGGCAGATTTTAGACTCATAAGCTTGGTGGTGCAATAAAAATGTTTACTTTCAATTTATATTTAAGTTCGTTCACTGGGATCGATGATTCAAATGGTTGAAATCTAATTAGTCTAGGAAAAACCTAATCTAAGTGCGTGAAAATTAAATTGCATAATGCTTTTGGGTTGAAAAAGTGGTTTGATTTCTTGCAAATAAGTAAAGATGCAATCTTTAAGCTAAAAATGTAAACTTTAAAACTAAAAATGCAAACTTGAGAAATAAAAACTAGGCTAGCACAACAAATACACACACAAGTAGTGAAAGTATGAAGGAAAGCACTAGGGAATCGATGCAACTTTCTTAGACCACTCAATGCACTCACTTAGTCTCATTAAGCAATTCAATCCAATTTTAGGGCTTGTTTTAAAATAAATCCATTAAGTTCTAGGTCCTTCCCATTACTTGCACAAGGTCATGTAACAAGCAATGGTTAATCCCTCTATTTATCTTTAAAACTCTAAACCAAGTTAGTCTAGCACGGTCATGCATAAACCAACCTTCCCAATTACTAAGCTTGTGAGAGAATTAGGTGGAATGGTCATCCACACCTAAACTCAACACCTTCAATAGTCTAACTCTCAAATCAATGTTCCTTATGGTCACAATAAAACACAAATAGAGAAATTAGAGCAAGTAATGCAATAATTGAAACTAAAATTGAATTGAATTAGAAAAATAGACTAATTGATTACATTGAGTTGTCCAATACGATTACATCAATCCCCTAGCTAAGAAATTAGTAACACATCAATGGAAAATCAAAAGAGAAAGCAAAGGAGTAGAGAAAACCCATTTGTCTTGTGAGCTTCCTCATGAAAATCCTTGCCTCTTGCTTGCAAAACTTATAAGGATGGGTGGAAATGGTTGTGGAGAAGGAGATATGTGAAAAGGGAGATGAATGGATGAAGAAAGGTTGAATCTTGGGTGAATTTGGATATGAGGTGATGATGGAATGTGAGAGGTTTTGGGTGAGGATGTTCTAGGATCTAGGGTTCAAGAATGATGATCTTCCCCCTTTGACAAAAAAATAGGATAAATATAGAGTGGGTGTCAAAAATCAGGTCTGAATCCCGCACTTAGCTGAGCTGGCAAAGATGGTCGCTCCCAAGTTGGCCGTGGGTGGGAGCGACCAGTAAAACTGCGAACATCTCCGCCTATTTGGTGCTGAAAAGGTCGACGTGACATTGGCCGTGGGTGGGTGCGACCACATTGGGTGCGAACATCACTACCATGTTGATAAGAAAAAGTGGCCGTGATGTTGGCCGTGGGTGGGAGCGACCACCTTGGATGCGAACATCACTGCCATGCTGCGCGAAATAGGTCGCTGCCAAGTTGGCCGTGGATGGGTGCCAACTTCACAGCAACCTCTACTTGGAATTTCTCAGCATCGCGCACCGTTACGAAAATAGTCATAACTCCTTCGAGAAAGATCAGAATAGCAATCCGAAAAGTGCGCCAAAAACTAGACATCCGGGGCTTTCAATCCATAGGTAGTAGGACACACAATTCAATCGGAGCAAAGAGATATAAGCCCCGAAACATGGATGTTCTGCACTTGCCAAAAATCAACTTTCCATGGTTTCTTTCAATTTGTTCATTTTCTTCATCTTTTGACTTCTTTTCTTCCAAAATGAGATTTAACATCGTTTAAATGGAATAAACCTACACGTGCTCAACAAACACATTAAACCACTTAATTCACTCGAGAACAAAGCATAAATAATAGGAAATAAGGGCCTAAGACATGTATAGAAATAGACCGATCACCTGGTAAGCTCCTTGTATAAAATCCTTGCAAAAGTGTTGGCTACTCGGATGAAAAGGGTAATAGGATCGGTGATAGGGGAGAATCAAATGGCCTTCATGAGTAAACACCAAATCGTGGACAATTTCGTAATAGATTAAAAAATAATTCACCATTGAAAAAAAAATAAAGCTAGACCATGATTTCTTGGATGACATGTTGGAGGTTATGGGGTTCGGTTTGAAATGGAGATTATGGATTAAAAATTGTATTTCTTCTCCAAAGGTTTTGGTTTTAGTCAATGAGAGTCCAACAAAACAATTTGGGATGGAAAGGGGTCTTCGTCTAGGTGACCCCATGTCTCCTTTCCTTTTTAATGTGGCAGTAGAGGGTTTAAGTGCGTTGCTTAGAAAAGCAATCGGGTTAGACTTGCTGAAAGGGGTTCGGTTCGGCTTAGAGTTTGTACATATTTCCCACCTTCAATTCGCTAACGATAAGATTATGTTCCTTCAACAAAAAGTCAAATATCTTAAGAACGCTCGAAAAATCTTGAGATGCTTTGAATTGGTATCCGGGTTGTGCATAAACTTCCACAAAAGTTGTGTGGTTAAGGTGGGGAAAGGAGGAGAAAGAGATGTGAACTGGGCTGCCGTTTTTAGATGCAATAAAGCCTCTCTCCCATTGTCGTTTTTAGGTCTCCCATTAGGGGGGAGGCCTAGTTCAAAATATTTTTGGTCCGATTTAATTCAACATGTTCAAAATAGATTAGCTCTGTGGAAAAAATCATTTCTCAACAAAGGTGGGAGGTTGGCTCTTATCAAGGCCGTGTTTTTTAGCATTCCGATATGTTATATGTCGGTTTTTAAAATGCCAAAATTGGTAGCTCAAAGGATTGAGAGAATTCTAAGAAGCTTTTTCTAGGGTGATGGCGTTGTGAAAAAGAAGGTGCATTTTGTCAAATGGGATTTGATGTGCAAAAGTAAATGCAATGGTGGTTTGGGGATCGGTACTGTCCTTGCTAAGAATAGTGGCATCTTAACAAAATAGATATGGAGATTTGATCGAACGATTTACATACCTATTTGAGGTCCTCATTTCCTAGATTTTGTACTCGTTTTCAAGCATGTTTTTGTATATAATGCGTTTTGTGAGCCTTGTGTAGGCTATATGTCCTAAAATAAGGTGTTAAGCATAATTGAAGAGTTTCAAAGGTTAAAGGATTGAAATTGGAAATCTTCTTGCAAAACATTCAACTTCAGAAGGCCATATCTCCCTCCTTAGATCGAAATACGTTTCCTGTAACCTATTTATGGAAAGCTTCATGAGTCTACTTTCCAACACATTTAAGAGATTGCGATTATGAGTTCTCTAGAGGAAATTATGGCCGTTTTCATAACGGTGTGCGAAGCTGAAAAACTTCACCCGAGAGAGATGTGACCTCAAGAGCGATCCCAACTCAATGTCACCCCCAAGGTCGCTTTCCTCTTTGGGTTTTGCCTTAAAAAATTGTTAAATTCAAGAATTTACCTATTTACCCCTGACCTAATTGATTCCCCTATATAACCTTTGATATTTTTAGACCAAAACACCAATTTTCCTACCTAAGAATATTCACAAAATCATTTTCCTACATCACCATACTAAATCCTACACAATCCACCAAACACTTGACATCAATCCATGATCTTTTCTTGTTCTTGGGAGATAAGAGATTGAAGGAGCTTGGAAGAGGAGAAGAGCAAAGTAAGATGATTTACTCTACATAGTTTACTCTAATACTTTATCTCTTTCATTTTCTTTATTATAGCCATGTATTCATTTGAGCATATTTATTGTATGGCTACTCTTTGTAATATGAGATAAATATTTAGTGCTAGGATATGATGAAACCCCACCCATGACTATATATTTATATTGACCTTTGTTTATCCATTATGTGCAATTGTAGTTTGTATGGATGTTTTAGTATTCTTAAAGCTTTCAATAGATTGATCTCCTATTGACTGATTTTCGATTGAGTGTTATGTGCCGATCGGAGACGCACACAACGTGTTCGACAAAATGTCTTATATGCATGTCTAGAAAAGTAGACCTACTTAGGCTAGCGTATAGGATTCCTTAGTACGCCAATGTCCTTAATGAATTCATACATATATTCTAAGTAATCGAGAGATAGGCTTGGGTATGATTTGGGTATGATTTGGGTGTAACCTATACTACTCGACCGAGATTATATGTTAATATTTGGGTGCATGAATCTATGAATTGCATGAGCATATTTTGGGTGTGCAAGTGAGTCTAGAGAGGAATTTAGGAGAGGGTGGGTGTAGTAATGTCTTAGCATCTTTTACTTCATTATTACATTAGAGTTTCTTACTTGTCATTTCTTTATCGCAAATAGCATAAATACTTTTTAGTAGTTTAATTTAACTCATTTAGAGATTTCAATTATGAAAGCCTTCCGTATTGCTTGTTTGAATAGCACGTAGGCTAATCAATTTTGGTAATCAGTCACTCGATCCTTGTTGGGAACGAACTTTACTTAGCATTGTACTACTCTCTGACCTCGTACAATTGTGAGTGTCACTAAGAGAATAGTCAATTTTTGGCGTTGCTGTCGAACCCGGGTCACCCGCGTGACAAGCGGGAATACTCACCACTATACTACAAAAGTATGGTATTCAAAGTATGGTATTTCGGTAAACACTCTCAGGTTGGATTGGAATTGTGGTCATAATGGCTCTGCCATTTCTAAAGCAATTTCTAGGTTGATGGTGCAAGGTAATCCTACTAGTAAGATTATTGAGAGTGGTCTTAATGTGATTGTGGGTAGAGCAGACAAGGCTAAATTGTGGTATGACATTTTAGTTGATGACACTCTTTTGAAAATTGCCTTTTCTAGAGTTTTCCCCTTTGCTAGTAACAAAGATGGAGTTGTTAGAGATTATGGAAAAAGGGAGAACTCAGCTTTGATTTGGGAGGTATCTCTTAGGAGACAACCTTTTGATCGGGAAGCGCAGCAATGGGTTTGCTTCCGGAATTGCCTTGAAAACATATATATATATATATATATATATATATATATTCGAGATTCAATTCCAGATTCTATTGGGTGGAACCATTGCTGGAAAGGGGTGTTTACGGTCACATCATTTTGGAAGAGCTTGGAAGATGGGCAAACAGGAACTTCTGAGAATCATATAAATATTTGGAAAGGTGTATGTCCCCCAAAAATTGAGTTGTTTGTGTGGCAACTCCTCCACGGAAGAGTGGCGGTTAAAGACGTCTTGCACAGAATAGGGATGCTAGATGGGTCTAACTTGTTATGCACCTTATGCCAAGTCAAAATGGAAACTATGGATCATTTATTTTTACATTGTATTTTGTCTTCCAATCTATGGTATAGCTGTATGAATTGGTGGGATACAAAGAGCTATGTTTCCCCATCCTTATTACAGTGGTGGAAAGAGTGGTTTGGTATGTATCCGGGAAAAAAATATGATAGAGCTTGGAGCTCACTTTTTTTCGCGGTCGTGCGGACAATATGGGAAGTCAGAATTGACACTGTTTTTAAGGATGGTGAAACTATTTTATCTCAGGCGATGGACATGGTACTACTTCGTGTGGCTTGGTGGTTTAAGAATCTAGGCAATGGTACAACTGATTCAATTACCTCTATGCTTTTAAACATAAAGGATTGTTGCATTAGCACTAGGAATTGTAAGAGGCCGAAGGTTGAAGAATGGATTCCTCTATCTTTAGAGTCTCTGAAATTCAATGTCGATGGTTCAGCCAAGGGTTCTCAAGGTCAAGCGGGCATCGGAGGGGTTCTAAGAGACAATTCAGGAAAGGTCCTCTGTTTTTTTTCCGGCTTTTGTAGGGTCCAAGATGCTATAACTGCTGAAGTGATGGCCATTTCAAGTGCTTGTGAGCTGTGCCTCTAGACCGGAGTTGCATGGCAAAAACATTGAAGTGGTTAATGATTCGAAGGTCGCCATCTCGTGGGTTAACGTACAGTGAGGAGATTGGCAATGTTAGGCATGTTCAGTACATTTACGACATTCAGAATCATCTCAACACTCTTGGTCAAGCCAGTGTTGTGTTTTGCTCAAGAGTTTCGAATTTGTTCGCTAATTCCTTGGCCAAGAAAGGCTCCGAGGGGTGAAGGGGATACGATTTCGTGGAGTGACTTAGGCTAATTCTCCTTGTTTTCACCTTCGCTGTTCTCTGTTTTTGTTTGATTTTTGTTCCATTTGATTGTGGTTTTTTGGTTTTCGTTGTTTGGCCTATTGTTGTGTTGTTAGGCTTTTACTTTTTGGGGCCGTGCATTTGTTGTAGCTTTTGTTGTTTGTTGGCAAAAGAAGTAGTGATACAGAGCCTATCTCCCCAATTAAGTTTTTGCTCCTCAGACACAACAAAGGAATTTCCATATCCCTCCACATCTCGTTTTTATTGCCTAAACTTGTTCTTCTCTTCTATTGTCAACTTGAAGAACTCTTCAATCTCTATTTTCAGTTTTTCCACTAAGCTACAGCTCACTTCATGGTTTATCAACTACAATTGTATCATAGTACATTTCATTTTCATCTTCAATATATTCTTTATCACAATAAAATTATTTTATATATCTAGCAATAATATTGTGAGTAGTATAGCTAGCTCTACCAAAATTGATCAAACAGGTTCAGCATAGTTAGTGAAGGAATCTAGGTTTCTATATAATGTCGTTCTCTGTAGAGTAAAAAAACTTGAAGATTCTCGTTTAGGCTTTTCATCAAACACTTTCATTTTACTATCAAACACCATGTGTTCTTAATTTTTGTTTTTTTCAAATATCTACAAACAAGTTCAATCAAATATCTGAATGGGAGTAAAACAAACCTGGAAGAAACCCCATTCTCTGCATGCGTGGTCCAACTTTTAAAGCTCAGAGTCCATGAAATCTTGAGAGAGTAATTTTCGCATATCGATGATGGGAACTTGTGGTGAAGAAGAGTCAAGAGATATGATGGGAGGGTCTTGATCAGGATGCACATAACAAGGTGGAACACTTATCAATTGCTTCTTTGCCAACTCCTGAACAAAAGGCACTGCCAGAGTGCTACCAAGCAATATTCCTTTTGTTTCAATTGATTGTTAGCTCGATTAGAGATAACCAATTACTTTTCCCTCTCTCCCTCATATTTATATTATCTTCAATCTACTTTTGTTAATTCACAGATTAAAAAAAAAAAAAAAAAAAAAAAAAAAAAAAAAGAGAAGATAATAGGGTACTGAACAATCGGAAGCTTTTCATATAGAAAAAATACCAAAAAATTGTAATATATGCTTAAATAAATAAATAAATAAATAAAAATAAACTATTGTAATGATATTTCTTGTTGTGATTTTAATATTTGAAACCAAAGGTGAAACCAATTTTTTTTTTTTTTTTTTTTTTCAAGATGAAATATATATTAACAAAGGTATGTCTCGACTCTCGACTATAGTATGTATAGTTGGAATTTACAAATTAATAATAATTTTTTTAAACAACCATAAATCAAATATTTACTTTAAAATATAAAATTAACCGACAAGGGGATGAATAGTTATTTTTTTATTTTTTTTTTCAGTGTAATTGAATTTGAATTAAACATGTAAATACATGCATACATAAAAGAGGAAAAAAAAAAAACCTTGATCATATAGTGTATTTTATCCTCACCAAATGATAATTTTAACTTATGGATACTAACTAATAGAATTTTTATTCTTTAATGGATAATATTTCAAATGCTTGGGTGGGCTAAGCCAGGCTGTTTCCGTCCTTGCTTGAAACATTCATATTTAAAACGATTATAAAAGTAACAAAATTAACCAATGAAGATGACAATAAACGGCTTATCAATGAAGATGATCGCTCCTAAAAGCATAGCTCAGCTAATAGATGGACGAGTTTGTGGTTTGAGTAAGTGACTTCTAAATCAGCGGCTCGAATCCTACTAATGGCAAAAGTTTCAAAAAAAAAACCTGATCTAGATGGTGGATTGATACAGTAAAAAAATGAAGATGATCAATGATTAATGTAATGATAATAAAATATATTTTTTTATGAAATTAAGGTTGGAGTAGATTTGTATTTATGCTAAATTTAAGAGGATAATGTAATTATTTAAAATATTCATAAAATCCCAGAGCCATAATATTTCATAATCACTTGTGACTTGACAAATATAATCTCCCAAATAGTGCCTTCAAATTTTTAAATAAATATATTGGAAGTTTTATCAAATATTTTTTTAGTCCGAAATTATTGAAGAGGTTGTTTTGAACTTCTCAAAACAGTACTAAACATGATAGGATGATGTTGGCTCGGTAATAAACCTATCACATTTATAATCAAGAGGTTGCAGGTTTAAGTCATACACCCTACCCTAATAACCAAATTCCAAAATATTATAATTGTTAAAAAAATAAAAATGAAAAATATATAAAATAAAAAATAAAAAATAAAAAATAAAAAATAAAAAACAATAAACATCACAAAACCTCTCATTCACATTTCTTCTCTCCGATGTATACATCAGTGTGTCCGGTGGCCTAGAAGACCCGAAGTACATAGGAGAATGACATTTGTTAAAAATTGAGATTTTATACTGTGTTAATCTTTGTTCTGACCTCAATAGATCTACTGACATATGTAATCAGTGGTTGAGATTAATTTATCTAGTTTTTTCATTTTTTTATAAATTATTTGCAATGACGGTAACTCAAACTTGGAACAATATTGTTAGGATGAATGAGCGTTTTTACCACTTAATCATATTGAATAGGATAATGTTTGGGTACTGACTTGTCAGTATCCAAAATACTGACCAATCAATGGGTCTTTGACACGTAGCTCATTTATGAAAAATACAATGAGATAACTGTAAAAAAACTAAAAGAAAAAAACCACATGGCAACACCTTATTGGTGGGGTCAGTACCCAAGCAATTTCCTTGAACTTATATTATCTTTAATTATTTGAGCCTTATAATAAATGTGCCAATAATTACTATTAATTAATTTAACCAAAGTTAACAAGGCCTATATTAGGTGGAAATTGTAAAAAATGACCACACATATTATGGGAAATTTGTTTTTAACCACAAACGAAATTTTAATTGTTAATAAGCAAGTTTTTGAGAAATTAATGGAATGCCCCCATATAAAAACAATCACAAATCATCTCTCTCTCTTTTTCTCTTTTTTTTCTTTCTCTCTCCTCTGCTCTCTCTCTCCCCAACCTCTCTCTCCCCAACCTCTCTCTCTCTCTTGCCAGCATGGTTTGAGGGTTGCCGAGCACCGGCATGCATTCGGGCCACGTCCGATGGTTGGCTTCGCTCGCTCACTATTGGTTCGCTGCTGGTTCGTGCGACAGGATGGTGATGGGTGACGGGCGACGGGATGGCGATGTGCCATGCTTGTGCGCTGCTGCTTTGTCAGCGACGGGATGGCGATGGGCGATAGAATCGATCCCCCTTCCACCGGAGAGGTGATCTGTAGGAAAAAGAGAAACCAAAAAAAAAAAAAAAACCTAATTTGAGAATTTAGGGAAGAAGGAGAATAGGGGAAATTAGGCATGATTTCAAGTTTCACATTTTTATTTTAGTCATGATTTCAAATTTCACATTTAATTGTAGTCATGATTTCAAGTTTCAATATTCAAGTTTTTAGTCACGATTTCAAGTTTAAGGTTTTTTTTTTTTTTTTTTTTTTAAAAAAAAAAAAAACTAATTTCAGGGGTACTCTGGTAATTTATAGACATACACTGAATTTTTTTTTTTAAAGTAGTTATTAACAAGTTTAAGGTTTTTTTTTTCAACATTCAAGTTTTTAGTTATGATTTCAAGTTTAAGGTTTTTTTTTTTTTTTTTTTTTTTTTTTAATAAAAAAAAAACTAATTTCAGGGGTGCTCTGATAATTTATGGACATGCACTGAATTTTTTTTAAAAAAGTAGTTATTAACAATTAAAGTTTCAAAATTCGTTACTAACAAAAGTTTAATATTTCAAGTGGTTACTTTTGGTTTTCTCTCCCCATATTAATCCACCCCAATGTATAGAAAGTACAGGTTTCATCATGTCTATTCACCCATGCAGTACATCTTATTTAATCATATTTTTAATTTAATATTATGTCATGTCAATTAGACATTTGTTATACGATGCTTTGTTTTGTGAGGGTTCCTTATCAGAAAAACTTCTTAAGAAAGGGATCAAGGTGATCCTAGGCAATGGCGAAAGAGTCTGGCTGTGAAATTAGCTAGTATAGGACTCTAAGGCCCTACTTGATTTTTCCACTTAAGACTTAATAACACTTAATGTGCTACATTCAGTTATTTTGTTTGATTTTTTAAGTGATAAGATCACTTAAAGTACCCATAAAATCTAGTGTATAGCCCTGATGGCCTCTTCTCTGTGGGATCTTTGATCTTTCCGAAGGTGCTTAGAACAAGATGTGGAGAATGATGATTCTATTTTCAACACACTGTGGCGTGGTCTGTGCCCACCAAAGGTTGAGCTGTTCTTGTCACAACTTGTTATAGAGGTAGAGTCTTGGTGAAAGACGTTATAGATCGTTACGGCTTCAGGCCGTCAGTAATGAGTGCTTGCTATGTAACTCTCATGTTGAGACAATCAACCACATTTTCCTTTTTTGTGCTTGGTCCTTGAAATTGTGGGCTAAGTGCATGAGTTGGTGGGAGGTGTCCAGCTGTCCTAATAAGACCCTTGTTGATTAGCTTAGAGGGTGGTCGAGTCTCTACCCAAAACCGAAGTATATGAGAGCTTAGGAGACTCTGTTTCTGGCAATGGTATGGTCTATTTGGGAGTACCGTAATCATATAGTGTTTGGTGGTAAGGAGGCGAACTTCTCACAAACTGTGGACATGATTAAGTATATGATTGTTTGGTGGTTCAAACACTGTGGTCAAGGGTCAACTGACCAAATTTCCTGGTTGCTCATAAATATAAAAGATTTGTGTGTTGGCACGGTTGTGAAAAAGAGAACTAATTCTGAAGGGTAAAGACCCCCAACTGGTGATGTTTTGAAGTTTAACATCGATGGCTCCGCTAAAGGCTCGTCGGGACCAGCTGGGATGGGTGGAGTGTTGAGGGATTCGAAAGGAAGAGTGTTGTGCCTTTTGTCTAATTTTCTAGGTATTCAAAACTCGAATACGGCTAAAGTTAAGGCGATTCACAAGGCTTGTGAGGTCATCCTCTCGAACAGTCTTTGGTGTGGTCGAAATGTGATTATCTCGAGTGATTCCAAGACGACGATGGTGTGGATTAATTCTAAGGAGTTCAGAAGTCTGGACCATGTTAACCTCATTTATGATATTCGCAGTTGGCTTAAGGTCCTAGGCAGCACGACGGTGACTTTCAATCCGAGATCAACGAATTCCTTTACGGATATGTTGGTTAAGAGGGGTGATTCAGCGGCGGACCAAGGAATTTTAATCAGGTAGGACACTTGAATAAATTAAAATCATAATTATATGAAAAAAAAAATACTGAAAAATTAAAATCCTAGTAAAATAGGTTTTTTTTTTTTTTTTTTTAAGATAAAATAAAATAAAATAAATAGAATACTTACTTAGATGAATTAAATAATCTTACATTCAAAAAGAAATAAAAAAATATATATTAAAAAAATAATAATAATAACAAGAAAAACAACATAAATAATGAAAAAAAAATTAAAATAATAAATTACCATCTAATTTTTATAATAAGAAATTTTATTTTGCATTTATATTGAATTCAATTTAAATTCATGCAAAAATTATTTATTAATAACTATTACTAGACATGTTTTTAAATATTTTATTCTTCAAATAATTGGTAAATTATTGATTTATTGATTTTAAATAAATTAAAACTATAAAATAAAGAAAAATATTACATATAAAATAAAATGAATCCTAGTAATAATTTGACTATTTTAATCCAATAAAGTAAAATATTAGATTTTAGGGTTTATTGATTAGACGTTAGTTATATCAAATTAAAACTATTAGAAATAATAAAAAATATATATATATAATTTAATATAAATTAAAATTGAATTAAGTAAACACAAATTAATAGTAGTTAAAAAATTGATAATGACGGAATAGAAAAAATGAATCGGAAAAGATGGTAAACTAAATAAATGAATCGGATTTGGAGAATAAGAAGAAGTGAATATACAAGGGTTCAATCCAAAAAGTTAAACGTTATTTATATGAAAGTACAAAAATACCCTTTTAGAAAATGAGAAATACCAAGACTCATTGTATGACAATTGCGGGTGTTGACGGCTAGTGGCAACAAGGTAACTGATCAGGGGTATAAAGGAGCAAATGAGATGACTCGTGGTTTGACACGAGTCGAGTGAACCATAAGCTTATGCATTAAGAGCATCTACTACGGGTGCATCAATCCCCATTTTGTAGCCAAATTTGCACTACAATCACTGCGCTAAACGATGCACTACTTTGCCTCTCTCAATTCTGTACTCCAAAAGCAGCACACACTCTCACTCTTCAACGGTACTTTGATAGTTGTTTTTTTTTTTTTTTTTTTTTCAATCCTTCAATTTTTACTTAATCACATATTGACTATTATTCAATAAAATCTATTATGAATAAGTCCCTCAATTTATCACAATTTTACTCCTATTAAATCAAATGTATTCCAATTGTATTCTTTTAATTATCTAATGCTTTTGGTTAATTTATATTTGTTTTAATTTAATTATTATTTATATTAATATTTATAATCTACTAAAATTAAGTATTTAATACAAAAATTACTAAATGACATTAATAATAATAAAAAAAACACTAAATTGATCATTTTAGTAAATTTTATTTTATTTCTAATTTACTAATTACTTAATTTTTTAACTTATCGTAATATTATGTTAATTAAGGGGTGAAATGTTAATTATTGAGAAATAATAAAAATGGAAAATTTAGGAAATATTATTATTAGAGTAAGATTTGATGCAATTGGTTAGAGATGGTGGTATGAAAGTTTATGTATTTTGCTGCAAAGTTGCAATAAATTGGTGCAATGGGTTGGAAATGTTCTAAATGCAGAACCTATATATAGCTATTATTGATTCAAGTACAAAATCTATATATAGCTATTAATTCAGGTTCCAAGGGAATTGTGTTAGCTTCTATCTAGGCAGTGAAACACTGTCTTAAACATTGGTGGGCGGAAAAAAAGGGACAAGAATAACAATGTTGTGTTAGAGCTGGAAAACAAGCTGGCCAAGGTGGAGTAAAAAGCCTTGTCAGAAGGATGGTCGAATCTCTTGAGAATTGATCGTATACGGCCTTGCTAAAAGGGGGTCGGCTTTTAGGTTTGACAGTATTGTGTGGGGTGTCTGATTTTCTTGTTCTGTTGTTTGTTCTTTTTGGGGTTTTGCTTCCCCTGTTTTTTATGGAGTCTGTTTTGCTGTTGTGTTGTGGCTTCTTAGCCTCTGTTTTCGTTGGTGTTGCTTGCTTCGTTTCTGGTTGCTCTTGTTGGTTGTCCCTGCTTGGTCTTTCATAGGCCTTACGTAAAACTTCTGCTGTTCAAAAAATAAATTACAAAATCTACTCATGTTCTTTTATTGAAGTTATTATCTCATCTTGCATGACAATTTTTTTAAAGAGTTTTTTTTTTTTTTTTTTTAGAGAGATGATATTCTTCAAAAAAAGAATTTTTAAAGAAACAACGTTCGGTGAATTTTTGACCAAATATTTTTGTTACTTTTTAATTTATTTTTTTCATATTAAGGAGACACGTACAGAGGGATTTTTCAAGGTAAAAATTACCTCAAACAAACTTGACACAAAAGTTAAGTTTGACTCAGGTGAAAATTTGGTTTATATCATGACAACCTCACAGGAACACGAAACAAATTTATCGAGTTAGGATTGAATTACATATAATTAGATGGTTCTAACTTCCAGTAATTTAACATTTTATTGACAAACCATCATTATTGTCCTGTCTCCTAGTATTAAATATTAAACCACTAAGTTGGATAATAACTTATGCAATAGTACTTACATGAGGTTTCATGACAACAAACAATTAAAGGAGACTTGTAATATCAAGATCGATTAAACCTTTATGTTCTAAAGGCATAATGTCTGGTCTAAGAGTACGCATTAACATATGTGTTGCACTCAATTGCTCTTGACTTGTTCATTTTGAATCCGCATGGCATCAAGGTATGATTTTCCATCTATTCTACGTGAAAATAGACCTTGGATATAGTCTATGGTTGAAATTCTTCTGAACCTTGCTGGAGTTTCTGGGGTTACAAGGCTTGGTGCTGGGCTGATTTCTCCATCCAATTTTGGGCTACAAAATGTGGCAATAGATATCCTCTCTTTTAAAGAGTTAACTGTTGCTCGATGTTCGATGCTGCGGTATGTTCCATTGCTCAATATCTGGAAACATCATCAAGCTTGTAATTATAATTCTACAGCTACCATATAATAGAAAAAGTGAAAATGTACAAGTAGGTATACCTCGAGAGCGTCCCCGATATTGATTATAAAAGCATTAGGTAGGGGTTTAACAGGAATCCACATCCCATCTTTCTTTATCTGAAGGCCTTGTACATCATTGATCTCATGGAGGATGGTAATGCCGGAAGAATCAGAATGAGGAGGAATGCCGATGACCAGTTCTGGTTGTGGACATGGTGGATAATAATTAAAGCTCATTGATTGCCTTCCTTCTGACAATAATGTCATTTCATTATCGTCCATTCTTAGATTTTTCCCAATTATTCTTAGAATTTTTGCGGCAACATTTATTAGTCCAGTCGAGTAAGCTTCCAGTGTTTCTCTGTAACAAAACAAAATTAACATGTCTTAATAAAGATAAATTCATCAAGAATAACAATATGGTTATGTTATTGTATGTCGAGATAAATTATTTTCATTCTAAAATTGTTTCTTCAGCTGTTGCTCAAAATTATTACAAATGATCACCGATCACCTAATTATCTTTTGATCTACATTTATAAATCATGTCATATTTTGATTTTTTGTAAAATATTTGAACAAATATGAGGGAATTAACATTAATAATAAATTTAATAATATATATAATTACCGTCTAATGTAATTTAGTGGAGAATAGCGCTATTTACACTACGTAACAAAATATTAGAGTTTTTTTTTTAGGTTCCATCACCTTGGATTGTTATAGGTTAAATTAATGTAACATAAATAATTTGTTTTCATTTTTAAGTAAATATAATAATATTTATATAAGTAGGTAATAAATTATAATAATATGTTCAACTCAATTGTAAAACACACAATAATTATAATTAAAAATACGGTTAATATTAAAAAACTCCCCTCGCCTTTGAACTATTATTGGATATATAGTTACAAATGCTTTTATTTTAGAAACCTCCCTTATGAACTAACACCGTTAGCATTCTGTTTGTATTGACGGAGTTTGACCGTTAAAACGTCTAAAATGTCTTATTTAAACTTCAATTGTATAAATTGATCATTATACTATCATACTTTTATAAAATAAATTAATAAAATAATACAAAAGACGAGAATGTTAACTTGCAAAGAAGAAATTACTTTGTGGACAATTTTATCCTTAAAAACAACAAAATTACAAATGAACCAAAAAAATTGAAAATAAACCAAAATATATATTTATTTATGTATTTATTTATCTTTTTTATATATAAATCCAAACAAATGCTCATTTTCAATGTTTTTAGTTCATTTATAATTTTGTTATTTTTAAAGTTAAAATTATCCATAAAATAAATTCTCTTTTGCAAGTTAATATTTCCTTCTTTTGTATCATTTTATTAATGTATTTAGTAAAAGTACGAGGGTATAATAGTTAATTCATACAATTGAAGCTTAAATAAGGACATTTCAGACTTTTTAATAGTCAAACTCAGTCAACACAAACAGAATACTAACCGTGCTAGTTCATATGGAAGGTTTCTAAAATAAATGTTAGTTCAAAGGTGAGGGGAAGTTTTTAATATTAACCTTTAAAAATAATTTGTTCTACCGGTAGATGGACGAACTTGTAGATTGATAAATGACTTCCAAATCGGTGGTTTGAATCCTATAAATGATAAAAACCATAAAAAAATAAAATAATAAAATAATAATATAAAATAAAAATACACGGTCGGTAGATGAATAAATAGATACTTTCTGAAAAACTAATTTGTTCGAGCTTTCTAATCAAATAAAAATAAATAATCTTAAAGTTGCTAAAGACAAAAAAAAATTAATAATAATAAATAAATAAATAAAAAACAATGTCTATATGTTTAATCGGTTCATGGGTTGGGTTGGGTTGATTTGATTGAGTACAACCCTCATATCAGAACCAAATTGATGGGATTGTTTTTGAACAACTCGATGAGCTGATTTTATTTAAGAAAATCAAGTCAACAAACTTAAATTGATCGGTTAACAATTTGAATGGAGATCTTTCAAGAATGGAGAAATCGATTTGTGGTTTTTTTTATTTTTATTTTAATAATAATAAAGAAATCAATTTGTGGAGAATGGACTGTGGAGAGTTGAGATTTGTCTTGAAAAAAAACATAAATATAACTTTTTCATTCCTTTTTTCCATTCTTTTAAGGTGTGCCCTTTCCATAATTCTAAGCTAATTAAGTTTCTGAACTCAAATAGACCTATGCAATTATCGAGAGAGAGAGAGAGAACCTGAAAGAGGGAGGGAGGTTGGGAAAAAGGTGTGGTTTCCTCAAATGAGGTGGTGAAGTAGTGAAATAGAGTCTGTCTCCCCAATGAAGTTTCTGATCCTCAGACAAAACATGCATACTCCCATATCCCTCCACATCTCCATCTTGTTGCACATACTTGCTCTTCTCTTCCATTGGCAGCTTGAAGAACTCCTCAGTCTCTAATTTCACTTTTCCCACTAACCTACTGTTCATTTCATGGTTTATCAACTGCATCATACATTTCATTTTCATCTTAATATTCTTCATCGCAATAAACAAACTAACAAGTTCAATCAAACAAATTATGTTGAATGGGACTAAAACAAACCTGGAAGAAACCCCATTCTCTGCATGCCTGGTCCAGCTTTTGGAGCTCTGTGTCCATGAAACCTTCTGAGAGTAATCTTTGCATATCAATGACGGGGACTTGTGGCGAACAAGAGTCGAGAGATATGATGAGAGGGACTTGATCAGGATGCACATAACGTGGTGGAACACTTGTCAATGGTTTCTTTGCCAACTCCTGAACAAAAGGCACTGCCAGAGTTTTACCAAGCGATATTGCTTTTGCTTCCATTGGTTCTTTATTAGCTCCCAGATAATCACTTACTTCCCTCTATATAATTTATATTATCTGCAATCTCTTGTGCTTAGATCGGAAGCTTATCCGTACAGAAAAAAAAAATATCAACAAATTCAAACGTCGTGTACAGGTTGCCGCATTAATTTATGATATGCATGAGAAAAACTTAGGTGGAATTGGTTCACATGTTCCCCATGGACTTAAAAATGCCATGTGGTGTCAATCCAATATATGATTCAAAAAAAAAAAAATAATAATAATAATAATAATAATACTAATAATAATAATCCATGTTTTAAAAATATGACAAATGAGTTGGGATTAATATGACAAATGAGTTGTCAATCCCATGTAAGTCATGAGATGAGATGAGATGAGATGATGTATAACAATTGTAATGATATTTTTTTGAGACAAAATGAGACTGATTATATGGTTTGCTCCTTATATACATATCATATGATTATGGATTTGAGCCTTAAAAAAAAAAAAAAAAAAATATTGATTTATTTAAAAATATTTATTGTGGTGGATAGGTCGGCTGTCATACATAAACTTTTTAAGCCTAAAGAAGAAAAGTTGACAGTGGTGGCCCTTGAGATAGGTACAGCAGAGTAGCAGAGGAAAGAAGGATGAGTTTCGTAACTTCGTATTATTACAGAAAAGTCTATGCATCCGTGCTCTCGTATCGACAAAGTGGATTTGAAATTTATGATAGTGATGTTATATGTGAGGATGGTGGATAGGTTGGCTGTCATCTATAAATTTTTTATTTTTTTACAAACAACTGTCGGAATAAGATTAGACTCTATTAGTACATCCTGAAATACTACTGTCAGGATCTAGTGATATTAGACTCTATTAGTACAATTCGGAATACTACTCCCACTATGGGAGAGAAAGTATAAATAGATTACAACTCTTATAATTAAAGAGAGGGTTGCTCCCAATAAAACCGAGAAAAAACACCCACATTTTGAGATTAATATCCAAAATAAGACAAATAATATATATACATACCAAGACAAAACTTAAACCTCGATGGTGGAGTCTCTAAGGGATACTCCAACCACCAAAACAGAGGTCCATAAACTTTTTAAACCTAGAGAAGAAGAGTCGGCAGTGGTGGCCCTTGAGATAGGTACAGCAGAGGAAGGAAAGAAGGATGGGTTTCTTACCTTCGTATTATTAAAGAAAGGACCATGAATCCTATCCCTCCTATCGATAAAGTGGATTTTGATCAATGACGAAATCTATGTTGTTTTATTTCTGTTGTTTGCATTTAAAAAAAGGAATAAAATATCTATGTCATGTAAATTAGACATTTATTATAATATTGTGTATGTGCATATGATAAATTCCAAACATGTAAAGACAAAAAATAAGCAACATCTAGCTAGCAGCCTAGCACAAGACCCGGCCGGCCGGCCGAAGATAATATAATTTGAGAGATTTGACACGGCAGGGGCGGACCACCGTGGAGGTAGGGGCCATGCCACTTCCCGTGGGTCCGGTCACTATAGTTTATTTTTATCACAAAAAAATTATAAAAATATTAAATATCAATACAAATTCTCACATCTCACGTTTTCTATAAACAAATTTTCATTGAACATAAAGTCTACCTCTAATTTTTCCGTCTCGGTTTAAAATCCACCCCCCAATTTGATTGTTACTTGTTTCTAGTATCTTCTCCGACGTAAAAAAGTCGAAGATGAATGCACTCCTATGACATTTTTATAAATAGGTATACTTTAACACTTTTTAATTAAACATACATAGAAAAAAAATGTTAATTTTATTGCTTATGTCATCATCATACGTACTATAAAAAATTCGTTAGATACACTGTGGCTCCCCTTAACATCAAATTTCTAGTTCTGTCCCTGCATAGATGTTTAACATAATTATAAGTTCAAGAACTCAAATAAACAAAGATTATTAAGAGTTAGAGAGAGAGAACCAGAAGGAGGGAGGGAGATTGGGAAAAAGGTGTGGTTTCCTCAAATGAGGTGGTGAAGTAGTGAAACATAATTTGAGAGATTTGGTTCCATAGAGGATCTCCAAGGGATCTCTTAATCAAGTCTCTTAGCTTAATTAAGTAAGTAGTTGCATTTTTACATTTGCAAATGATCCCTTAATTACTCACTTAATTAGAATCTAGCGGAGCTCACACTTCAGCCCTTTAATTAAGTGGTCTCCACGTATAAAAGAGAAATATAATTTATGAGTATATAAAATAATATTAAAAAATAAGTGGGCTTCATATAAAATAATAATAATAAATTATAAATAAATCATTTAAGGAAGTAACATTATAACACAAACCCTCTTAATGGCCTTTACAATATCTACCCTTAAATAAGGAGGTCTCCAAGGGTACTTCCTTGGAGATGCTCTTAGTTTTTAGTCCAATATGTTGTTTACAGATTAAAACCATTAAAAAATTACTATAAAAAGGAAATAAGACACTGCATTTATTGTCTTGTTTCAATAAATATAGTGTTTTACTTTCCTATAAAAATAATATTTAAGGTTTTAACGTGATAGGTTAACAAATTTTCTTTCTTTTAGGTATAGTCCTATATTATTATTATTATTTATTCATCATCGGTGATGATATCAAGCATTAAAGAAATGATACTTTGACTCAGGGATCGTTTTTTTTTTCTAAAATAAAATTGTCTAAAAATAAGTAATTTTACATTTATACCCACACCAATTAAAAGAAGTAATTTAACATGCACCAGACTTTATAAGATTTTGTATGTTCTTCTGACATAATTTTGCAAAACAAAAAATTTATCAAAGAATATAATTTTGTATGTTCTGCCAACAAAGTTCAAGTTAAATTTATTGTTAAAAAAAAAGTTCAAGTTCAATATGCACCGGAAGCCAAATAAAAAAAAAGTTATTGAATTTTTTTTTTTAAATAGGTTCACGAATTATATGCATATATATATATATATATATATAATTATTCTATAACATCTTCAAGCCACAGAATCTACTCAATACGTTAGACAAATTTATTGAGCACTAGAATAATAGTTAGATAAAAAAAATAAGATGAATAGGTAGATAAAAAAAAATACTGAGTTCTTAACATGATTTGGTAGGAGTTGGAGAAATTGAATTGTTCAATCCCATAAAAATTACAGTATGAGAAGTGATTAGAAGTTTTTTATTATTATTATTATTATTTTTTACCCATTTAAAATAAGAAATATGTTAAGAATTTTACACCTTATCAAATTACAATAAATTTGGAAATATATCTTCTTTGAGAGGATAGACTTGCAAGTGAATATTTAATTGTAATTTAGTGATTTTGAATTAAATTAAAAGTCAAGATTTCTTACTTTTTATTTTAATTTTTTTTTATTGATATTTTTAAATTATTGACCACTTAAAAAACAAACAAAACAAATTTTAAATGAAAAAAAAAAAAAAAAAAAACAAACGGCTTTTAAGTATACATTGATTTAACTGTTAATTAATTATAAAGTAGAAAATTATTAGCTTGGAATTTGTCAAAAACACGTATGCAATGCAACTACTTTATTAAAGAAACTAGTGTATGGTCTTTGTTAAACAATATAAATATATATATTTTTCATCTTCACGCCTAGTTTAATCTTGATCTTCATTAGATTAAGTTAGAGCTTGAAATCATCTGCAACATTCATTAGCTTTGCTTAAGATACGACCTAATCATGCATCACTGTATGAGTTGATAGTACGTACACGTGTCAAGCTGGCCTTAATTATGTAAGATTACTTGAATTCTTGGTGTGGTCTGAATTATGCTTGTATAAATAGTTAGCTTAATTTGTAATGATTCCACTAATGAAAAATTACATTTCCAGAAACCTCCATTGTTGGACTTTTCACTCTTGAGCATTTGCTCAAACATTTTCTTATTTCTATCGAACACCTTACTTTCCATGGTATTATCTGACAAAAACCATCATTATTGTTCCGTCTCCTAGAGTTCCAAACTGGACCTGTTTATAAAGAGTCCTTTTTTGTTCATCATCCCCTTCAACGGGGTGAGCATTACCGAATTTTAAATGCTTAACATGTATCTATGAAGGGAGTAAGTTTATTCAAACACTATTATCTTTTAAGACAAATTTACTTCTTCACGGACATGTATCATCCATTTAGGAGGGATAATAAGGGTGAGCAAAAGTAAACTCCTTTATAAATAAATAGATCTATTTTTTTTATTTGAAAAGGCAATTTATTCAATAAAAACAGCCAAACAACAGGGACACAGAGCCAGCGGGCAACAACAAAAGAACAGCAACAAGCCGAGGAACCAGGAGCGCAACAAGCAAAAACCCAAGCAACCCAGCGCACCAAAACAAAAACAAAAAAGCTAGAAGAAACAAAAACAACCCAGCAAAAACAACAAACAGAGGAACCAGGATAGCAACAAGCAGCAACCCCAAACCCCACCAACGAACACAAAACAGAAAAGCGAGAGGGATCAAACGTCACTCCATTCAACGAAGTCCCCTCTACCATCCGCTCCCATCTTGGTCAAACTATCCGCAAAAGAATTATAAATTCTGAAAACGTGAAAACACACATTAACATTTCATCATATGTGTAATGTGTTACACTCAACTGCTCTTGCCTTTTTCATTTTGAATCCTCATGGCCTCAGGTATGATTTTCCATCAAGTTTACACGAAAATAGTCCTTTGATATAGTCTACAACTCATATGTGATGTAATCAATTGCTCTTGCCTTTTTCGTTTTGAATCCTCATGGCATCAAGGTTGTAAAGTTTGATAAGGTATTTGATAAAATGACTGAAAGAAAAGAATATGTTTGGGAGCTGAGAAAATCTCAATGAATATTTTCTCAGTCATTCTGTTATTGATATTCTTATATTAATACAAGGCTTCTCTTATATATATGTACATGAAAGAATCGATTCACACACTATTTGCATGTTTCAGCTAACCAATAGAATTTGTTCTTTATGCCACATCAGCAGATTCTGTTACTAACAGAATTAACGGAGGTCATCTTCTTCTGTTAATTTGCAGACTGTTGACTAGCATATGGTTGAGTATGATCAGCTGCTAATTGACGACTGTGATGCTCTGCAGCTGTGTAATGCTTGTGATACTTTGTGCTAGCATGTTGCTCTGTTTTTACTTCCTGACTGCCACAGTTTGTAGCACTTCTTCTAAAGCTATACATGCTAGTTGGATGTCTATTTAGGACACCAGAATACACCACCTTATCATGCCCCCGCAAACTGAACTGAGGAGAATCCACAAGATTTAGTTTGGAGCAAAGAAATCGAAATCTGTCTTTTGTGAAGCTCTTGGTAAATATGTCAGCTACTTGATGTTCTGTGGGTATAGCGAGTGTCAATTTCTCACAAATGAAGTGAGTATCAATGTCAATGTGCTTCATTCGTTGGCTCCTATGTTGTCACACCAAACAATAGAGCTTTGTAGAATAGGAACCCGCAGCTCTATGAGTAAGGATCTGAGCCATAGAACATCTGTAGTTACTTGAGCCAGGGAACGATATTCCGCTTCCATGCTGGACCTAGCAACTACACGTTGCTTCCTTGAACTCCATAAAACCAAGTTTCCACCAAGTAGAGGACAATTCGTCTATCATCAATGCAACTTACCCAGTCTACATCAGCAAAGGCTTCAAAGTGCAAGCCTGCAGCAGGCTTAAAATGCAACCCAAGATGAGGAGTCCCTTTTAGATAGCGAAGAACCCTCTACAAGCTTGCCAATGAAGCATAGTTGGGGCGACTAAAAACTGACTGAGCTTGTTGACTATAAAAGAGATATCTTGTCTGGTATTAGTGAGGTATTGGAGAGCACCAATTGTGCTTCTATACAATGTAGGATCACTAAAAGCAACCCCATCATTCAAGGAGAGTTTTTTACTCGCAGCAATAGGGGTGTCGCTAGGATTAGAATCTGCCATGTTGGTCCTTCTCAGCAGATCAGTTATGTATTTGGCCTGAGTGAGATATAAACCAGATTTGTCCCGATAAGCCTTAAAGCCAAGGAAGTAGTTGACAGCTCCAAGAGTTTTCAAAGCAAACGTTTGATGAAGAGTGTTGATCAATTCTCTGAAAAGCTTCTGATTATTCCCAGTAATAAGTATGTCATCAACATACACCAAAAGAAACAAGGAATCAGACCCCATGAATTTGGTAAACAAGGAAGTATCAGAAGTCGACTTAGAGAAACCCCACGATAGTAGAGCCGTTCGTAGTTTGTGAAACCAACTTCTAGGAGCTTGCTTGAGACCATATAGGGACTTGTGTAGCTTGCAAACATGAGATGGTTTAGTGGCATCAACAAAACCTTCCGGCTGTGACATATACACTAGCTCACTAAGATACCATTAAGAAATGCATTGTTTATGTCAAGTGGTTCTATTACCCAACCATTGGTAACAGCTATCGAAAAAATTACTCGAATGGTAGAAGCCTTGATCACCGGACTGAAAGTGTCTAGGAAATCCAAACTTGGAGTTTGATGGAAGCCTTTGGCCACCAATCGAGCTTTATGCTTCAATAGGCTGCCATCTTGGTTAAACTTTGTTCTAAAAACCCACTTGCATCCAACAATGATCATATCTAACTGGTAAGGCACAAGGGACCAAGTTTTGTTAGACTGAAGGGCCTTGTATTCTTCTTGCATTGCCGTAAGCCACCTAGGATCTTTAATGGCCACTTTAGCTGATGTAGGATCAGTTTCAGCTAAGTAGCTACTAGACATTGAGGAGAAGACCTTATGCTTGAAGATTCTATTCTTGGACCTTGTTACCATAGGATTCAAGGTAACAGTAGGACAGTCTGAAGAAAATGGTGATAAATCAATAGGATTAGCTGAGCCAACATGTGGCCGAACAGGGATATCAGTATGCTGCAAAGTCTCAGCAGCTGATGGTGACATATCATTTGGGTGAAAAACTTCAGTTGTTGCAGATGGACTCGATACTAGAGGTGAAGACTGCTGTGAAGCCAAGATTGGAGACAAGGGCTGCATTGAAGATTGAGATATAGGTTGCCTGGCAAACAAATTTCCATTTCTGGTATGTGTACCTGACACTTGTGATAACACTCTATGCACAGCAGATAATGGCATATGTTGTGTATTGGAAGTCACAAGGGATGGTTTTTGATTCGGAAAAAGTGATGAGTATGGAAATTCCAGCTCATTAAATTCAACATGCCTTGACAAATACATTCTACCCGATGGATGTAAACGCTTGTATCCCTTATGTATTTGATTATACCCTATAAAGAGACACTTAGATGTATGGAAGTTGAACTTAGTCCTAGAATAGTCTCTTAGGTATGGGAAACAACACCACCAAAAAGTTTTAAAGAAACTATAATTCGGTTTCTTTTGATATAACTTCTCAAATGGTGAGATGAACTTGAAGATTGCTAAAGGCATGTTATTAATAAGGAAAGCTACAGTACTAAAGGCTTCATACCAAAACCTGAGAGGCATATTGGCATGAGCAAGTAAGGTTAGACCGGTCTCCACAACATATCTATGCTTCCTTTCAGCCACTCCATTTTGTTGGTGAGTGTGAGGGCAAGACATTCTAGCTTGTATTCCCTGTTGAGCAAGATAAGAACGAAAAGCAATATATTCTCCTCCCATGTCAGTGTGCAAGCCCTGGATTTTCCTATCAAATTGTAGCTCAACATTCACCTGAAATTTCTTAAACACCTCAAGTGCTTCAGATTTTAATTTCAAGGGAAACAACCAAGTAAACTTAGTATAGGCATCAATGAAGGAGATATAGTATCGAAAACCTTCCATGGACAGTATTGGAGCAGGGTCCCAAATATCAGAGTAAATAAGTTCCAAAGGTGCTTGTGCTGTGATTTCAACTCTTGAAAAAGGTAGCTTATGAAGTTTACCAAGTTTACATGAGTTACAAAAGTGAGGTACATGAAACTTATTAGCAAAATGTATCTTATGCAACATCTTTTGAAGGATTAAAGGAGCAGGATGCCCCGACTTGGCATGCCAAACATTGGCACTCATAGTAGCTAAACAAGCTTGCTGTGACTTGGAGACAAACATTTGTCCAATGCCTTAGTTATTTTGAGCAGAAAAACAAGTGAAAGCTACTGTAGTTGCTGATGTTTCGTCAAATTTACCAAGCTTGTGGTTAGAGAAATGAGAATTCCGTACACCAACAAGCTTCAAACAGTACAAACCATCTCTAAGAGCTCCTTTAAGCAAAACCCTCTTCGTTTTGAGGTCCTTTATCACACATTGATCATCATGAAATTCAACAATAACATTGTTGTCAAGTGTGAATTTAGAGATACTTATTAAGTTTTTTGTAATTTGTGGAACATGTAAAATGTTCTTTAGATGCAATTTCTATGGTGGATTAGTGTGTGACTTGACTAAAGTATCACCAACATGTGAAATTGTAAGCTGAGCTCCATTACCAACTATAAGTTTATCGTTACTAAAGTACACCAACATGTGAATATGTTTGGGAGCTGAGAAAATCTCAATGAATATTTTCTCAGTCATTCTGTTATTGATATTCTTATATTAATACAAGGCTTCTCTTATATATATATATATATATATATATATATATATATACACATGAAAGAATCGATTCTTACACTATTTGCATGTTTCATGATTCAAGGAAAAGCTAACCAATAGAATTTGTTCTTTATGCCACATCAGCAGATTCTGTTACTAACAGAATTAACGGAGGTCATCTACTTCTGTTAATTTGCAGACTGTTGACTAGCATATGGTTGAGTATGTTCAGCTGCTAATTGACGACTGTGATGCTCTGCAGCTGTGTAATGCTTGTGATACTTTGTGCTAGCATGTTGCTCTGTTTTTACGTCCTGACTGCCACAGTTTGTAACAATTCTTCTAAAGCTATTTAGGACACCAGAATACACCACCTTATCAAAGGTGTGATTTTCCATCAAGTTTATGCAAAAAATAGTCCTTGAATTGATATAGTCTACAACTCCTATTCTTCTGAGCAGTGCTGGTGTTTCTAGGGTTACAAGGCTTGGTGCTGGACCAATGTCCCCATCCAATTTTGGGCTGCAAAATGTGGCAACAGATAACCTCTCTTTTAAGGAGTTAATTGTTGCTCGGTGTTCGATACTGCGGTATGTTCCATTGCTCAATATCTGCGCCATCATCATCAGTATAATGTTACATATTTGTATCTATTTTGCTTATAATGATTCTATAGCTACATATATAATAGAAAAGGTGAAAATGTATAAGTAGATATACCTCGAGAGTGTCCCCAATGTTGATTATAAAAGCATTAGGAAGGGATTTACCCAGAATCCACTTCCCATATTTTTTTATCTGGAGGCCTTGTACATCATTGACCTCAAGGAGGATGGTGATGCCACCGAAATCAGAATGAGGAGCGAGGACGATGACCTGTTCTGGTTGTGGACATGGTGGATAATAATTAAAGCTCATTGCTTGCCTTCCTTCTAACAATCCGGTCATTTCATTATTGTCCAATATTCCTAGATTTTCTCATATGCCTCAAAATTTTCATGCCAATATTTTTCATTTCAGGTGAGTAAGCTTCCGGTGTCTCTCTAAAATCATGATATCAAAATGTTTTAAAGAATTTTGAATGGTCAAATCAAATTAACATATCTTAATATGAAAATAATCATCATCAAGATGGATGTGGTTATATTATTGTGTGTTGAGATAATTAAACTAATCAATAATGATCGGGCCACATGTTTACCATAATTATAAGTTCATGAACTTAAACAAACAAATATTAACAAGAGTTAGAGAGAGAGAGAGAGAGAGAGAGAGAGAGAGAGAGAGAGAGAGAGAGAGAGAAAGAACCTGAAGGAGGGAGGGAGGTTGGGAAAAAGGTGTGGTTTCCTCAAATGAGGTAGTGAAGCAGTGCAATAGAGCTTATCTCCCCAATTAAGTTTCTGCTCCTCAGACACAACAAAGGAATTTCCATATCCCTCAACATCTCCTTTTTGTTGCCCAAACTTGTTCTCCTCTTCTATTGGCAACTTGAAGAACTCTTCAATCTATATTTTCAGTTTTCCCACCAAGCTACTGCTCACTTCATATACATATCATTTTCATCTTAATATTCTTAATCACAATAAAATTATTTTATCTAGCAATAATATTGTGAGTAACATAGGTAGCTCTACCAAAATTGATCAAATAGATCAAGCTTTGATTAGAGGTGATCGAGCTCAAGTGAGCTTGGCTAGAACTGATCAATGATAGTTAGTGATTGAAGGAATCTAGCTTTCTATGTTGTATATATAATGTTCTTCTCTGTAAAGTGTAATTAATCAAGTTAATGAGAATGTATTCAGTTTCTAGAAAAATTCCATTGAAGCTTCTTTGGAAAAAACTTGAAGATTTTCGTTCAGGCTTTTCATCAAAAACTTTCATTTTACTATTAAACACTTTCATATTGTTGTTGAAAAAATAAGAATAGGTATCACACAAATCTTAAAGCAGAACACACAACAATGAATAATAAGAAAATAATAAAGAAGAAAGAACGACACTAAAGATTTTACGTGATTCAGCAATTTGTCTACATCCACGGAGCACACCGCATTCAATCCACTACTTTCAAAATTGATTACAATCTCTGTCTCTCTCTCTCAAGTCTCTCTACAATTTGCTCTTAAACCCTCTCTACCACTCTTTTTTCAACACACTTAGGGTTTTACATAATGATAGTATTTATAGGAAACACTAGGTTAAGTTAAGACCCTAAAAGATTGATTTCCTCTTATGCGCAGACTTCCTGATTCGCACAAATCACGTCTTTACCGCTACCCAGACCGCCCCCTGTGCAAGTGCATGCCCGACGGTTTGTGCAGCGTAACACCACTGAAGTTGGCCGCTGCTTGTGCCGCTCCCTGGGCACCATGCTTGGCCGGTGGTCTGCACAACGTGTAGCCTCTGATGTTGGCCGTTGCTGGTGCCGCTTGCTGGGCACCTTGCCTACTTGGCGGTACGTCCAGCGCAAGATAGAGAAACAATCTTCAGGCTGGTTTTAGGCTTCACAAAACCCAACAATCTCCCACTTGAAGAACTGAAACTTGACTAGATTTTCAACCTCCTTCCTTGATGATTTAGTGGATAGTTACGGTTCACTCATTCCCACGTCTTCATTCTTGAAGACCCACTGAAGCTGCACACAACTCTAGTTTCTCTATAATGACTGGCTTTGTTAACATGTCGGCTGGATTCTTGCTACTTGTTATCTTTACAAGCTTTAACACACCTTCTTCGATTAACGAACGAATGAAATGGTAGAGAAGATCTATATGCTTTGTCCTAGAATGGAACGCCGAATTCTTGGCCAAATGTATTGCATTTTGACTGTCACTATGCAACACATTCATCACTTGATCGAATCCCAACTCAGTTAACAAACTTTGTAACCATATTAGCTCATTGCTTGATTCTGTTACAGCCACATACTCTGCTTCAGTTATAGAGATTGTCACTATCTTCTGTAATTGGGACATCCAACTAATCGCGGTACTAGCCATTGTGAACACATAACCAGTGGTACTTCTTTTATGATCCACCTCTCCAGCAAAATCTGAATCCACATAACCTTCCAACTTGAGATCATCTCTTCTGAAGGTTAGACATTTCTCTGTCGTACCCCGCAGGTATCTTAGGATCCACTTTACAGCTTCCCAATGAGACTTACCTGGATATGACATGTAACGGCTCACAATTCCCACTCATGGGAAATATCTGGTTTTGTGCAAGTCATGGCATACATTAGGCTTCCAATGGCTGAAGCATAAGGAACTTTATCCATGAAGTCTTTCTCTTCTTTTATCTTCAGACTCTGGTCCTTGGACAACCTGAAATGACTAGCCAAATGTGTTCTTACCGATTTCGCATCTTCCATGCTGAATCTCTGCAATACCTTTCAAACGTACTTTGCTTGTGAAAGCTTCAATGTACTTTTCTGTTCGTCTTTGCTAATTCTCATTCCAAGAATTTATTTTGCTGCACCTAAATCCTTCATCTCGAACTCACTCGAGAGTTGCTTCTTCAAATTGTTAATCTCTTCTAAATCTGCACCAGCTACTAACATGTCATCAACATAAAGTAACAAAATAATAAAACTTGACTTAACTCTTTTGAAATAACAGCAGTAGTCAGCATTGCATTTGAAATATCCATTGTCTTGCATAAACCCATCAAACTTCTTGTACCACTGTCGAGGAGCTTGTTTTAAACCATACAAGCTCTTTGTCAACTTACATACCAACTCTTCATTGCCGTCTTCCACAAACCCCTCTGGTTGTTTCATGTATATTTCTTCCTCCAAATCATTATGAAGAACGACAGTCTTCACATCTAGCTGCTCTGAATATAACCCTTTTGCTACGACAATACTTAATACTAACCGGATCGTAGTTAGTTTAACAACAAGAGAAAATATTTCAGAGTAGTCAATACCTTCTATTTGTTGGAAGCTTTTAACCACTAATCGTGCCTTGTATCTTTTAGAACCATCATGTTCCTCTTTGATCCGAAACACCCATCTATTATGTAGGGCTTTCTTTCCTTCAGGCAACTTAGCTAACTCCCAAGTTTGATTTGAAATCAACGACTTCATCTCATCCTTCATTGCAAGCTCCCACTAGCTCGCATTTTTTCCTTGATATGCCTCATCATAGTACTCAGGTTCTCCTGCATCTATCAATAGCATGTATTACAAATACTTCCTATTTGGTATAGGAGTTCAAGTTGATTCTCACTGTACTTTGAGCTTGTGTCACTGTAATGTCTTTAAGTGGGATAGGATCATGAACATAGAGCGGCACACCTTGTTCTTCATCATTATGATTTACTAGTTCCATGACCATGTTCTCTAACGCATCATTCGGCCCAAAATAGTTTTGCTCTATCGGTTCAGACACCTGTTTGTTTCTGTCTTTGTACATAACCATTTCATTGAAGACAACATCTCTACTTCTGATCATCTTGCGGTTTTGCTCATCCTATAACTTGTAACCAAATTCATCTTCTCCATAGCCCACCATAGTACACTTCACTGACTTGGCATCTAGCTTATTCCTCGCATGATCACTTATTTGTACATAAGAAACACACCCAAACACTTTAAGATAAGAAAGTTTTACCTATTTCCCGGTCCAGATCTCTTCTGGTATGGCGAGGTTCAAAGGCTTTTATGGTCCTCTGTTGATCAAATATACTGCTGTATTGACTACCTCTGCACAGAACTGTTTTGGAAACCCTGAATGTAACCTCATGCTTCTGGCTCTCTTAGTCAATGATCTGTTCATCCGTTCTGTAATTCCATTCTGCTGTGGGGTTCCATGAACCGTTCTATTGAGCTTTATCCTGCTCAGATAGCAAAATCTCTTGAACTCACTGTCTTCATATTCTCCACCATAATATGAATGTAACTTTTTGATCTTTAATCCTGTCTCATTTTCAACCTAGCTTTCCATCTCTTGAAAGCATCAAACACTTTAGACTTGTGTTTTATAAAATAAACCCATACCTTCCTGGAGTGGTCGTTAATAAATGTGACGAAATACTGTTTACCTTCGATTGACGAGACTGAAGCTGGACCCCAAACATCGGTATGCACTAGTTCCAGCTTCTTCTTTACCGGTACTCTTCCGGTCTTCTTGAAGCTCATTCACTTCTGTTTTCCCAACACACATCTTTCACAGAAATCAACCTCAACTTTCTTTAAATCTGACAACTTACCTTTCAAATACAGACACTTCAGCCCTTGACTACTCATGTGCCCAAGCCTCTGGTGTCACAAGTTAGGATCATCTTTACCTTCTGCCATAGCAATTGAACTACAGCCATCTGTTGTTGTGTAAAGTGACCTATTCTAATTTCCTCTAGTGATTGTCATGATACCCTTCAAAATCTTCCACTTATTATCTATGAAGGTCATCACATAACCCTCTGACGCTAGTTGCCCAATAGAGATCAAGTTCTTTCTTAAATCTGGTATGTGCTTCACATTGTTAAGTTTCCAAACTGACCCTTTCAGCTGAATCTTCACATCTCTCTTCCCGATAATGTTGCAATCTTGATCTTCACCAAGATACATCTTACCCAAATTTCTGGAGATGTAGTTCTCGAATAACTCCTTGTGAGGTGTGGCATGTCCAGAACCTAAGACTCTGTCTTACTTTCCAACGAACAGATAAGGTAGTCTTCTGACTCCTCTGACACACAGTTCGCACTGTTATTGCCCTTATCTTTCTTCTCATATCTACACTCATACGAGAAGTGGCCTTTCTTACTACAGTTCCAGCATTCTACATCTTTCTTGTTTCGTTGCTGATTTCCCAAATAATTGACCTGATACTTGGTTTTAGACTTACCTCTTAACTTTGATCTTCCTCGTTGATTTGTGTTTCGATTTATGATTTTGCTTTCTCTACCTTTCATATTCAATGCTTAAGATGTAGACGCTCCAAATCCCTCTTCACGCATCCTAATTTCTTCAGTCATGATCATATTTACGACCCGTGAGAAATCCAATTTTTCTTTCCCAAACGAGTTGGCAATTGACTGACATGTCAGCTTCCAACTTTCTGGCAATTAGGTGAGCATAAATACAGCCAAGAATTCTTCATCGAAACCCATAGACACAGAAGTTAACCCATCATTCACTTCATTAAATTGGTTTAGATACTCTCTAAAACCTTGACCTTCAGTCATCTTTAAATTTGAAAGATTCTTGACAAGATGAACCTTCCTTACCGCAGAAGGCTGTTCATATAGGTTTGATAAAGTCTTTATCAGATCTCTGGCAGTTAGCTGATCCTTTACGTTGAAGGCGGCCTGCTTTGTCAAACTGAGACGAATTGCTCCTAATACTTTCCTGTCCAAAAGTTCGAGATCCTTTTCATCCATGTTATTCGGCATCCGTTTCTTTAACCAATCTGCATCGGTCATACTTGCGGGCTTCTCTTTTATCGGCCAATGTAGATCTTTCTGGTACAGATAGTCTTCCATCTGTATCTTCCAGAAACTGAAATTCGTCCCATCGAATTTCTCAATCTTATGAGAATTCTTCTCCGATCCTATCTCTACGATAAAATCGTTGACCTCGAGAAAACCTAGATTTGTGTGACAAAAAATAATCTGCCTTAACCTAGAGCTCTGATACCAATTGTTGTCGAAAAAATAAGAATGGGTATTACACAAATCTTAAAGCAGAACACACAACAATGAATAATAAGAAAGCAATAAAGAAGAAAGAACAACACCAAAGATTTTACGTGGTTCAACAATTTGTCTACATCCACGAAGCACACCGCACCCAATCCACTACTTTTAGAGTTGATTACAATCTCTCTGTCTCTCTCTTAAGTCTCTCTACTGTTTGCTCTTAAACTCTCTCTACCACTCCTTTTTCAACACACTTAGGGTTTTACATAATGATAGTATTTATAGGAAACACTAGGTTAAGCTAAGACCCTAAAAGATTGATTTCCTCTTTTACGCAGACTTCCTAATTCGTGCAAATCAGGCATTTACTGTTGCCCAGACCGCTCTCTGTGCAAGTGCATGCCCCCCACTGAAGTTGGCCGCCGCTTGTGCCGCTCCCTGGGCACCATGCTTGGCTGTCGGTTTACACAATATGCATCCTCTGATGTTGGCCACTGCTCGTGTCGCTTGCTGGGTACCTTGCCTACCCGACACATTTTATTATCAAACACTTTGTTTATTATTATTATTATAATTATTTTCAAATATATACAAACAAGTTCAATCAAATATCTGAATGAGAGTAAAACAAGCCTGGAAGAAACCCCATTCTCTACATGCGTGGTCCAACTTTTGAAGCTCAGAGTCCATGAAATATCCAGAGAGTAATCTTTGCATATCGATGACGGGTACTTGTGGTGAAGAAGAGCGAGAGATATGATGGGAGGGTCTTGATCAGGATGCACATAACGTGGTGGAACACTTGTTAATGGCTTCTTTGTCAACTCCTGAACAAAAGGCACTGGCAGAGTGCTACCAAGCGATATTGCTTTTGTTTCCATTGATTCTTTATTAGCTTGATTAGAGATAACGAAGGAATAAAATATTTGTATCAGTATTGATATCGGACTTCTAAATTTATGGATATATCGGGGATATTATCGATATCGGTGGATATTCGGTAAAAAAATTAAAAAATGATGGATATTTACATATAAAGTTAGCATTTTTTTTGTGAAACTTTAGGACAAGTTTAAACAAGTAATTATACATTAAATGCATCATATTTCAACGATAAATTAGCATAATTATGAGTTTAATATAAATTATAACATAGACATAGTCTGTATATAATTTTTAAAATTGAGTATTTAATATAATAATATTTTATTTCACTTTTACAATACTATACACAATATAAAGAGATTAAATATTTAATAAACAAAATTATCATTAAAAAACATATATAGTTCCATACTTCCAAGATTCTATCATAAATTATAATTCATACATAATAATATATTACATGTCTGAAATTTAGATCCAAAATGAATTCCTTTCTTGTTTAAATACATAAGATACATTTCTATTATGATTCGAATAATAATTTTCCCAGGAAAACGTGCTAGCATAGTTTTCAACGTAGTTATTAATATGTCACACGTATGTTGATTGATCTCTTCCAACTGATCTATGAATTGGGTAGTTTATATTTACCCAACTTGGTGGATATTGTTGATCTGCATGCATAGGTAACTATTTTCTATGTCCATACTCATTGATGAGAGAGTCATATTCAAAGAATCTTCATCAATTTGACTTATTCCTCCATGTTGTCTACCATGATTTTGGTCAAAATTACCTGCATGAGCATTCCAACCTGCCGCACTAGCATTCCAACCCGTTGCACCAATATCCCTATCTCCGGCACGAACATCCCAACTTGTTGCACTAGCAACCCAACCTCTTGCACCGGAATCCCAACCTCCTCCATCATCTCCATCATCCTTTCCTCCACTATTTTCATTAGAGGTATGTAGGTCATTGGAAGAGCTACTAACAACAACTCTACGATCTACACCAACTTCTTCTCTATCGGTGGATATATCAGTCCCTGTTTTGATATCGGTCCCTCATGGATATATCGGTGGATATGTCAATTTTAAGTTCCTTGCTTATAACATCCTTGAAGTTTTCTCTTACAAGTTGCCTCTGTAACTTATGAGCAAATTACAATCAATTTCCTTTAAGTTTTCTCTTTCACAATTTAAAACAATTTTATAATTAATTGATAATGGCATCCTTGCTGTTAATCATACTTAACATTTGATTTACTTTAATTGTTAAAATGACTTAAAAACCCTTCAAATTTTGAATTTAAAAACCATTAATAAATTAAAAATTCTAAATTTAATTATATATTAGCTTAATCAAACATTTTCCTTCTTAAGTTATTCCTTATTAATACATAACTAGAAAGAAAAAAAAAAAAAAAAAAAAAAAAAACCCTCAAACAAATATTGTTCTCTATTCCAATCTCTTCACAAGCAGTATAATATAATAAAATGAATAGTATAAAATAAATATAATACACTCCACTTCAATACTAAATAAAACAAAATGCGGGTTAATTGCACAAACATCCCAATTGGAATGTGCTTGGGGTATGAAAAGTCAATAGTGCTCTTGGATAAAATGGAGAGGTTATTTTGGTGGGTAAATTTCATAAAAAACCCTGAATTTAGGTGTAATTATATAAATATTCATATTTTTTCTAATAATTACACGTTTGAAAATAGTTTGAGAATCCCTACCGCGCATCTCTTGATCCAAGCTTGATCAATCTTCTGAGAACTCCATTTCATGGTCAACACCTCTTCATCTCTCCTCTCAACCCCACCCCGAATCCCTTTCTGCTTTCCTCTTAACACATTCGTTAAGGTACGATATTGTGGACCAATTCGAAGCCTCTCCATTCCCAACCTTTCAACAAAGGCCTTACTGTTCCAACCAGATCTCATATCCCTTCTTTTGTCCCACTCGAAATTTGCTACCTTTGAAACTATACCCATAAATATGCATCCCATTAGCCTTTTTTGCTATCAAGTTAGCTTCTTCCAAGAAACCGAACCTAATGAAAGCAAAACCCGATTTCACCCGATTTCCTGGACTCTGGCTTTGGAGACACAAACATGTTCCTCACCCTCCCGAACACTTTGAACGCACCCCACAAAGTAGCCGAATCCACAGTTGGATTCAAATTATCAACAAAGATGGAGAAAAGTTTTTCCCTAAAGTCTCCTCTCCCCTTTTGACCATCAAGATCAGAGCATCTCTCTCTAACAATCGTTTTTTTAGTTCCCCAATATGGTTACATCAATCCCTTAGATGAAGTTTAGTTACACATCAATGAAAAATAAACATAGAAGGAAAAAGTGTAGAGAAAACCCATAAAGTCCATATGAGCTTTCTCTTGATCTTTGAGTTCCTTCTTCTCTTTCCTTGAATAATTTTCCAAAAATGAGTGGACTTGGTGAAATATGGTGTGTAGAGAAAATGATGTAGGAATGTCAAAGGTTTTGGATATGGGGAGGTGATTCTTAGATCTAGGGTTTAGAAATGTGATGGGTGTGTTATGGATTGTGTAATTTGATGTTGGTTGTAAAAAGGGGTGAAAATCTGATGTTAAGGTTTCAAGAACAAAGAAAACATGATATATATATATATATATATATATAGCTGCCAAGAAATTAGGTTTGAAAATTATCACTTGAGTTGAGCTAGCACGGAAAAGTCGCCACCAAGTTGGCTGGTGCGGTGGCAACCATCTGGATAGCGAAGATCTCTGCCCATTTTGCACAAAAAGGTTGCTAGCATGTTGGCTGTTGCGTGGCGACAACTTAGATGGAGAAGATCTCTGCCCTTGCGATACGAAAATGTCGCTGGCACATTGGCTGTTGCGTGGCGACCACTTAGATAGCGAAGATCTTTGCCTTTTGGTGCCAAAGAAAAGTCGCAGGCACATTGGCTATTGCGTGGTGACCTTGGCAACAACCACACCTGGAAGAATTCTTTGCAGCCACTCCTCTCTATTTTGGCTCGGAACATGGATCAACCAAAATACACTCTTGGCTCCCCAATTTGCTCAACTTTGCACACTTGCTTTTGAAAAACTGTAAACCTACAAAACAACTAATTTCGAGCCATTAGACACTAGATTTTACCCAAGAACCGAACAAAAGCAACAAAAAGGGAGGCCAAAAATATAGTATATCGATCAAGTAGCAAAAAAAAATAGATGAGAGAAAATAAAACAATCACAATACAAGATATACTTGGAAGAATTCTTTGCAGCCACTCCTCTCCAATTTGGCCTAGAACACGGATCAACCAAAATACACTCTTGGCTCCCCAACTTGCTCAACTTTGCACACTTGCTTCTGAAAAACTTTAAACCTACGAAACAACTAATTTCGAGCCATTCGACACTCGATTTTACCCGAGAACCGAACAAAAGCAACAGAAAGGGAGGCCAAAATATAGTATTGCAATGGCTCGATCAAGTAGCAGAAAAAATATGAGAAAATAAAATAATCACAACACAAGATATATGTGGAAAATCCAAATCGGATAAAAAACCACGGGCCGTCAGGATGACAAAGAAAGTTCCACTATATGATAAATTGTTACAACCATATACTCATAATTCTACCTCTCACCTCAACCCCAAGCCACACTCACAAGATCCTCACCGAGTACCTCCCCAATATCCTCTAGGTCTCCCCTGAATATCACCCACGGATCTCTAACTTGTCCATCGATATTCCCTTATATCCCTCCCTGGATATTCCTTAGGGTCTCCCCCGGATCTCACCACACTCTCTCTGATGTTACATGTTGCTATTTTCTCCACACAAAATAGCCTAATTATAAGGTCTATTTATACTAGTTACAAGGAGTTTAAGATAAAAGGAAATCCTACTCCTAAACATACAAGACTTACTTGTTTCATATAAATATTATTTCCTCTTATGACAAGTCTTCTTGTAAAGAGTATTCATTTTCCTTCAAGCACAAGAACTTCCAAAAAGAACACTTTCCTTTTCTGCCGAATATTTCCCGTTCCACGCATGCTTATGATTGACTAAGGTTCGGGTCATATACTAGCCAGCTGCACCCTACACCGTTACAGTCACTAAAATTACATCACTCAGAAAACCATGATCCATACGCTGAAACGAACTACTTCTTTAGTTCTTCATGGTCTTCAAACCTCCCTCAAACACCATCTTGAATCTTCCAAACGTATCCCACGTCTCTAGGAAGTTTCACATTAGTTAAGTATCGTTTGGTTTATATCGGGTTCATTCAAGAATACGAGTCAAAACCTTACATATAAATCATATCATATCTAAACCAATTATATTATCAAATATAACCAAACCAAACCAATAAAAATCAGTTTCATTTATTAGTTTGAGCCTAAGAAAATATAATTTTGGTTTCTTTAATTTCCTTTTTATTTACTTTGAATTGTTATAGGTTAAATTAATGTAATATAAGTACATTTTTATGCAAATATAATAATATTTATAAAAGTAGCTAATAAATTATAATAATAAGTTCAACTCAATTGCAGAACACGCAAGAATTATGAATAAAATTAACCTATTCAAGATTTCGAATCAAACAAAACTTAAAGTTGCTAAAGAAAAGAAAAAAACAAAACAAAACTATCCGATTAATTAATGTCACTTACTGTTTTTGAACAACTTGATCAACTTATTTTATTTAAGAAAATCAAATCAACAAACTTAAATTGATTCAATTTGTATGGATTGATCATTTTAACATTTTGAATGTCTAGTTGTCAACATTAATCAGTAAATTTTCACGGAAAAAAAAGTAGAAAATAGTAAAGTATGTTGCCACTAGAATGATAACGGTACATGTACATGTAACATGTTTATCATTCAAAATCATATATATCTTTGTATGGCCATGATGGTTTCACTCTTTATCATCACACATATGTACTTGACAAATTCTTTTAACTTAAAAGTGTAATCAATTTATATTTATTCATTTAATCCATTTGTAAATAATATAGCTTCATGTGTCTTGATGAATGAATAAATATAACTTTAATATCACATCGATCACTTATTCAATTCTTTAATTAACTTGTACTGTTATTGACCTAGATCTATAACTAGATACTAGATCCACTTAGATAATACTTCTACCTGTCAAGGTTCACTTAACACAAGTAATATAAAACAAAAGAATGTAACAATCAATAATAAAATGAACAATAAAGCAAAAGAAAGGGACACGTAGATTTTATCGTGGTTCAGCTTGAGAACAAGCCTACATCTATGTTGAATCAGATCGAGAGACTCGCTCCACTATATGAGATTATTTATACAGATGTAGTATCCATGACTCAACCTAATAAACCCTCAAAAGGAGTCCAGAAACCCAGTACAACAACACTCAACCACACAAGCCTATAACACAACCTACGCCTGAAAGCACGAACCTAGAATCACTCAAAAGTTACATCAACAAAATCACCACTCACAGATCTCACTTTTTTTTTCTCTTATCTCTCTTACAAATTCAAAGAAGAGAAACCAGAAATTCACGAAGAACCCTAAGAACACTAAGAACAAATATAGAGAAACAGCTTCTGAGAATATAACAAAACCCTAGAGAATCATAATGAATTATTTCTCTCTCCATTGCTTCACTTTAAATAGTCATCAGCAAATAAGGTCCAGCTGTGCTAAGTCCAGCTAATCATCTGTTACCATGTCACCATGATAATCCTGAGTCAGCCTTATCAGTTTACACTGATAAGCCAAAACGCAGCGTATCACTAAGAGTCTGTTGGGTCAGGCTAGTGGGAGCATTGTTGTTGGGCTTCTACTGGCTTCAACCCCTTTCATCATTGGGCTTCTAGGAATGGGCCTGAAACGAATTAGATGGACTAACAAATCCCACATGTACTCTTTCCATAATTCTAAGCTAATAACCTAAGTTTAAAAACTCAAATAAATCTGTGTAATTATTAACAAAGAGAGAGAAAGAGAGGGAGGCTGTGAAAAAGGTTCGGTTTCCTCAAATGAGGCGGTGAAGTAGTGAAATAGAGCTTGTCTCCCCAATTAAGTTTCTGATATCCCTCCACATCTCGTTGTTGTTGTTGTCCATACTTGCTCATCTTCTCTTCCATGGGCAACTTGAAGAACTCTTCAGTCTCTAATTTCAATTTTCCCAACAAGCTACTGCTCACTTGATGGTTTATCAACTGCATCATGCATAACATTTTCATCTTAATTAATTTTCTTAATCGCAATAAACAAACAAGTTCAATCAAACAAACTTGAATGGGAGTAATTAAAACAAACCTGGAAGAAACCCTATTCTCTGCATGCTTGGTCCAACTTTTGAAGCTCAGAGCCCATGAAATCTATAGAGTAATCTTTGCATATCAATGACAGGGACTTGTGGTTAAGAAGAGTCGAGAGATATTACTTTTGTCTCCATTGATTTTTAGCTCCCAGCTGAGTTGATAAATAATTGATTTTCTCTCTGTAATCTCTATTATCTACAATCTCTTGTGGTTGATTCACAGCAAGAAAAAGAAGATGACAGAGCACTGGACGATTGCCCCTTAAATTTATGCAATGCACATGGGACTGACAAGTGGTGTCAATGCAATATATGATTCCCTAAATGCATATCTACGCAGCTGCGTTGCACCACATGCAATATAATTTAACGAGTAATACCGAACAATCTAAAAAATTAGTACAAAATTCAATTCAAATGTTATGGTAAGACACTTATCATAACCATACAAATCATATAAATCATGGGATCGGATAATGTGGTGAATAACAAATCACTTGACATATTATTTGGGTTGATTTTTGGACTAATTTTTTAGGTTATCTAGTATTAGTGTAATTTATTAGTTCAAATTCAAAAGTAAATATATATATATATATATATATATATATATCATTTAAATATATTATTTGATGGGCATTTTTTATTTAAATATCAAGACCATGGAGATCCAATCCCTAGAATTGATGGAGATCCGATCCACTCTTTTAATTTTTTTTTTTTTTTTTTTTTTTTGTGTTTTTGTTTTTATTTTTATTTTTAATCTCCACCATTCATTTTTGAGATGGATGATGTAAATTTTTGGTAGGGTAGTTCTGAGGTGGGTCGTAAAATTCATTTGGTTTCTTGGTGAAAACTCTATTTATGTAAGGATCGTGATGGTCTTGGCTTTCACGATTTTGGGAACCTTAATAAATTTCGTATAATTCATTTGGTTTCTTGGTGAAAACTCTATTTATGTAAGGATCATGATGGTCTTGGCTTTCACGATTTTGGGAACCTTAATAAATTTCTTATGGCCAAAGAAGGGTGGAGACCGGAGACTTATTCATCATCCTAGAAACACTGCAAACTAATTTTTAGAATCCAACTTTATTTACATAAATCATTAAAAAAAATAAAAAAAATTCCCCAAATGTTTTAAAGTTTTGTTTGACTCTGAAGTTTTGGACAACTTAAATTCCCCAATAACATAATTAAAAAGTCATTAATATACACCATAAGCAAAAATATAACAAATAACTTATATAATTATATTTAATAATTGCATAATAATTTTTTATATTTATAAAATATTAAAAATGATAATAGAGCCCAATGATGAATGGATATTATGGCTCGTTTGGCACACCGTATTGTACTGTATTGGACTGAACTGTACTGTATTATTGTTAGTACAATCACGTGTTTGGTGATATATTGTATTATACTTTATTGAATAATATGAATGTTTAAAATGTTATTATATTGTATTGTATTTAATAAATAATAAAAATAATTATTTAAAAAAACACTATTATTGAAACTAAAAATTAAAATATGTAAATTATAAAAATAATATTACAGATAATTAACATTGTACTGTATTTTATTAAATTAATTTTTTTTCATAATTTAAAATTATTTCTTAATTATTTATTTATTCATAAAATATAGTATTATCTTAAATATTGTAACATCACAAATTCACAATAATAATAAAAAAAATCAACTTAAATGTCTTATAAAAAAATAATAATGAAAAGATGTAATAATTTGGCTGAGAAAGACAAAAAGAAGAAATGATAGGAGAAGTCAAATAAATCTGTAATGAAAAAAATAAAGGATAAAAAATGGCAGAAAAAGAAATGAAGAGAATGGTAAACCCACCTCCTTCCTTTGTATTAGATAATTTTCTGCTGTATTACGCATGATAATTTTGTATTACGCATTCTAATACAATGAAATGACCAAACATGTCCCTTGGACTATTTTATACAGGGCTCCAAACGTAGGTCCAGTAGATCAGTAATAGATAAGATAACTATAGATAATCAACTCCAGTCATTTAGAGAGATAAAATAAGCAACAGGCCGATCTTGGATAATATAATCTGAGAAATTTAGGCCCAGTAATAGTCTAATAGATAAGATAACTATCAAAGTTTGTCAGCAAATACACATTTAACATGTCGCTTACATTAGTCCTACATTATTCATCATCGGTGACGATATCATGCATTATAGAAATGATTTTGTGTATTTGACTAAGCCAAGCGATTTTTATACTACTATAAATTCTGATACAGCACAGTTGGGTTGACAAATTGAAATTAAATAGTATATGCGTTTTTCTCCCTATATATACCATAAAATACGAACTATGAAATTCAAACCCGACCACTAGTCACTTATTGTAAACAGTGACTTACGCGGTTGGTTTGGTTGTTCTAATCTCAAACGTGATTTTGCTGTCAAATAATTATAACGTTGTAAATTGTAAAGTTTTGAGTTTGTCAAACCATGTGTAATTATGTAACTAAAGAAATCCACACATTTAAGCATGTATGCAGCCGTGGTTGATTAAAAAAAGCATGTCTTAGATAACACGTCATACAAGACATCAACTACATAAACCACATTCACAATCGATCTGCTCAATAGATAAATATGGAAATAAAGGCATTTTTTTTATTGGAATTATTTGTTTAGTGATCGGTATTAGATTCAATCCCATGACACTTGTTATTTTAGCAGCCATAATTTGACTAACAACATTTACTAGGGTCATTGCAATATTTATATTCATTTCCAACGTCATACATTCATTTTTGTTTTGTTTTGTTTTTTATTTTAAAGAAATCCACACATTTAAGCATGTTTGCAGCCGTGATTGATTAAAAAAAGCATGTCTTAGATAACGTCATACAAGATATCGACTACACAAACCACAATCGACCTGCTCAATAGATAGATAAATATGGAAATAAATGCATTTTTTTAATTGGAATTATTTATTCAATCTACTAGGGTCATAATTTGACCAACAACATTTACTAGGGTCATTGTAACATTTATATTCATTTCCAACGCCATACATTCATTTTTGTTTTGTTTTGTTTTTTTTTAATTATTATTTTAATTTCAAAATTGTTATCATTGTTAAACAATTATCAATTTAGTTTAAGGATTTGGAGAATAAGAGAAGTGAATATACAAGGGCCAATCCTAACAAGTAAACGTTATTTTATATGAAAGTACAAAAATACCCTTTTAGAAAATAAGAAATACTCAGACTCCTCATCGTCCTGCAGTGGGGTGGCACCAGTTTCAAGTAGCTGCCATGACTAATGAGAACAGTGGACTCCTCATTGTCTGGCAACTTCCTCGAAGAAGGCAAACCAGACATGGTTGCAGATACAATTGCGGTTAGGATTGAATTACGTGCATAATTAGATAATTAATTAGATGGTTATAACTTCCAGTAATTTAACATTTCTATCGACAAACCATCATTATTGTCCTATCTCCTAGTATTCCAAACTGGACTTTTACAATTGGATAATAGACAAACTTATACAATAGTTCTTACAAGACGTTGCATGACAAAAACAATTAAAGGAGACTTGTAATATCAAGAGCGATTAAACGTTTATGTTCTAAAGGCATAATGTCTAATCTAAGAGTACGCATTAACATGTGTTGTACTCAATTGCACTTGCCTTGTTCATTTTGAATCCGCATGGCATCGAGGTATGATTTTCCATCTATTTTACGTGAAAATAGACCTTTGATATAGTCAACGACTGATATTCTTTTGAACATTGCTGGAGTTTCTAGGGTTACAAGGCTTGGTGCTGGACCGATTTCTCCATCCATTTTGGGGCTGCAAAATGTGGCAACAGATATCCTCTCTTTTAAAGAGTTAACTGTTGCTCGATGTTCGATGCTGCGGTATGTTCCATTGCTCAATATCTGGAACATCATCAAGCTTGTAATTATAATTCTACAGCTATCAAATAATAGAAAAAGTGAAAATGTACAAGTAGGATATATACCTCGAGAACGTCCCCGATGTTGATTATAAAAGCATTAGGAAGGGGTTTAACAGGAATCCACATCCCATCTTTCTTTATCTGAAGGCCTTGTACATCATTGACCTCAAGGAGGATGGTGATGCCAGAAGAATCAGAATGAGGAGCAATGCCAATGACCTGTTCTGGTTGTGGACATGGTGGATAGTAATTAAAGCTCATTGATTGTCTTCCTTCTGACAATATTGCAATTTCATTATTGTCTATTCTTAGATTTTTCCCAATTAGTCTTAGAATTCTGGCGGCAACATTAATTAGTCCAGTCGAGTAAGCTTCCAATGTATCCCTGTAACAAAACAAAATTAACATGTCTTAGTAAGGATATAATCATCAAGAATAATGGTATGGTTATATTATTATATGTCGAGATAAATTATTTTCATTCTATAATTGCTTCTTCTGTTGCTCAAAATTATTACAAACGATAGACTGATCACCTAATTATCTTTTGATTTACATTTATAAATCATGTCATATTGGTTTTTTCGTAAAATATTTTAACAAAATATATGAGGGAATTATCATTAATAGTTAGTCTAATAATATGTATTAACAACCACAGCCTAATGTGATTTAGTGGAGAATAACATTTACTCTGCTTGGAGATATCATAGGTTCAAGTATTGATACAACATATGGTATATCAAAATAATAATAATACTACAATTGAATTTTCATTATACAATTGTTTCCTCTCTTTCTAAAAATTACTCCGAATGATATATAGATTAGGTGATTTGTTAATATACTACGCCATTAATCACCAAATCATCCTTAATTGATATAGCTACTGGAAATCATGTCTTATTTTTTTGTAAAATTTTTAAACAAAATATTTACATCAAGTAACAAAAAGCTAGAGTTTTTTAAGGTTTCATCACCTTGAATTGTATTATATGTTAAATTAATGTTACATAAATAATTTTCTTTCAAGAATGAACAAATAAATTTGTGGTTTTTCAAAATAAATAAATAAATCAATTTGTGGAGAATGGAGAGTTGAGATTTGTCTTGAGAAAAAACATAAATATAACTTTTTCATTCATTTTTTCCATTCTTTTAAGGTGTGCCCTTTCCATAATTCTAATCTAATTAAGTTTCTGAACTCAAATAGATCGATCTGTGCAATTATTGAGAGAGAGAGAGAGAGAGAACCTGAAGGAGGGAGGGAGGTTGGCAAAAAGGTGCGGTTTCCGCAAATGTGGTGGGGAAGTAATAAAATAGAGCTTGTCTCCCCAATGAAGTTTCTGATCCTCAGACACAACAAAAACATTCCCGTATCCCTCCACATCTCCTTCTTGTTGCCCATACTTGCTCTTCTCTTCCATTGGCAGCTTGAAGAACTCTTCAGTCTCTAATTTCAATTTTTCGACTAACCTACTGCTCATTTCATGGTTTATCAACTGCATCATACATTTCATTTTCATCTTAATATTCTTAATCGCAAACTAAAAGGTTCAATCAAACAAATTAAACAAGAATGGGACTAAAACAAACCTGGAAGAAACCCCATTCTCTGCATGCCTGGTCCAGCTTTTGGAGCTCTGAGTCCATGAAATCTTCAGAGAGTAATCTTTGCATATCAATGACGGGGACTTGTGGTGAACAAGAGTCGAGAGATATGATGGGAGGGTCTTGATCATGATGCACATAACGTGGTGGAACACTTGTCAATCCCTTCTTCGCCAACTCCTGAACAAAAGGCACTGCCAGAGTTCTACCAAACGATATTGCTTTTGTTTCCATTGATTCTTTATTAGCTCCCAGATAATCACTCACTTCTCTCTGTCTAATTTATATTATCTGCAATCTCTTGTGCTTAATTCAACGATCGGAAGCTTATTCATACAGGAAAAAAACCAACAAATTCAAACGTCTTGTACAAGTTGCCACATTAATTTATGATATGTCATATGCTGACGAAAAAATGGTGCACATGTCCCAATGCATGGACTTAAATAATGCCATGCGGTTTCAATCCAATATATGATTGTTAAGAAAATTTATCAAAATGATGAATTATCAACATTACCTAAATCATTGGTGATCTTGTATAACAATGTTAATGATATTTTTTGAGGCAAAATGAGGTTGGCCAGACGGTTTACTCTTCACATTTATCACATAAGGTTGTAGGTTTGGGTCTGTCTTCCCTCTCAAAATCATAAATTATTTTAATTTTTATAAAAAAAGTAATGATATTTTTTGAAATATTTGTTGCTCTGATTTTAATATTAATTTGTAACGTTCATATTAAACTGCAATTCCAGTGACTTTTACCAATATAATCAAACAACTCAAAAAAAAGTATGTGAACAAATACATGTTACTTCCTATAGCATACATCATCAATGACGATATCATGTATTAAAGAAATGATATTTTGATTTAGTCCAGCAATGGGTTGTTGGAATAAATCTCAAAAGTGATTTGGTTTGACCGGTTGTTAATTAAGAGTAATACGCAACTCAAATAATTAACCCAAAATTCAACTCAAATGATATGGCTAGTGAGTTGTCCTTACCACATAAACCACGGGATGATATATTTAATGAACAAATCACTTGTCACATCATTTGAGTTGATTTTTAGGTTATCTAGCATTTGTGGTTAATTAATTCTAAAGTACGTGCACATCATCTTTTTGTAAGGATGGTAGTACACATTCCTTCCACATTGGTGATAAGAGGTTCGAATCTTACCATACGTATTTTACAAGTATGTGTGAAGAGTTTTCTCTTAATTTGTGGAAATAGATACCCGGATCACACATGTATTATCTGACATCTTAGTAGGTCCCGACAGTTTTATTATAATGAGCTTGACTTGCATTTCATTCGAGATAAAAAAAAAGTGGTGTTATTGACACCCCCACTACTGAACTATTTATACCTAACGTTTTAAAATTTTGATTTAACTTTATTAAATTAAATGTTTTTATTAATATTTTTGATTTATTTCTAGGACTACCCTTTTACTTATTCTTCAAACTTAATACACTCCATATCTTTTTTAAAAAAATAAAAATAAAAACACACTTCATCTCTAATCTTTATATATAGTTTTTTCACATCCAATTGCATGACTTGTTTTTTCTTCTTATTTCATGGTAAAACCATCTTTATTAGATTGTATTTTATTTATTTATTTATTTATTTATTTGTAGTTGATTGGATTGTTGGTAGTAGATTGTGAGTGTGATATTAATCGTCTGCTGATTTTTTTTTTTTGAACGATTGAATTAGAGTTTTGGTGTGGTTTCGTTTTGTTAGAGATTATGCTTTCTTGGTTGCGATTTTTGGTGTGATTTCATTATTTTTGTTTTTGTAAATAACATTAAACAAAACAAACTTTGGAAGATTCGGAATAAAATCTATAAAAGAAATGATACAAATTATAGTATACCTAGAAGATCTGAAAGAAAATAAGCCGAGAAAAAAAAAATAGCAAACATGGATCTGGAATTTGAGAAGAAAAATAAAACAAACATGTAAAATAATAAAATCAATAAATACTAAATATGGTAAACATGAGATCAAGATCTGAAAAAAAAAATATAAACAAAAATAGTAATAAATCAATAAATACTAAACATGAAAAACATGAGAGCGAGATCTGAAATAAAATATAAACAAAAATAGTAAACATTAAAATAATCTATGTCATTAAGGCTTTTGTCATTAAGGTTTTGAAATAAGGAAAGTGGGGTTTACTTTGTACAAGATTTTTTTAATAAAAATTATATGTCTCTTTAAGTAATTTGATAAAGAAAAAAAAATAATAAATAATTTAAAAAGTGGAGTCTAAATAATTCAGTGGCGGGTGTGCCAATAACACCACTTTAGATAAAATTGCCTCAAATGTTCTAGATTTAAGATATATTCCATCTTAGAGTCAACTGGCTACAATTAAATGTGATGATTGTGGTAGCCAAAAATGGTCCAGGGGCCCAACATGCCAAGGCCCAGTCCCTGCAAGTCAAACCCAGGCTCGTTGCGTCGGGTCGACCCAACGCAGGCACTAGCAGAAGCTACCGTTGAAGACACATTCAAAGCAATCAGTTACAAATATCAATTCAATCGGTTACAAATATCTTTAACTACCCATTGAGAGAAAATCTCTCCTAAAATCACGCCCACTATCAAATGTTGATAGTGAACGTTGGAACTACTAAACCCACTATAAATAAGAGGGTTCCCTCACTTGAAAAGGGGTTGGAATTCTCTCAACTAAAGCTTACACATAGCGTACTGAAACTCTGATTCCAAGTCATTCCGTCAACCGGAATCCTTTCATCAGCCACCTAATCACGTTGCTCAGCCCAAGCATACCTAAGGCTAAGAGTCCAACCCCCACCATTCTGTTCCTTCTATTTCTTATTGTTTTCTTAAGTTCTATTTCAGGATTAACAAGGTTGAGATGTCAATATCAAGATAGCAGTCGACATCAACCAACCAGCTCAGCCTAGTTGCTTTGGTCCTGATACAACCCGACCCATTTGACGTACCAAGTCGATCGACCACTTACAGTTTGGCGCCCACCGTGGGGCCCATTGCAACTACCTTCAAGTTCAGATCCGTCTACGCCAACCACAATTGAACATGGCAGGAAGTGGATCCGTTCCAACCGTCGATGAACAGATTGCTGTGCTGACCGCCCAAATGACCGCAAGCGCTGAGAGGTTGCAAGCACTGAGAGGTTGCAAGCACTTGAAGTAGAGAATGTAGCGATCAGAGTGGCAAATGAAGAATTGAGAGCGCTGGTCGACGGAGTGGTGCTTGATTCCGTAACATCGAAGCATCTAGCATCAAAACCAAACTGTGAACTGTTTGTCGACCGTTGAAACCAGCTAGCATTTCAAACCGCAAGGGTTGATATCGACCTCAATGATATACCGGTTAAGAACGACATGATGAACGAACATGATCCACCGATGGATCAACGACCAGATAACATCCTTAAGACGGCCATGTCTCTCCAGTCGACACCGGGATTGGTAAAACCCATGCTCGATTTATATTTATCTGCTAACGTAGAATTTTCTCGCAGGTTTGCAGAAATGGAAGCTCTAATCCAGAGAATCCCAAGAGTCCCAGCTCCCATAAAAAAAGTACGGCCAATAGCTTCGTCGACTCGCCCTTCGTCGATGCAATTGCTCTCATCGAGATGCCCAAGAAGTTCAACTTCCCAAACATGAAGCAATACGAAGGGACGACCGATCCAGACGACCATATTGCACAATACAAGCAAAGGATGTTCACTGCTGCAATCCCACGCGACCTTCGGGAGGCGTGCATGTGCAAAGCTTTCTGATCCAGCCTAAGCGGCCCGCTTTACTGTGGTACACTAGCTTGCCTAATAATTCTATTGACTATTTTGCGCAGCTGACGGACACATTCGTGGAGCAATTTGCGAGTAGCCGTAAGCTGGAAAAACTGTCAGACGACCTCTATACCATAACGCAAAGAACAGGCTAAAACCTGCGAGCCAATGTTGGACGTTTCAACAGAGAAAAAGTGCAAATCCCTTATTGCAACCAGGCAACTGCCATTTATGCCTTAAGGAAAGGTCTTAGGTTCGATTCTGATTTATACAAAGAACTTACCAAATACCCTTGCGGGACAATGGAAGATGTATTAGCGAAAGCATGGGCCCAAATCAAATGGGAAGAAGATGAAGCAAACTTCATCGGAAAAGCTAACAGCAGCTATTATGGAGGCCGACGAAGCGATCGCATCGACAGGAGGTCTAACGACAGACGATCAGAACCATACCTAACAAGCGACAGAAAGAACGTCCAGCCGCGACATGAAAGCTCTGGTGTGAGAAGCAACTATGGTCGTGGGACTCCAAGGACGAGTCGACCAAATGTGGAAACGCTAGAATATAATCTCAGCATCGAACCAGTCAACCTCATTGCAGTAATGAGAGAAATGGGCAAAGCAGTCAAGTGGCCAAGAAAAATGAACACGCTTCCGGAACATCGCGACCCCAAACTTCGATGCGAGTTCCATGGTGACCACGGCCATCGCACGGAAGACTGTATCGCCCTAAAATTCGAAGTAGCAGAACTGCTGAAACATGGGCATCTACGGGAATTCCTAACAGATAAGGGTAAACAAACATATGCAAGATGCGATGACCAAAGGCAAACCAGTTCAGTCGATAGCCCTCAAAACCTCCTAGGCAAGATAGGGTAATCAATTGCATTTCTGGTGGGTCTGAAGTCAGTGGCGTGAGCTACTCGGCAGCTAAGAGACACACTCGACAAGTGTCGAACACAGAGACCCAGCCAAATCGAGAACATCCGTCTAAAATCGACGAAATCGTCACCTTTCGGTCGACAGATAAATCAGATTTGTTCTCTCCCTACCATGATGCTTTAATTATTTCTTTACATATTGTTAACTGTTTAACTAGACGCATTTTGATCGACAATGACATTTCTTGTAATATATTTTTTTAACAGTGCATTGAGAGAAATGCATGTCGACGAATCAAAACTAAGTCGTCGAACGACAATACTAACTGGATTCAGTGGAGAACAGAAAAGTATGCTAGGGGAGATTGTGTTACCCGTCTACGCGGAAGGAATCAACTTATACGTCAATTTCCTCGTGCTCGACTGGCAATCCCCTTACAACGCCATACTTGGCAGACCCTGGATACATGAGCTGAAGGCAATCCCGTCGACTTACCATCAGTTGATCAAATTTCCAACCAAGTGGGGAGTTAAAGAAATTAAAGAAGAGCAAAGAGCCGTTAGGGAATGCTATCAAAATGCCATGAAAAAGAAGCGACAAGATTTATAGCAACTACAGGAAACCAAAGTCGAGTCGACACAGAACAGGCCGAACATGGAGGAACTCTACTAGGTGTCTATCGACCCAGACCATCCTGAACATAAAGTCTACATAGGGTCCAGATTATCAGACGACATCCGGAACCAGTTGGTCACATTTCTCAAGGAGCGTCGTAACAGCTTCGCTTGGTCACATGAAGATATGATCGGCATCGACCCCAACGTTATAGTACATCAACTACAGGTCGATCCAAATCATCAACCAGTAAAGTAAAAACGAAGGAAGTTCGCTCCGGAGAGGAATAAGGTGATCAACGACGAGATCTAGAAATTGATCGACATCGGTTCGGTAAGGGAAGTAAAATACCCCGACTGGCTAGCAAACGTCGTGGTCATTAAAAAGAAAAATGGAAAGTGGCGAGTCTGCATCGACTTTACAGACCTCAACAAAGCTTGCCCCAAGATTTCTTTCCCACTACCTCTCATTGACATGTTAGTCGACGCAACTGCAGGGCACGATCTACTAAGTTTCATGGATGCATACTCTGGCTACAACCAAATACTAATGCACCCCGATGACCAAGAGAAAACGGCCTTCTTCACAGAACGAGGTACATTCTGTTATAAAGTAATGCCTTTTGGTTTAAAGAATGCAGGTGCGACCTACCAAAGGTTGGTCAACAAGATGTTCGCAAAGATGCTTGGAACAACGATGGAAGGCTACATCGACGATATGCTGGTCAAGTATTTAGTCGCACAACAACATATCGACCATCTGAGACAGTCGTTCGACGTTCTCGACAAATATGGTATGAAGCTAAACCCCACTAAATGCTCTTTTGGTGTATCATCAGGAAAGTTTCTAGGCTACCTGGTCACCCATAGAGGTGTCGAAGCAAATCCAGACCAAATACGGTCGATCGAACGCATCGAATCATTTAGATGCATCAAAGACGTACAGAAACTCACTGGTCATGTGGCGGCGTTCAACCGGTTTATTTCAAAGTCATCTAAGAGATGTCTACCATTCTTCAACACCCTCAGAAAAAACAAGACGTTCGAATGGAAAGACAACTGTGAAAAGGCACTACAAGACTTAAAGACATACCTAAAATCGCCGCCATTACTGTCGAAGCTAAAGGACAACGAAACATTGTTCGTTTATCTAGCAGTATCCGACACAGCTGTCAGTGCGGTCCTCGTCAGAGAAGAAGAGAACAACCAACATCCAGTCTATTACGTAAGTAAGACCTTACTCGACGCGGAAACCAGGTATAGTCGATTGGAGAAACTCACATTGGCCCTCGTCGTAGCTAATGCCATACTTCCAATGCCATTCCATAAAGGTACTGACTACTTATCCTCTTAAAAATATTTTAGCTTTCAGGTCCACTGACGAAATGGGCAGTAGAGCTAAGCGAGCACGACATCAGCTTCCACCCAAGATCAGCAATGAAATCACAGGTACCATAGCAGACTTTACTCCATGTGAAAATTTAAAGGCTGAAAAGGAACTAGTGGCACTCCACCACTGTTGGGAAATGGACCTTGTCGGTCGACGGTTCTAGCAACATCAAAGGAAACGGGTTAGGTCTGGTACTCAAATCCCTACAGGGAGACATAATGGAGCAGTCGATCCATTGTGGCTTTCGTGCGACAAATAACGAAGCAAAATACGAAGCTCTAATTGCAGGTCTCGACCTCGCAAAAAGCCTTAACGTGAGAAGCATCAAAGTGTTAAGCGACTCCCAATTAGTCGTTCGACAATTGAACGGAACATACGAGGTAAGGGATCGGAGAATGTCGGCTTATTTGAACAAAGTTAAACATTTACAGTCAACCTTCGATGAATTTTCAATTGAGCAAATACCTAGAGCCGAAAATACACGAGCAGATGCATTGGCAAGCCTTGGTTCGACGACGACAAACAATTCAAAGTCGATTCCCATAGTCCACCTCATGTCTCCATCTATTCAAGAATCAGAAATATTGGTACGGCTAGACCCAATAGCTACATTTTTAGAAGCAAGGAAAATCAAAGCAAAATCAGCCAAATTCTGCATCCTATATGGTAAACTCTACAAGAAGTCGTTCACCGGCCCATGTGAAAATTTAAAGGCTGAAAAGGAACTAGTGGCACTCACCGACGAATGCCAGCGGTTCGCAACAGTGTCGGACCTCCCCCATGTATGTTAAATTCAATTTCGGCCCCATGACCTTTTATGAAATGGGGAATGGATATTGTAGGTAAACTTCTCGCAGCACTTGGAGGTGTCGCCTACATGTTAGTTTTAACAAACTACTTCACCAAATGGGTCGAAGTCGGTGCATATCAACAGATAAGCGACATTGAGGTACACGACTTTGTCTGGAAACATATTACCTGCAGGTTGGGAGTCCCAAGGGAAATAGTGATCGACAACGGATCCCATTCATTTCATACGACTTCAAGAATTTCTGCGATAAATACGCAATCAAGCTAAGTTTCTCAACTCCACGGTACCCTCAAGCAAATGGACAAGCGGAGTCGACCAACAAGACAATTGTCAACACATTGAAGAAACGACTAGAAGCTGAAAAAAGCGAGTAGGCAGAAAAACTTCCAGAAATCTTATGGTCATATAGAACCATGCCACGACGGTCGACAGGAGAAACCCCGTTCTCACTCGTCTGTGGATCAGATGCGGTTATCCCAATAGAAACCAGACTGTCGACTGCCCGCAGCGAAAATCCAGATAATGAACAAGAACAACTTAGAGCTAAGTTTCGAACTCGACCACCTCGACAAAAAACGAGACCGTGCTGCTTTGAGAATTCAGTCGTATCAACAACAAGTCGCTCGACACTACAACAAAAAAGTCAGGACCCGAGTCTTCAAACACCATGACTGGGTACTTCGAAGAGTTTTCCAAAACACGAAGGAGGAAGGCGCCGGAAAGTTGGGGACAACATGGGAAGGACCATATCAAATAACGGATGTTATCGGGCGAGGCGCATACAAGCTAAGAGGACACGACGGTCGAGAACTGCATAATAGTTGGAACGCCCTACATTTAAAACAGTACCATTTCTGAACTTCCATTTTATTCTGTTTTCTTTATTATTATTTATTTCATCGGCTTCTCATTACTAACAAATCGACCAAAGGAGCAATGATGACAACTTAGTGCAATTGAGTGCAAAACTGAGCTCAAAGACATTTTTAATCCGCTCACCAAGCTGTCGACATCGACAAGCAAAATTTTTATTTCAGACAAATTTCCAGTGACTGCACTCCTAATACACTCAAATCGAAAAGCGCACATTAAGAGTGAGGGAGTAGCACTGGGGACAAATAGCGAGACAAATGGCGACAAATTAAACTCATGTAAGCGAAATTCTATGTAAAAGGTCGTGTCGACCATCAAACGCATGTAAGCGAAATTCTATGTAAAAAGGTCTTGACAACCAAACGCATGTAAGCGAAATTCTATGTAAAAGGTCGTGTCGACCATCAAACGCATGTAAGCGAAATTCTATGTAAAAAGGTCTCGACGACCAAACGCATGTAAGCGAAATTTTATGTAAAAGGTCGTGTCGACCATCAAACACATGTAAGCGAAATTTTATGAAAAAAGGCCTCGACGACCAAACATATGTAGGCGAAATTCTATGTAAAAGGTCGTGTCGACCATCAAACGCATGTAAGCGAAATTCTATATAAAAAGGTCTTGACGACCAAACGCATATAAGCGAAATTCTATATAAAAGGTAAAAAGTCGAAATTCTATGTAAAAAGGCCTCGACGACCAAACGTTTGTAGGTGAAATTCTATGTAAAAGGTCGTGTCGACCATTAAACGCATGTAAGCAAAGTCCTATATTTAAAAGATTTTGTCGACTGAAAAATACGACGTCGTCAATAAAGTCATTATGCCAACTGAATCATCTTTAGAAATTACGTCGACCGACCTACGTATGGACATAAGTTTACAGGCTTATCACATACAAATTCAAGATAACAAATTCTAGTTTCGTATATAATGTCGATCGACTTACGTTTGAGCATGGGTTTACATGCTCATATCTCATTTTATGCAAATTCAAAGTTGTCACCACGCGAAAGTCAAAACAAACCAAAATATAACTAAAATGAAAAAGAGTCACCACAAAAGCAAAATTGAGAAATAGATAAAATGGTCAAGATCAACCAAGAAATTCCATTACTTCTATTAAAAAATAAATAGGTCGAAGTCGACCAAAAAATCCAAGATATTACAGTATATAAATGAAAAATCTATAAGCCATCTTGCGGAGGAGGACCGGTGGCAGCAGCAGCTTCATCCTTGTCGAGCGACGCATCATCTCCAAGGTTCCCATCGACATTCTCAACATCTCCGTCGACGCCCGCCCCTTGGGATTCCTCGAGTTTAAGACGCTACATCTCTTCATAAATGTCAATTTCTTCTTGCATCGTCTGAGGATTCCACTTTGAGTGGTCACCCGACAAGTACTCCTTGAAAAGCTCTGCCCTAGTTTTACAGACAGCTTCTACCGCTATCGACAGAGCCCTCTCCCTTAGAGCCTCGATGGTCTGATCCTGTTGGCCAGCTGCTTCTTTGAGCTTCGCCACCTCGGCCTGGTGTCGAGCCCTCTCGTTTCTCAGCTCCTCCTCCAAGGCTACTTTTTGCTGCTCAATCAAGCTTTTCTCAGTGGAGAGTTTAGCATTTTCCGCCTTGAGAGCATCGCCCGCCTTACGAAGCGCTACACTCTTGTCGTTGATGGCCTTATATCGACCATGCAGATGCAACGTTGCTTGGTAAGCCTACAATATAGGAGAGATCTAGTCAATCAATAAAGAAGGTCACCAAGTAAAAAAAAAAGGTCTTCCTACCTGAAAGTTCGAGAGAAGCAACGTGTCGAACACCTCTTCCGTCTTGACTTTCTTTAGATGCATGTCGTCGTCAACCAGAGTAAAGTCCTCCGACCTTTTCAAAAATCCTGCGGGATCTTTGAAAGATGAAAGCCTAGAAGCAAGAAGCTTCATCGGAGAGTCAGGCTCGAAATCTGACTCAGCCGACTTATCTTTCGAACTAGATACAGCCTTTTTCTGTCGTTCGACAGCAGAAGCCCTCATTTGCCTCTTTTTTAATGGACTCCTCTCTGGCGATGACTCCAAAATTGGCTCTACCACTGCTGGAGAACCTTTGACCGACTTCTCAGCAGCCTGCTTCTTCTTTTGCGCAGCTGCCCGTTTCTTGGCGAATTCCTCTTTGTAGCGCCTCAAAATCTCAGCGTTATCAGGTATATTAATTTCTGCGCTCGCCATCGTCGTCACTACGAAATGACGTTTAACATCAGTTAGGGGCTTTAAAAAATGAAGATTGTACTGAAGGATCTCAAAACTCCTCCTAATCCATATATACGATAAAAAGTCCTTCAAGTGAGGATATGGTGCGCACGATCTATTTAACGTCGACCACCTCCACAGTCGACTAGGCCTGAAATTACCTTCCGTTAGCAAATTGCTAACACTTCTCTGCCCTGCTAGGATTTCTAACAAAATCCTAGTACGCTCGGTAGAAACGTCGCACGGTGGTGCTTTGCCTGCCCCTCTAACCTCTGCAAAGTCTTAAAAACAAATCATTCAGATGGTTACCAAAACATGTTTAAAAACAAAACATGTGTAACGACAATTTACTCGATAGTTTTTTTTTTTTTTTTAAAAAAAACAAATTAAAAAAACAAAAAAAAAACTTACCATAACGATTCCAAACCCGTCGGTATTGATATTCCTCTCCCTCCATCCTCCATCCTCCACAGGCCGTCGACTGGGGGACCCCTTGCAAAAAAGAATGTATCATTCCAGTTCCTATCATTCGTCTTGGTGTCGATAATAAGCTCCTTCTTTTTATTTCGTGGCACTAACGAATAATGACCAGTGTCGGTCAAATGCTCCTTTAGGTAATAATTGTGAAGGAGACACCCTAGCCCGAACTGTGCACCGTTCCTCTTACATAATATTCCTAAGCCGAACAATATTTTCCAAGTGTTGGGCATCAGCTGACCAGGGGCGAGCTTGTAGTAAACCAACATTCGTCGAACCAACTGAGGGATGGGAAATCTAAAGCCTAAGCAGAATGTGTACTTATAGAGACACGTCCATCCTGGTATATCCCAATCAGCACGTTCGTATTCCCTCGGCGCACGTAATTCAACGTCGCTAGGAATACCATACATCATACGAATGCCAGGTAACATGTTCTCAGTGATCACGCTAGCTGGACTCTCATTCAATATACTTAATGAACAACCGGATGTCGATGACTCAGGAATGTCGACATATTCAGGCTGTTCGACAGCTGATGCGATGGCGTACATAGCGCCCTGCTCTAACATACCCCTAGCATTGATAGAGACAGGCGTAGATGGATCTTCAATTGTGATCCGTTTATCAACGTTTTGAGTCCTACTATCGACTCCTCCATCATCATCACTGGAAGACCAGTTAATATCCAAGTCAGAGATTGTGTGGTCGCTCGACATCGTTTTCACAAAATCTGACAAATGCAGAAAATGCACAAGTCAGACAAAAGCTACACGCTACAATCATAACCTAAGGAGTTTTTGATCAAAAACCTAGGGTTTTCTAACTTCCTATTGAAAAGCCAACCTAAGTCCTGAAATAAGAGTCTACCCTAAAAAGCTACTCTTATCGCGACGACATATACGCAAAAACAGAAACAACATTTTGCAAGAAAAACCAATTTGATTTGGATCAAAATATCAATCATGCAAACGTCATAATCTAGCAAGACTAGTAAAGAACATACATCCTCAGGTAAAATTTCAGAAAATTTCAGAAAAATGAAAGAACTTCAGACAAGCATCAGAAATATTCAGAAGTAAGTATCTTTAAACAATTTTTATACACAAAAAGAATGAAAAATAAAATGCAGATGGAAGATTTTACCAACCTGGAAAAGATTCAAGAACAAAGAAATCCTCGAAGTCTCAAGCAAAGGATCGTGGAGAAACGAAGAAGTTGGAGTTTATCGGTGAAGAGTGGAAGTTCTTTCAAAAATGCAATCAAGAGCGCAAAATGATCAAAGAGTGGAATGGTTTGGGTTTTATAAAACCCACTAACCCTAGTTGCCACATGTCGACGCACTTCCAACTACCGATTCATCTGCCCCGGTTAACCAAACCATACCAACTGACCCAAGTAAATTATCCAGTTTAAATTTCAACTTTAAAGTCTTGAACATTGCGCTAGAAATTAATGCAGCTGATGTCAGCATTGAAAACCTAAACACCTCCATCACATCTCTGTTAAACATCCATCACATCAGTCTGATACCCAATCGACGATAGAAGAGAGGGACCGTATAAAAGACAAATCCTCATTAGCGACACGACGTCACTTGATTAGAATAGGTAATCAATCAAAACAATATTCAAACGAATATTAGTACGATTCGACAGAATTCGTTCGACAATGGTCGATCCAAACGAAGTTCATTAGCGACACCATTCAATATAGAAGTCGTTCGACCTTGGTCGATTCAATGAAAAACACTCTCTAACTCCATGGATGATTCTTTAGAGAGTGGGGGACAAACTGTGGTAGCCAAAAATAGTCCAGGGGCCCAACATGCCAAGGCCCAGTCCCTATAAGTCAAACCCAGGCCCGTTGCGTCGGGTCGACCCAACGCAGGCACTAGCAAAGGCTACCGTTGAAGACACATTCAAAGCAATCAGTTACAAATATCAATTCAATCGGTTACAAATATCTTTAACTGCCCATTGAGAGAAAATCTCTCCTAAAATCACACCCACTATCAAATGTTGATAGTGAACGTTAAAACTACTAAACCCACTACAAATAAGAGGGTTCTCTCACTTGAAAAGGGGTCGGAATTCTCTCAACCAAAGCCTACACATAGCGTACTGAAACTCTGATTCCATCATTCCGTCAACCGGAATCCTTTCATCAGCCACCTAATCACGTTGCTCAACCCAAACATACCTAAGGCTAAGAGTCCAACCCCCACCATTCTATTCCTTCTATTTCTTATTGTTTTCTTAAGTTCTATTGCATGATTAACAAGGTTGAGACGTCAATATCAATATAGCAGTTGACATCAACCAACCAGCTCATCCTAGTTTCTTTGGGCTTGATACAACCCGACCCATTTGACATACCAAGTCGATCGACCACCTACAATGATCATTATCTTTAATCAAGTTGATATTACTTTCCTCATAATCAGGAAAGTAGTTACGAGCACACTTGTGTAGGTATATCGTATTCTATTCTTCGTGAAGTGAATGAAAAATAGAAAAAAAGTTTTCAGTCTTCATCATACTTGAGCTTCTCTGAATTTTTTTTTTAATTTATTATTATTATTATTATTATTTTATTTTTTAAGGCAGTTTATCAAGAGCTGAGAAAACATCAGCAAGCAAACAAGCAACAATGCAATACAACGCGAACAATAAAACAGCGCCCACAAACGAGCCCACAAACAGAGCTACGAAAAGCAGAGCAACTGAGTCTTAATACTTTCAACATCAAGAGAAAACTTTTATGTTCTAATTAAAGACATCAGAATCTATATAAAAGTTGTCTTTTCTTCGACTATTAACATATGGTCTAAGAACACACGGTAACATAATTATTGACGAATCGTCATGTGTTGTACTCAGTTGCTCTTGCCTTGTTCATTTTGGATCCTCATGGAATCAAGGTATGCTTTTCCACCAATTTTACTCTTAAATCGTCCTTTGGTATAGTCTACAACTGCTATTCTTTTGAACATTGCTGGAGTTTCTGGGGTTACAAGGCTTGGTGCTGGAACGATTTCTCCATCCATTTTGGGGTTGCAAAATGTGGCAATAGATATTCTCTCTTTTAAGGAGTTAATTGTTGCTCTATGTTCAATGCTGCGGTATGTTCCATTTGTCAATATCTGCATTATCATCAAGTTTTTATAGTTACATATTTGTATCCATTTCGTTAATAATGAGTCTATAGCTACCAATTAATAGAAAAAAGTGAAAAATCACAAGTGCGTATACCTCGAGAGCGTCCCCAATGTTGATTATAAAAGCATTAGGAAGAGATTTAACAGGAATCCACAATCCATCCTTCTTTATCTGGAGGCCTTGTACATCATTGACATCAAGGAGGAAGGTGATGCCACCAACATCAGAATGAGGAGGAAGACCGATGACCTGTTCTGGTTGTGGACATGACGGATAGTAATTAAAGCCCATCGCTTGCTTTCCTTCTAACAATACTGTCATTTCAGTTTCATCCATCCTTAGCTTTTTTCTAATTTGCCTCAGAATTTCGGCCATAATATTTTTCAAATCAGCCGAGTAAGCTTCCATTGTCTCTCTGCAGTTATATGATGTCAATTTTTTTTTTTTTTTTTTTTTATAGGATTTCGAAAGGTCAACTCAAACAAAATGAAGATGTCTTAATATGGAAATAATCATTAAGATTGTCTGGTAATATTATTGTGTGTTGAGATAAATTAATTATTTTCATTCTTTAATTGCTTCTCATTCCAAATGATAGACCGATGATCACCAAGTTATCTTTTGATCTATACTAATAAATGAGAGAATATGAGGAAATAGCACCAAATGGGGTTGATGTTAGGGGATAACACCAACTTAATAATCCTTATAAAAATAGTACCAAAATATGTGGAGAGACCAAAATTCCCCAACTTAATCTTTCACTTTTTTTTTTTACCATTTTTTTTTCTCTTTCTTCCTATCTCCTTTGATTTTTTTTTTTTTTTCTTTTCAAGAAGACGTCACCTCCATCAATGGAGATCAAAAAGACTTCCATTGGAGGTCGATAAAGAAAAAGATTAAAAATAATATAGATCTAGAAACAAGTATCATATATGGTGGAAATAAGGCTAAAAAGCAATAAGTCTCAAGCAGGGTACCCGAGACTTATTTTCACCCTACCTGAGACTTATTTCCAAATCTTATATGACTTATTTCCAAATATATATATAAGATTTGGAAATAAGTCTCAGGCACCCTATTCAAGACTTATTTTCATTTTTTTTTTAATAAATTTTTAATCATCTTCTTCTTCGACCTCCATTGGAGGTGATAACAGACCTCCAATGAAGGTTGTATTGATTGACCTCCATTATTGGAGGTTTTTGGAAAAAAAAAAATTACAGAAAAGAATAAAAGTAAAATAGAAATATTTTTGCCTATCACCATACTTTGGTGCTATTTAAACCCAAATTATTATGTTAGTGACAGTTCCAAAAATACCTCCCCGGAGAGTACCATAAATTTAAAATCCTATTAGTTATATCATGTCTGTTTTTTGGTAAAGTATTTTACCAAAATATATGGGCTAATTATTAGTTAATTTAATAATTTGTACTATATTTTTCATTATACAATTGTTTCCCCTCTTGCTCAAATTTTTTCCAAATGATAGATTAGGTGATTTGTTATCATTTACGCCGTTGATCACAAATCAACCTTTAATCGACACAGCTGATAGAAATCATTATCTTATTTTTTTTTCCTAAAATTTTCAAGCAAAAGAGTTTCGAATATCTTTTGTCTTTTGATAGCTGTGGACATCTATTATTTTGGATTGGTTTTCACTAATTGTGGCAAAACGGACCGGCCACGGTGGCTGCCTGGCCCCGCCCGCCAGCTTCATGGGCCAGACCCAAGCTTGTTAAGTTGGGGGGTAAGGTTGGGCCCCAGTGGTGAAATGGATGGGATGGGCCCGGTAAGGCTAGCTAGACACGCTAGCTCGGAAAATTTTTGAAAATTTTTTTTTCCTGGTGGCTTGTTAGGGCCTGCCAATTTTATTTTATTTTTTTCAAAATTAAAATTTTTCTTTTCAAAATTTGAATTGAGGGTTGACTTTTATAATTAACCAGGTGACCGTTAGGGGAGAAAAAAAATCCAAAACTTTTTAAAATTACATTTTTTAAATCTTTTACAATTTTTTCCAATTATACCCCCATCACCCTCACCTCATTCTCTACATTTTCTCTACTTCCCTAATCCCTACTCTTATTCTTTCTATTCTCTACAATCTCCAACATCTCTCACTCACCCTTTCAACTATTTTGTAATTTATTTTATTTATTTAATATATTATTTATTTACTATATACTATTATACTAATATACTATACACTCTATATTTTATATTATATATTTACATACCTCTCACTCTATGGTCTCTACGTATTCTAAAGCTCTTACTGTAAAGTATTGTTTTGTTTATTTTTTATTTTTAATTAACTTTCATTTCCTTTACCAAGGTTTTATCCCATTGGTTTTTTTTTTTTTTTTTGGTAAGGTTTTTAACGAGGCCATCATAATTTGTAATTTATACATTTCTGATTTCACCACAAATTTAATACGAAATTAAAAAAAATTTAATTTATCGAAAACTAATTAAGTGTTGTATGAAATGAATAATGTTATATTTCATATTAAAATTATTACATTAATAATTACACAAAATTATTACAATGTATAAAAAATAATATTGTATAAAAAAAAAAAACGAAACCCATTGGGCTCAGCCTGTTAATGCCCACCAGGGCCTGGCCTTCTAAGGCCCGTTAAGGTCCTTCTGGGCCTGGGCCACTAAGGCCCGTCCCCCCTGCCCCTACACGGGCCTTGGGTCTAGGCTAGGCCCCCCTTTTCCCCAAACAGGCCAGCCCGACCCGGCATGTTTCCCTTACCAGACCGGGCCTGGCCCAGTCCGTTTTCCAAACAGGCCAAATGGGCTAAACGGGCAAAACGGGCCGGGCTGGCCCGTTTTGCCACCACTAGTTTTCACTGTAATGAAACAATACAATTAGTTAATCAATTTGGTCATTTATAAACTAAACCAAACCTAATCTAATAAGCTAAGTTTCAAAATTCAAATAAATATGTGCAATTATGGAGAGAGACAGAGAGAGAGAGAGAACCTGAAAGAGGGAGGCAGGTTGAGAAAAAGGTGTGGTTTCCTCAAATGAGGTGGGGAAATAGTGAAATAAAGACTGTCTCTCCAATGAAGTTTCGTATCCTCAGACCCAACAAACACGTTCCCATATCCCTCCACGTGGAACACATCTCCTTCTGGTTGTCCGTACTTGCTCTTCTCTTCTATTGGCAACTTGAAGAACTTTTCTGTCTCCAATTTCACTTTTTCCACCAAGCTGCTGCTCACTCCATGGTTTATCAACTGCATATATCATTTTCATCTTAATATTCTTAACTAATTGCAATAAACAAACAAACAGTTCAATCAAAGAAATTAAACCTTGAATGGGACTAAAACAAACCTGGAAAAAACCCCATTCTCTACATGCTTGGTCCAACTTTTGAAGTTCTGAGTCCATGAAATCTTCAGAGAGTAATCTTTGCATATCGATGATGGGGACTTGCTGTGAAGAAGAGTCGAGAGATACGATGGGAGGGTCTTGATCAAGATGCACATAACGTGGTGGAACACTTGTCAATGGCTTCTTTGCTAACTCCTGAACAAAAGGAAATGCCAGAGTTGCATGATCAAACGATAATATTTCTTTTGTTTCCATTGATTCTTAGCTTCCAGATAATCAATTGCTTTTCTCTCTCTAATTTCTATTATCTCTTGATTCACAGCAAGAAAAAGAATATAACATAGCACTGAATTATAGTCAGTGCTGCTTTAATAATTGGCTTCAGATCGACTGGTAAATTTTAGTGTCCCAATTTGTATCCAACCAACCAAATTGGGACATGTGTACATATTTATAGAAGTAGTTGGAAAAAAATCTATAAATATATACACATATTTCAATTTAGTTGGTTGAACATAAATTAGAACACCAAAATTTAACGGACGATTTGAGTCGTAAATTATAATAAGAAATGTCAGGCGGCGACAATGAAATGAGAAAGTCTTCTGTGCGTCCGCTTCTCGGTGGTGACACAGACCAATGGAAAAGTGCCGCGCGGAACAGTTATAAAAACAAAACATTGACATATTCTTTCACCAATTATAATTTTCCGTCGATTGGATCTCCACGGCTCCACCTTGATTTTTTTTATTATTTTTTTAATTTGATATAAAAATAAATATATAAAAATTTAATCTAATTATCTACCTACTTAAAAAAATAATAATAATAAATAAATTTGTTGTAAATATATCGAAGAACAGATGAACAATAAATAAATAAGAAGAGAGATGACATCAGATAAGGAGAGATGATAGAGAGATGCGAGAGAGAACACTAAACATATATAATTTGTATTGAATTTCTGGAACACTTCAGCTAGCCCTTTACAAATGAAAGGGTGAGTCTTATTTATAGACTTTGACAAAGATGAGGTGATCACAAGCAAGTGGAGAGTCAGAGCATCTCCAACATAATATACCAAATTTTACACCAAATTATCATAAAAAGAGTATATTTTTTACATAAAATTGTTTTTTATCTCCAATATATCCAAACCAAATTTCACACCAAAAAAAAACATTTTTAAAGAATATTCCTCCAATAAATATTCATATAATATTAATCAATTTCTATTAGTTAATTTATACAATATTCAATAATATTTTTAACATAAAATATATATCAAAGCGGGTATCATTTTAAAGATCTCAATGAGATCTTTTTAACGGTATATTTTTTAGGAATATGTATTGTTATAATTAAGTATAAAAAGGCTAAATTAGTAATTTTAATAAAAATTAAATGTTAATGTGACATTTTAACAGGGAAAAAAAAATAATAAGCTTGGTGGAGCTAAAGTACCGTAGTTTCATCAAATTTATTTAGTGTAAATGGTTTATTGGTCGGAGAAAATTATTTGGTGTGTTTAGTGTTTTTGGTGAGGATAGGGTATTGGTTGGAGATGCTGTTAGATGGTGCTGTATAGGCGCAAGCGGAGTAAATCCACATTAATCCACATTAACATATTTCATGATTGCCTTTGCTCCTTAGTCAACAAAAGAGGCTTGGTGGTGGAATTCATCAAATTACAACAAAACTAATTTATTTATATAAATAAATCTCCACTGTCCTTTGGCCGATGGAGATTTATATTTTCATTTCTTTTTTTATTATGTTTTTTATATTATATAAATATATATATATTTTTAAATTGTTATCTATCGTTTGGTGTTGACACGACATTGTCATTATTTAAATACAAAAATACCCTTAAATCCGTTAAATGTAACAAAAGTCTAACTCACAGAATGAATAAATTGATGGATTTTCAAAAATATAGAAACCACAGGCTCCAAAAATAGAAAAATAGTTAAAAAATTCATAACTCACAAAAATATAAGGACAAAAATGATAATACCCCTTAAATTAAAACCCTAATTGATAACTTTATTTTCTTTTCATTTCCTCACATTCTATTTGTCTTCCTTTCTGTATGCAGTTTCTTCTCAGATTTCTTCTTCACATTCTACTTTTTTGGAGGTCGTAGACTAACATCCTTCAATTCTTTTACCCTTTACAGATTTTGGAGGTTGTTGACTTCTTATCACTTCCACTTTAGCCTTGTCCACTTCAACTCCCTTCTGAGAAATGACGTGCCCAATCGTTATTCCTTGCTGAACCATGAAGTGGCACTTCTCCCGATTCAACACAAAATTGTTCTTTTCGCATCTCTGAAGGACCAAGGCAAGGTTCTCTAAGCATAACCCAAAGGAATATCCAAATATAGAGAAATCATCCATGAATACTTCAATTATCTCCTCCACTATATCTGAAAAGATCGACATCATGCATCTTTGAAAGGTGTTTGGTGCATTGCAGAGTCTGAATGTCATTCGTTTGTAGGTGAACGTCCTAAATGGAGAAGTAAATGTGGTCTTTTCCTGGTCCTCCGAAGCTATGGCTATCTGATTGTATCTTGAGTATCCATCAAGAAAGCAGTAGTGAATGTGCCCAGCTAAACGTTCTAGCAATTGATTAATAAACGAGGGGGGGGGGGGGGGGAATGGTCTTTCCTGGTGGTCGTCTTTAGCTTCCTATAATCTATACATGCCCGCTATCCCGTCTGAAGCCTTTGCAGAACTAACTCATTCTGCTCATTTCGAACCACTGTTATGCTTGACTTCTTAGGAACCATGTGAATCGGACTAACCAACATACTGTCCGATATGGGATAAATGATCCCCACCTCTAGGAGTTTAAGAACCCTTCTTCACAACATCCTTCATTATCAAATTCAATCGCCTTAGAACTTTTCTTATAGGTCTAGCTTCATCTTCAAGAAAGATCTTATGCATGCAAATCGTCGAACTGATTCATTCAATATCTTCGATCGACCGATAAGTCAATTTATATGCTTTGCGTATCCCCTATTTTCTTATGTTTTGATCTCGTTTTCCTTGGAATTACCATGTTTTAATGTTTAAATAACGTGTTTGTAGGTCTATTTGTCCGAGAAGGAGTCGACGCTTGATAACAGAGATTTTCCGAGCGAATCTGGGGCTTTCATTTTAAAAGAGTTTTCCAGTCTTTGTAAGACGTATCGCGAAAGGCAAAATTGTGTACTATGTCCAACCGCGAAAATCAACATATCAACACTGTCAACTCTCGCAATTGGTGTCGTAAGACGTACCGCGAAAGGCAAAATGGTGTTCTGTGAGATTTGGCAGTGTGTCCTAATTAGTTTCGTCAGACACTTTCGTTAAAGCGTACTGCGAGACGTACTACGAGATAAAAGCCACAGCTTTCTTTTCACCTTTCTTGAAACCCACTTTTGACCTACCTATATATATAACTTTACCAATTATTTTCATGAGTGCTTCATAATATCTAGATCTCAAAATTGCTCTAAAAAGCCTATCATCAAATCCTCCATACTTTCATCCACAAAATCACCAACTTCATCATTTCTTCACCACAATCCACCACAAATCCATCACCTCCACTACATATCCTTCATTTACACACCATACCCATCATCAATCGTCACTTTGGAGCATCAAAGGAAGCTTGGAAATACCAAGTCATTGAAGCCAAGCAACTACAAAGAGGAAGTTCTTCACTTGAGTTCATTTCTTGTAACTTTATCTTTTGAACTTTTGTATTTGTTATGGATTGCTTCAGGTTATTATCTCAAATGACTTGGATGTGTAATATGAGCTAAACACATATATGTTAGAGTTATGATGATACTAAACCCTTAATCCTTTAGTAATGACTTGCCTAATTTCTCTTAAAATGCTTGTGTTGTAATATGGATATTTTGTATGCTTAATGCTTTTGCTTGATTGATCATCTTGTAATTGATTTATTGGTTGTGTGAATGAACCGAGAGGTGATGCGCTAAACGTGCTCGTCCTAATATCCACTGTATTTGACCGGAAAGATAAGAGATCACTAGGCCAGCGTATAGGGATAGTGTGTGTCCCATTGTGCTAGATTAGCCTAAATATATTCTGTATGTTTGGGTGCGATTTCTATTGCTCGAGAGAGAATATGAGTTAGTTAAAGGGGACACGAACCTATAACAAATACTTGCGTAATTTAGGAGATTAGGCGAATCGAATTCGTAATTAGAAGGGTGAGGTGGATTCTAAATTCTAGCATTATTTCATCGTATTACAAACACCGTTTTCTTGTGTGATTTACTTACTTTGCTTAATACATGCTTAGAGTTAGTTTTAGATTAACTTAGTGATAAGTTTGGAATTTATTCAATCGTATTGTTCAAATAGTACGTGTGCCTTCGAACGCCGGTAATCATTAAATCCCTTAGTCTCTGTAGGACGATACCCTACTCTATCATTTCACTACAATTTGACCTCGTTCTATTGCAAGCGTCACAGTTTGTAGCGATCATCGACCACCTAATTGTCGACTTGTCTTTCTGTAAAACCTCTAGAAGCTTTTCTTCCTTATCACATTCTAACTCAGAAGCAACAATCACTGGATATGTCTCATCCTCACCTAAGTAAGCATACTTCAATGTGGTTGGAAGCTGTTTAAGTTCCAACTTAGGTGGTGGACTCTTTGAGGTGCTCATGTTGGATACTTCTAATTCCTCATTTTCTTCTTCGCAACCCTCTTCTTCTGAATGTGCCGACTCCTCACTTAGCCTTTCTTCAACTTCCATCATACTATGTGCCCAATCTACTAACTCATCAAATTCTTCATCTTTAAACTCCTTAGGTATCCCAGGATCTATCACATTAATAAATGAACAATCATTTGCTCATACTGGATATGGGAGTGCCTCAAAAACCTTGAACACTATAGTCTTAACCAAAACTGTCATGGAAAGCTTCCTATTATGGACGTCAATGAAGGTCTTTGATGTTGCCATAAATGGTCTACCTAAATGAATAGGTCTCATGTTCTCTTCCCCAATCACATCATCCATGTCTAAAACCACAAAATCTATCGGAATGATGAGCTTGTCCATTTGAACCAATACATCTTCCACATTTCCCCTTAGATACTTAACTGAACCATCTGCTAAAAGTAGTAACGTTGTTGTCAGATTAAGCTCATTTAACCTAAGTTGCTTGTAAATGGAGAAATGCATCAAGTTGATGCTAGCACGAAAGTCTAACATTGCCCTCTTGAGCTTGGTACCTCTAACTGTGATGTTGATGCAAAAACTGTCTGGATCCTTAAGCTTGGGTGGAAGCTCCTTCTGTAAAACTGCATTAGCACTGCCCGTAATGTACTCTTGATGGTTAGGCCAAACTTCTTCTTGTTGGTGTGAAGACTCTTGAAAAACTTAACATATGTCGACATTTTCTCTATCATATCAAGCAAGGGAAGGTTGACATTCACCTTTAAGAAGATGTCAAAAATGTTCTTAAATGACTTGCTTAACTTGTCTCTTACTAACCTCTTGATTGCTACAAACCGTCACGCTCGGAATAGTACAAGGTCGAATTGTAGTGCAATGATAGAGTAAGGTATCATCCCATATAGACTAAGGGATTTAATGATTACTAGCGTTCGAAGGCACGCGTACTATTTGAACAATACAATTAAATGATTTCCAAACTTATCACTAAATTAATTGAAAACTAATTCTAAGCATGTATTAAGCAAATTAAGTAAATCACACAAGAAAACAATGTTTGTAACATGATGAAATAATGCTAGAATTTAGAATCCACCACATCTTTCTAATTAAGAATTCGATCCGCCTAATCTCCCAAATTACGCAAGTATACGTTATAGGTTCGTGCCCCCTTTAACTAACTCGTAATCTCTTTCGAGCAATAGAAATCGCACCCAAACATACATAATATATTTAGGCTAATCTAGCACAGTGGTACACACACACGATCCATATATGCTGGCCTAGTGACCTCTCATCTTTCCGGTCAAATACAGTGGATATTTTGACGAGCATGTTTAGCGCGTCACCTCTCAGTTTATTCACACAACCATTATAACAATTACAAGATGATCAATCAAGCAAAAGCATTAAGCACACATTATATCCATATTACAATAAAAGCATTTTAAGAGAAATTAGGCAAATCATTTCAAAAGATTAAGGGTTTGGTATCCTCATAACTCTAGCATATATGTATTTAGCTCATATTACACATCCAAGTCTTTTGAGATAATAAATTGAAACAAACCATAACAAATACAAAAGTAAGAGATGAAGTTGCAAGAATTGAACTCAAGTGAAGAACCTTTTTGTAGTTGCTAGGCTCCAAGACTTGGTTCTCTCCAAACTTCCTTTGATGCTCCAAGGTGACGATTGATGATGGGTATGGTGTTTAAGGGAAAGTTATGGAGTGGAGGTGATGGATTTGTGGTGGTTTATGGAGAAAAGATGATGATTGTGGTGAATTTGTGTTAAATATATGGAGGATTTGATAACAGACGTGAATGGAGCTATTTTGAGATCTATATTTTGTGAAGCACACCTTAAAATAAAGGAGAAATGATATATATATATATATAGGTCAAAGTGGGTCCCAAAAAGTGTGAAAATCAAGCGATGATAGTCATCTCGGGGTACGTCTCGCTATTCGCTTTGACGAACGCACCACGAGATGACTCCTAAAGAGACTTGCGGTACGCCATCTTGCCTTACGCGGTTCGCTTTAACGAACCCAACCGTAAAACTTGACATTTGATCTTGTATCATATTTCATGGTATATCTTGCTATACGCTTTGACGAAACGTACCACGAAACATGGTAGCTGATCAGGTCTTCAATTTCGCTATACATCTTGTTATACGCTTCAACGAAACGTACCATGAAACATGGTAGCTGATCAGGTCTTCAATTTCGCTATACATCTTGCTATACGCTTCGACGACCTGTTTAACAAAAGTTGCTCTTTCAACCCGAAAGTCCCTTATTTGGCCGGAAAATCCATGTTATCACGTGTAGACTCATTCTAAACAAAAATAACATGCAAACACATTATGTAAACATTAAAACATGGTAATTCCAAGGAAAACGAGATCAAAACATAGGAAAATAGGGGATACGCAAAGCATATAAATTGACTTATCACCTCTCTAGAAATGAAACCGGTGGAATATACGGGTTTGATGACTTGTGTAAAAGTGAGGTCTTCTTAGGTGTTGAATTGACCACTATCTCTTCTCCGGCTATTCTAGTTTCTTCCCCACTCTCATCTTTCGACTCTTTGGCTTTCTTTCTCTTCGACTCACCAACATTTTCATTTTCCAACACTTTCATGTTTCTCAAAATGGTCATTGACTTAGCTTGTTCCAATTGGCTAGGAAATCTTCTCGGCTCATTCTTGTGCATCGTGTCAACTGCCTGCCCTAACTATGTCTCCAACTTATTCATAGATGCCTCTAAGTTGGTAAATCTCTGACCATTTGCTTGTATAAAGTTGTTCAAACTTTGATATGTGCATTGTGAACTCTGAGCAAGGTTAGTCACCATGTCTTCTAAAGACGGTTTCCTAGGCTGGTATGAAGAACTTTCTCTGTTTGTAGAGTTGTTCCACCGCTAAGGCTGACTGCTAGACCTTGTCCTTGATAATTACCCATGTTGTACCCTCATTGGTTCGTTTATTGAGCATTTTGCAGGCCGTTCAAGGCGTTATTAGGATCTGTCCATGAGAAGTTTAGGTGGTTACACCATTTAAGGTTGTAAGAATTCGAATAAGGGTTATTTCTCCCCCTTTGGTAGTTCAAAGCTTGTGCATCTTTCGTCTCAACCTATATCCCACCTCTATTATGACGATCACCTTTATACACTAGGTTCGCCCCTCTTTGTAGTTGACCCACATTTTTTGCTAGAGATTGCACATGTTTAATGAGATTGGAGATCTAAATCGCCACCTCTATACTTTGATTGATATCATCCTTTCCTCCCATTTTCGAAGGTGAATTTCTATGTTAAGAGTTAAGAGTTAATGTCTCATAAATCTCATATATCTTTAGTGCTGACTTCTTTGTAAGGGTACCTCCATAAGCATTATCCACGATTGCTTGTGTGAATGGTGTTAACTCGTCGTATAAGGTGTATACCTTGTACTTTGGTCACCATGTGAGGGAGACATTGCTCCAAAAGCATTCTATGCATTTCACATGCCTCATGAAAAGATTCACCCTCTTCCTCACCGAAACTAGCAATATTAATCCGGATCTCTTTTGTCTTTAAGGCTAGGAAGAATTTGTTGAAGAACCCTTGGCACACATCGTCCCATGATGTTAAAGTTCTCACTTTCAACGACGTGAGCCACTGCTTGGCTCTATCCTTCATGCAATATCGAAAGCACCTCATCTTCAGTTGCTCTTCTATAAGTCAACCTATCTGAAATGTCTCCAAAATGGACTGATAATCTCTCATGAACTACATGCAATCTTCACTTGGAAGGCCGTAGAAGGTTAGAAGCATGTTCAAGTGCCTACCCTTTAATTCGTAGCTCATTGCCACAACATCTAGCACAATTGGTGATGGTTGGTTCCCAATCATAGGTTGAGCAGACTCTCTTAATGCTCTTATGTCTTCATCGAGTGCATGTGTCGGTGAACCCGGTGGACTTTCGTGTTCGCCTTGCTCAGCCATTTCCGGAGTAGATAAGTTATCCAAGTCAACAAAAATGTCTAACCTTTCGAAATGTCTAGTAAGTCGGTTTACATGATTGATATTGTCGTTAGCAGGGAACATAAATCCTCCTTGCGAACGGCGTTCATGCATGCACCTAAAAAACCTTAAACACCAAAAAACCAAACTACCAACGAAGTAAAAATATACTAAAACTAAAACTAAAAAGGTAAATGACACACACTACCTAAACTAAACTAACTTGATTCAACTAATAAATCTATATCGTTCCCCGACAACGGCGTCAAAATTGATGCAGTAAAATCCATTGAATTTAAAACGAAAGTTCGTTTGCTGAGATCGGTTATTCTATCGGTCAAATACTAACTAGTCTAGGAAAATCTATTCTAAGTACGAAAAGTTAAATTGGATAATGCTTGATTTGAAATTGAGTGAATTTCTTGAAAATTATTATAACAACTTGAAAGTAAAAACTAAAACTAAACAAAACACCACACACAAGGGATGCATATATGGAGGTAAACGCTATGGATGAATATGTGGAGGGGAATTGATGCAACCATTCTTAGACCACCCAATTTACTAGATTAGTCTCGTTAAGCAGTTTAATCAAGTTTTAGGGCTTGTTTTCAAAGACATATCAATTAAGTTCGAGGGTCTTCCCCATAACTCACACAAGGTCATGTGACAAACAATTGTCAAAACCTCCATTTAACACAAACTCTAAGCCAAGTTAATATAGCAATGTCATGCATACATCAACCTTCTCATTTATTAAGCTTGTAATCAAAACTCAAGTGGAAAGGTTATTCACACCTATCTCAATTTCTTAAGTAAACAAAAACACAAACCCATATCAATTGAGGTCACAATATCATATGAGTAAGTAAAATAGAACAAGTAATTCAATAATTGAGACTAAAACCGAATCGACTTAAGAATAATAGACTAATTAATTACATAGAGTAGTCCAATATAGTTACATCAATCCCCAAGAGAAAGATTTAGTTACACATAAATGGAAAATAAGAAAACAAGATAAATGTGTAGAGAAAACCCAAATATGCCATTTGAGCTTCCTTGACTTGAGAATCTTCTTCTTCTTGCTTCCAAAACTTCCAAGGATTGGTGAATGTGAAGATGTAAAGAGGAATGATGAAAAGGGATGAAAGGCTGATGGGTAAGAAATCCTTGTGTGGTTGACGTTTGATCTGAAAATTAAAGAGAGGTATTTATGTAGGTTTCCAAATAGTGCAAAAATCCTTCTAGAAAGTCATGTTGACGGTCTACTGCGGTCTCAAATACAGCAGTCCAACTCAACGACAGTTGAATTATGGAAAGCACTATCACTATGATACCGCAGTTTTCTGAGATGGCAGTTGAAGTGTGAAAAGCTCTGTTGCTAGGGTGCTGTGGTTTACGAAGACGATGGTTTGGTCGCGGCGACATTAGGTCTTCCATGACACGCCCACTCCTGACAGCGGCAGCTCAACCGCGAAAAACTCTATCACTTTGATGCTGTGGGCACTTCTGATAGGGGTAGTGACACCACGAAAAACTTTGTCGCTAGGGTGCCACGGTCTGCTGAGACGACGGTTGAACCGCAAAAACATCATCTCCGAAGCCCAACTCTTCATATTTGCACTTTATGCACAAAATCTTCTCTCTTACACCAAAACACCCCCTGCTGACAATGATAACCGCCAAAAGCTTCAATCGAGCCATTAGACACTCGATTTTATTCGAGAATTTAATACAAGCAAAGGAAAGATAGGCTAAAATTTAATATTTCAATGACTGATCATATCCATGTGTTTTAATATTCTCTATTTGTAAAATAAAAATAGCTTTTAATTATTATTCAATAACAAGAATTTGGAAGAAAGATCGATGATAATGTGATGTCAATTGTTTGGCTATCACAGCCTCATGAATTGCTATCCGTCTTGTGTGGCAACACACTTCGCCAAAAATTAAATATTGTTTGGCATCACACGTCAAATTTGTCACTGGTTCTATTTTTTTTTAGTATAATGGCCACACAAATTAATTTGTGACAGTGTGAGTGTCATGCTGTAATTGGGCAGCAAAATTTCAATACTTCAATACATTTACCATTGATAGGGATGTCAAAATTGGACGAGGATCGTCTGACATGTATCTTTTAAAAAAACAAAGTATGACCAGTATTTAATCTTTTATTTGCCTCTCTTAACTTGAACTAAAAACTTTTCTGTTTTTTTAATCCAAATCCACCTAAATTCTGATAACTTGAATTTACGGGTCTTAAATTTTTTTTTTTTTTTTTGGGACCTAAATAGTCTTTAATCAGTGAAATATTTCTTCTCTATTGACTTAAAATCCCAAAGAACTGAACAAACTCTCTCTAACAATTTTAATTAGTGCTTCACTGCTTTGGTTCCAAATTGTTGTTTTTGTATACCAATTTTTTTTTTTTTTTTTTTTCTGTAAAAAATTATATCACATAAATCTCGAATTCTCTTCACAGCTTTAGTTCCACATTGTTGTTTTCAGTAATTCTTTAAGGTTCTGAGTTTATATATAATTTTTTTTGTTTCTATAAAATGGATGAGCCGTAGAAATCAATACATGTTAATCATTCTGGTGTGAAATTTTTTTTATAGTTTTTAAAAATATGAAAAGCAAGAAAGCAACAAGGAAGGTTCTGGAAATAGAAGTTTTTCAATTTAATTCTCAGTGTACTTCCTGTGAGTAGATTTCACTTTGATCATTGATATATAAGGCCCTCAATAATATTGAAAATATTACATTGTTCAAAAAAAAATATATATATATTGAAAATATTACTGTTTTTTAAAAAATCTTCACATTGATCATTGATAATTTATTTAAAATATTATTGTTCAGCCCTGTTAGCTCAGAAGGCCCTCTCTTTGTCTGTTTTCTTCTAGTGTGGATAGAAGAAGTTCCTTCTCACATTGATCATTTAGTTGTTTGCATTATATATATATATATATATATATCATGTAAATTAGACATTTAATCAACTCCAAAGTCCAAACATGTGGATACAAAAAATAAGCAACAATATCACGTATGCACAACAACCGGCCGACCGAAGATAATATAATTTGAGAAATTTGCTTCCATAAGTTTTTTCATCAGTGACGATATCAAGCATTAAAGAAATTATACTTTTACTTATTACAGCAATTTAGCTGTTAATTAATTATAAAGTAGTTAATTGGAATTTATCAAAAACACGTATGCAATGTAACTACTTATTAAAGAAACGGGTGTACCACCTAACCTGTGGATGCACGGTCTTTGTTAAACAAAATAAATCTTATATTTTTTTTTCTTCATTAAATTAAGTTAGAGCTTGAAATCCTCTGCAACATTCATCAGATTTGCATACGATACAACCTAATCATCATTACTGTGTGATTAAGCCATGACATCTCAATTCTCAAGCAAAGCTTAATTAGTTCTAGATTAAGGAGGATCTTGATGAGGAGAAGTCTGTTAAACAAACAGCAGCCAGCTTGGCCTTAATTATAGAAGATTAGTTGAATTCTGTTATAGTCTTAATTATGCTTGTATAAATAGTTAACTTAATTTGTAATGATTCCACGTACTAATGAAAAATTAGATTTCCAGAAACCTCCATATATTTTTGGACTTTTCACTCTAGCTTTTCTCTGTTTTCTCTCTTGAGCATTTGCTCAAACATTTTCTTATTTCTATCGAGCACCTTGCTTTTCATGGTAGCAGACAAACGTTTAATGAATTTTCTAGGACAATTTTTTTTGTTACTGTTTTGATTTATATATATTTTTTCGTATTAAGGAGATGTCCTGGGATTTTTCAAGACATAAATTACCTCAAACGCACTTGACTCTAATGTTGGCTTTGACTAGGGTGGAATTAATTTGGGTTATGACATATGACAACCTCACAAGAACACAAATCAAATTTAGCATGTTAGTATTGAGTGACACATTATTTTTTTGTACAAGTATTAGTATGCTTTACCCTGAAACTTTTTTTTTTTGAAATGGCATAGATTTTATTAAAAAGCCTCGAAGACAAAACAATGAAGAAACATGACCAAACAAGCAGCACCAGGGGGGAAGAAGACCAAAAAACACCAACAACCAAACCCAGAAAACAGAAAAACAAAAGAACACAACGGCTGCGAGCAAACAACAGCCTAGAAAACAATGCTCAAACAGCAAAAAGCAGAGCACACCCTAAACCAAAGAAAATCAAATGTCTCCCCATTCTTGAGTGACACATTATTAGATGATTCTAATTAACTTCCAGTAGCATTTCTATTGTCAAACCATCATTATTGTTCTCTCTCCTAGTATTCCAAACTGGACTTATAAAATATCAAAACTTATTCAATAGTACTTACATGACATTTATTTTATGGGTCTTTTTAAGGACAAAAATTAAATGAGACTTTCAACATTAATTGTATACTTTTATGTTCTAAAGACAACAGAATTTATGTAAAAGTTGTATTTTCTTTGAATATTATCATAAGGTCTAAGAACACATGTTAACATAATTATTATACAGATTATTTAAAGAAATATCATGTGTTATACTCAATTGCTCTTGCCTTGTTAATTTTGAATCCTCATGGCATCTGGTGTTATTTTCCATCAAGTTTAAGCGAAAATAGTCCTTTGATATAGTCTGCAACTCTCCAGGTGTGATTTTCTATGCAAAAATAGTCCTTTGATATAGTCTACAACTCCTATTCTTTTGAACATTGCTGGAGTTTCTGGGGTTAAAAGGCTTGGTGATGCAGCAAGCAAAGATGATACGGCAAGCACTCAGAATGGTCGAAATGGTCAGAATGATCAGCCTGGTCGGTTTGGTCAGCCAGCTCGAAATGGTCGGCTCAAAGACTTGGATTAGCCCCTTCCGGAAGGGCAAATTTCGGGGGTCTTTTCAGAGGGAAAACGAACTCGAAATCGACATTACAATATGTTTTCGGAAATCCCAAGACAAGCTCTACAAATGTTATGAAGACTCCGTCTTCTATAACAGGCTGAAGAATATCCAATTTCGGCCATCTAGTTTGTTGCGTAAAGACATGAGCTGGACGAGCTGAACTTCGTGGACCTCTACAAATGGCATATGAGGTCGGATTGTCTCATATAATATGTTTCTGGAAAGCCCAATACGATCCCTACAAATGTTTTGAAGACTCCGTCTTCTATAACGGGCTCCAACATATCCGAATTTGGCCATTAAGTTTCATGCGCGCCAAGGCAGCTGTTTCAAGTTTTATGGTTTTTAAATGTTGTCATGATTCCGTACGTTTATTTTATTTCCTTTTAGTTTATATGTAATTAGGTTTTTAATTATTTTATGATTTGATTTTTAAATCAAATCCAATTTCCTTTTTAGATAGGTTTTTAATATTTTAGGATTCTTTTGATTTTTAGGAGATTTGATTTCCTTTTCATTTATGATTCTTTTCCTTTTGTTTAGGACTTTCTTGTTAGTCAAGTTTTGCAATTCTATTTAAATAGATTGTATTAGGGTTTGAAATATAGCTTTTGATTAAATAAAATTCAGAGATGTTTCTCATCCAATTACATTATCCTTCGTGCGCGAAGTCGATTATCATATTTAAAGCCTAATAATCCGGTATTCTTGCGCGAATCAACGGATCCAAATCGTTGTGTCTAATTGTTTTCTTGCAGGTTTTTCTCGACAGAGCTTCCTCTACATCACTTGGTGTTGGACCGATGTCCCCATCCAATTTTGGGCTACAAAATGTGGCAACAGATAACCTCTCTTTTAAGGAGTTAATTGTTGCTCGATGTTCGATACTGCAGTACGTTCCATTGCTCAATATCTACGCCATCATCATCAGTATAATGTTACATATTTGTATCTATTTTGCTTGTAATGATTCTATAGCTACAAAATAATAGAAAAAGTGAAAATGTACAAACAGATATACCTCGAGATTTTCCCCTATGTTGATTATAAAAGCATTTATATTAGCAAACTTACTGCTTCTCAAAATATCCTTGCACTTTTCTCACCTGATATGTGTTTTTTTCAGGAGTGGCTAAGGAAGTTGGAGGATTATATTATCTAGCATCTAGTAGTTTTAATTCAATAAACAATGTCTCTGCTACTATATGGCATTGTCGTCTTGGTCACTTGTCTCCTAGACGTTTGCAATTTCTTTCAAAAAAATACAACGAAATTTCTGGTTCCAATTTCAATTGTACTTGTGAGATTTATACACTAGCAAAACAAACAAAATTGCCATTTCCAACTAGCATAATCACAACTACAAAACCTTTTGAATTACTTCGTTGTGATATTTGGGGAGGATATTCAACTCCCACTTTAAATGGTGAGAGGTATTTCCTTACAATAGTTGATGATTATCCTTGAAGCACCTGGTTATTTCTTATGAGATTAAAATCCGAATCTCAAAAATTTATCAAACAGTTCCTTGCTTTAGTCAAAAATCAGTTTCATACCAGTGTTAAAATTTTTCGTTCTGATAATGGTTCTGAGTTTTTATCACTCAAGGATTATTTTTTTGATAATGGTATTTTACATCAAACAACATGTCCCTACACTTCTCAACAAAACGGTGTTGTTGAACGTAAACATCACCACTTGCTTGAGGTTGCTCGTGCACTCAAATTTCAAGCCAACTTACCAATTCATTTTTGGGGGGACTACGTCCTCACTGCTGCTTACATAATTAACAGATTGCCCACCCCCTTACTTGGTAATGTTTCACCATTTGAAAAATTGTTTTCTAAAGTACCCACTTACTCTCACTTAAGGATTTTTGGTACTCTCTGTTTTTTTTACGACACCCTCTCAAGGTCATACTAAATTCTCTCCACGAGCACGACGCTCAATTTTTCTTGGCTACCCATTTGCTCAAAAAAGATATAGGTTGTTTGATCTTAAAAAAAATGAGTATTTTGTTAGTTGTCATGTTGTTTTTCATGAGTCTTCTTTTCCATACATCACTTCTGCACAAGAAAAATCCACTTTGACTCAACCATGTGACAATGTCATCCCAATTGCTATTGACGTTGACCTTTCCGCTTATGTTCCATCTTTAGGATCTATGCCAAATTCCTTGGAAGCTACTGTGTCTCCTTCTTCATCGGATAACACAGAATCTCCAACTAATTCTTCTCTTTTGCCTGATTCTCCTATGATGTCGTCAGCTCTAAATATCCCTCATCAACCTTCTTCCGGTCAATACAATATCTCCATCATCATCTCATACAGAATCCATTATTTCTGTTCCTCTAGAAAATTCCCTAATAACTCAAACACAAGATCTATCATCTTCTCGGTATCCAAACAAAGACCGCAAACCTCCTGTTTATCTTGCAGATTTTCACTGTAATTCTACATCAGCTAGCCATTCCAATGTCGTTCCTCGCATTGGCACAAGGTATCCTTTGTCTTATTTTATTGATTATTCTAATCTTTCACCTCGATATCGGTCCTTTGTATTATCTGTCTCTTCATCTATAGAGCCCTCAAGCTTCACACAGGCTGTAAAGGACCCACAATGGAGGACTGCCATGGACTCTGAAATTGCTGCATTGGAAGAGAATGGAACATGGTTTGTTGTCCCTCTCCTTGCTGGTAAGCATGCTATTGGCTGTCATTGGGTTTATAAAATCAAATACAGATCAAATGGTTCCATTGAACGCCACAAAGCTCGTCTCGTGGCCAAAGGATATAACCAAGAGGAAGGTCTAGATTACAGGGAAACTTTTGCACCAGTTGTCAAGCTTGTTACAGTGCGTGCTATTCGTGCAATTGCTGCAGTTAAACGTTGGGGCATTTGATCTCTACCATCCATGTTTGAGATTGTTGGTGGAGATCCATATAAAATTTTGTTTTTGTTTTTTTTATTAATTTAATTTAGGGATCAGAGATAGTTTTGTCTTTTAAAGGTAACAGTTAAGTTTAACGTAACGGCAAAGGGTGTGAATGTCAATTAATAATAGAGTTGTTTCTATGTGCAAAAGGTCAAACTTCAGGGAGTTTAGTGCAATTTGCTATATTTTAAATTTAATATTATGTCATGTAAATTAGACATTTGTTATATGTGTATATATTTAATCAACTCCAGTCATTTAGAGAGATAAAATAAGCAACAGGCCGATCTTGGATAATATAATCTGAGAAATTTAGGCCCAGTAATAGTCTAATAGATAAGATAACTATTTTATTTATTTATTTATTTATTTTTAATATTGATAACTATCAAAGTTTGTCAGCAAATACGCATGTAACATGTCGCTTACATTAGTCCTATATTATTCATCATCGGTGACGATATCATGCATTATAGAAATGATACTTTTGTCTTTTTGTGTATTTGACTATGTCAAGCGATTTTTATACAGCACAGTTGGGTTGTCATATTGAAATTAAATAGTACATGATTTTTCTACCTATATATACCGTAAAATATGTATGATCAGGGACAGAGCCAAAAATAGTTTCCAGCAAGTGCGTCGTAAAAATAATGAGTTATAGTAACATGTATCTTAGAATATATGTTAAAAGAAAACATTAATAAAAAATAATGTTTTTTTTTTTTTTTTTTTTAGTTTTTGAAAGTATCTATTTATCTATCTATCAGACAAGATATTTTTTTAAGGCTTTTTTTTGTTATTAGTAGGATTCGAGCGCTGACTTGAGAGTCATTTGTCCAAGCCCTACACTCGTCAATCTATCGGCTAAGCTACACCTCTACCTCTATGGGCAATTGAGATATATAGTTGAAATGTCTAAGGGGGGTGTATTGGATTGAGATTTTAATAGACAATTTTGAGGTGCAAGGATTTTATGGATTTGCAAGACTATTAGGATTATTAAGACTTTACTTTTAAGATTATTAAGATTATATGGACTAAACTTTTAAGATTCTGAAAGAGTCTTTAGACTTTATTTATAGACTATTAAGATTATTTAGACTTTATTTTAAGACTTTTTGGAATTTTAAAAATATGGACTTTCAAGAGTCGATTGTAGCATTCAATTTTCTCCCCAAGTTCCAGTGCTCTATAATAGCAATTACGTGTGTCAAAAGAAAAGAACATATATACAAAGATGCGATTTTCATGGCTAATTCAACAAACAAAACACACTTAAATCAGAGAGCAAAAAATTTAATAAAAAAAAAATGATATATATATATATATTTATATATATATTTGAACTACATAAATTGGGGGTTTTTCTAGAGAGGAAGATGACTCAAACTCGCAATCTCATGGTGCAGGTATGAGGGGTTTTACCACCAGATTAACGTTATCTCATTAATTAAGGAAGATAGCGACGAGATGAGGTTGGTCTAATTGTAAATCTCTCACACCAGGATCACGAGATTACGAGTTTGAGTCCTCCCCACACGGAAAAAAAATCCGAATTCATGTAATACTTTAAAAAGTAAAAAAAAAAAAATAAATAAGGAAGATAGCAACTCACATGACACAACTCCACACAACCACAGCATAACACACTAGAGGTCCACTCCACAGCTCACCACCCCACAACACACGCACACTTGCTTTTATAATAAAAACAAACAAAACACCCGTTGCTGCAACAATCCCTAGCCAGCTAGCCCCATTCAACTTTCTAGGTACAACAATATCTCAATCTCAATTTGCTTTATTTTTTTATTTTCATTTTTATTTATTTATTTATATAACATATATATTAATCTACAGCTGTTGTTTTGATAATGTGTCTACATACATACATGTATGTAAATGTTTGATGATGCATAATTTATAGATGGTAGTTTTATACTGTTTTAAATCAAATAAGAAGTCTGAAAAGTATTGAGGGAAAGAGCAAGACAATTTTGGGTTCAAGCTATTTATACATATCACTAAAAAGTCTGTAAAATCCATTTTGTCATGAAATTCTAAAATCTTGATCTTAATCCAATACTAGCAGACAATTTGCTGTCTCTTGAAAGTCTAGATCCAATACCACAAGACAATATGGACTTTTAAAAAAAATCTTAAAAGTCTTGATCGAATACCACCAGACTTATCTAACTTGTTAAAAAGTTTTAATCTAATACCATCAGAACTTTTACTTTCTCAAATTGTCTAATAAAATCTTAAACCAATACACTCCCCTAAAATTACTCAAAAAATATTATAGAAAAACCTTATGGCTCTTAATTCATAATTCAATAATAGTGTTTAAGAGTTAAAAATTGAACTAATTAAAATTTAAATTATACTACTACTATTTTTATAACATCCAAAAACTAGTTTGATTTTTAAAAATGATAAAAGCTTGTTTGGTAAAATATGTTAATAGTTAAATATAAATATATGTCTATATATGTTTGGTTAATATATTTTAATTATATAAATTAACACATTGATTATATTAAAATAAATAACATATCAAAAGTATGATATAGTACTAGGGTAAGATACGTAAGATTGGAATAGAGAACAAAATTATTTAAATGAGAAAATAATATTAATTAAGATATAATATATATTTTATAAATTGATTTTCATTTATAATTAAGATATATAAGAAATACTATATATAGAACCAATTTTTTTTTTTTTTTTTTTATGTCATTTGAGTGAAAAATATTAAGACTTTCAGACAGGAAAAACAAACTCTGTATGGTTGATATAAAAAATTGTTAAAAATAAATAAAATTAGAAAATTAAAAACTTAAATTAGGTGTAAAAGCATAAATATCTAAAAATTAAAGATTTTATAAAAATTGACATAGTAATATTTGGAAATTTTGAAAACTTCAGGGGGGGACAGTGGCCCCCTCTCGTTCCATGCTGCCGCCGTCCCTGCAGTATGATGAAATTCAAACCCAACCCAACCACTAAGAGCATCTCCAATGCAAATATGCATTTTTGAGTTTCTAAGTAATACTACATCACTATTTCTATTTATTATGAGCTCACTTTTGAAAAAAAAAATTATAGAAATGCATATTTACATCTCCAATGCAATTATCTAAAGTCAAATATGCATTCATTTTATGTCTAATCATAATAAAACAATTATTATACTCTCTCTCCTCTTTTATTTTACAATTAAATGAGGTTTAATCTAATTGGTGGAAAAAGTTGAAAGCTTTAATCTTATTGGTGGAAAGGGTTAGAAATCCTAGTCAGCATTTCTAGGAGAGTTTCTAGAATTAGATACTCAACTCCATATTCTCTAACTTTTTTTTGGCCACATCATCTCCATATTCAACTTAGATAGTAGAATTGGAAAGAGTTTTTTTAAACTTTTTTAATATCTATCCTATGTGGCATTCTATTTTCTCCAAATGCATAATAGTATTGGAGATGCTCTAATATGGCAGGGGAGATACATTACCACTTATTGTAAATGGTGACGTTCGCGGTTGGGTTTGTTGTTCTAATCTTTCTAACCTCAAACATGATTTTGCTGTCAAATAATTATAACGTACGTTGTAAATTGCTAAGTTTCGAATTTGTCAAACCATGTGTAATTAACTAATTGTGTAACTAGAGAAATCCACACATTTAAGCATGTTTGCAGCCGTAGTTGATTAAAAAAAAGCATGTCTTAGATAACACGTCATACAAGACATCGACTACACAAACCACATTCACAATCGATCTGCTCAATAGATAAATATGGAAATAAAGGTATTTTTTTTATGTGAATTATTTGTTAAGTGATCGGTATTAGATTCAATCCCATGGCACTAGCTTGTTATTTTAGCAGCCATAATTTGACTAACAACATTTACTAGGGTCACTGCAACATTTATATTCAATTCCAACGTCATACGTTCATTTTTGTTTTGTTTTGTTTTTTTATTTTAATTTCAAAATTGTTATCATTGTTAAAAAATTATCAATCTAGTTTAAGGATTTGGAGAATAAGAAGAAGCGAATATACAAGGGTCAATCCTAACAGGTAAATGTTATTTTATATGAAAGTACAAAAATACCCTTTTAGAAAATAAGAAATACCCAGACCCCTCATCGTCCTGCAGTGGCAAGGGCAAAGCTAGGATTTCGACTATGGGGGGGCCAAGACCAAAAAAAATTCAAATTAATGGTAGACAAATATATTAATATAATATTCCAACCATGTAGAAAATAATTTAAACCAAGAACTCTGGAAGCTGAGTTTATGAGAATCTCGTCCAGATTTTTTTTATAATAGTCAAGAATGGGTTGAAATGGATCAGTTTTAATATAAGCTCGACGAATTTCATCACATTCATTGACGGGATAATCCTATATTTGTCGACGTAATCCAGGGTCACGCACCAAAGATTTATTATCTTGGTTAATATAATTTGTTGAAGATTATGTGGATTATATTTATTTTTAGAAGTTGGATTATTGATATTAGATGTTGACGAAGATGAACTGGCTTTTGAGGTTTTAATTCTTTTGAAAAATCCATCAATTGTTGATGACTTACTCATTTGAAGATCAAATAAAAAAAAATCACATTAATTTAAATAAATAAATGTTTAATTAAAAAATTAGTATGATAAATGTAGCAAAATCATATATATTTTTTAAAAGAAGAATTCATTAAAGAAATTATATTAATAACTTAAGAAAGTAACTAATATAAATAAATAAAAAATTGAAAAACCTAAAATATTTATTGATTTATAATCTGGTACTTGAAATAATTTTGATAGATGAACAGAAGAGTACGAAGAATTTTATCATAGTAGTAACTAGTAGGAATGAAATTGCTTAAGTGAAAAAACTAGAAAAAAATAAACAAGTATATATAGGTTAGGCAAGTTCATGATGTATAGGAAACCAAATCCTAAAAGGTTTATATTTTGAGTGGAATACATAAAATTGGAATATATAAAATTGGACTTTACTTAAAAGTTAATATATTATAATCATAATGTTTTTAATTTAAAACTAATCTGCCTTAAGTAAAGTTCAATCACCGTTTTTCAAAATAAAATTCACAGATTTTTTTTTTTTTTTTTTTTTCAAGTGACAGCCAACATGGCCCAATCCTTTTCTGAACCCCCCCCCCCCCATTTCGCCCCTGTGCAGTGGGTGGCCATGAGTCATGACTAATGAGAACAATGGACTCCTCATTGTCTAGCAACTTCCTCGAAGAAGGAAAACCGGACGTGGAAGCAAGCTCCTATTGCAAAAATTGTATGACAAACTTATGCAATAGTACTTACATGAGGTTTCATGTCAAAAACAATTAAAGGAGACCTGTAATATCAAGAGCGATTAAACCTTTATGTTCGAAAGGCATAATGTCTGGTCTAACAATTAAAGGATAAGGATGATATCATCCCCAAATTGAAATGGGGATGGAGATTGGGGGACCCCTCCCCATCCCCATTTTCCTATTTTCCTTATAAATATATTTAAATGGGGAGATCCCCTATTCCCATTTCCCCTAAACATATATAAATATAATTATAATATCTATTTTTTAATTTTTTTTTATTCTTTAATTTTTTTTTTACAATATATAATCATCTTCTTATATTGTATTGTTGGTTGTATGCTTCAAAGTGAATTGTGTGGAGATTTTTTTTTATTAAAAAAAAAAAAAAAAACAATTTATGTTACTTCAAATATGAAGTTGGCTTAGTTTGAAACACTTTTATTTTATATTTGGTAATGCACTGATGGATTTTATTTTGTATTTGTAATGAAATGTTTGTTTTTTTAGTTTAATTTGTAATTTTTAGTCAAATGGAAAAATAGGGAACTAGGGTTAGGGATGGATATACCTCCCCCAAAATTTCCTATCCCCATTTTGGAGATGGGGATGGGGGGACCTATATCCATCCCCATTCCCCATTCCCCAGATGTGCATTTCTAGGTATGTTCCATTGCTCAATATCTGGAACATCATCAAGCTTGTAATAATTCTACAACTACCAAATAATAGAAAACGTGAAAGTGTACAAGTAGGTATACCTCGAGAGTGTCCCCAATGTTGATTATAAAAGCATTAGGAAGGGGTTTAACAGGAATCCACATCCCATCTTTCTTTATCTGAAGGCCTTGTACATCATTAACCTCAAGGAGGATGGTGATGCCAGAAGAATCAGAATGAGAAGCAATGCCGATGACCTGTTCCGGTTGTGGACATGATGGATAGTAATTAAAGCTCATTGATTGTCTTCCTTCTTCATACAATAATGCCATTTCATTATTGTCACTTCTTAGATTCTTCCCAATTAGTCTTAGAATTCTAGCGGCAACGTACATTTATTAGTCCAGTCGAGTAAGCTTCCAACGTATCCCTGTAACAAAACAAAATTAACATGTCTTGTTGTAAGGATATAATCATCAAGAATAACAGTATGGTTATATAATTATATGTCGAGATGAATTATTTTCATTCTATAATTGTTTCTTCTGTTGCTCAAAATTATTACAAATGATAGAATGATCAACCTAATTATCTTTTGATTTACATTTATAAATCATGTCATATTTTGTTTTTTCGTAAAATATTTAAACAAATTATATGAGGGAATTATCATAATAGTTAATTTAATAATATATATATTAATAACCACGGCTTAATGTGATTTAGTGGAGAATAACGTTTACTCTGTTTGACAATATCATAAATTCAAGTCACTGCCACTGCATATATATGGTATATCAAAATGATAATATATAATACTACAATTGAGTTTTCATTATACAATTGTTTCCTCTCTTTCTAAAAATTACCCCAAATGATAGATTAGGTGAATTGTTAATCTACCACGCCATTGATCACCAAATCATAATCCTTAATTGATAGAAATCATGTCTTATTTTTTTGTAAAATTTTTAAACAAAATATTTACATCAAGTAACAAAATACTAGAGTTTTTTTAGGTTTCATCACCTTGAATTGTTATATGTTAAATTAATGTAACATAAATAATTTGCTTTCAAGAATGAACAAATAAATTTGTGTTTTTTCAAAATAAATAAATAAATCAATCAATCAATTTGTGGAGAATGGAGAGTTGAGATCATTTGTCTTGAAAAAACACATAAATATAACTTTTTCATTCATTTTTTTCCATTCTTTTAAGGTGATTAAGTAAGTTTCTGAACTCAAATAGATCTGTGCAATTATTGAGAGAGAGAGAGAGAGAACCTGAAGGAGGGGGGGAGGTTGGGAAAAAGGTGGGGTTTCCTCAAATGTGGTGCGGAAGTAGTAAAATAGAGCTAATTGTCTCCCCAATGAAGTTTCTGATCCTCAAGACACAACAAACACATTCCCATATCCCTCCATATCTCCTTGTTGCCCATACTTGCTCTTCTCTTCCATTGGCAGCTTGAAGAACTCTTCAGTCTCTAATTTCAATTTTTCGACTAACCTATTGCTCATTTCATGGTTTATCAACTGCATCAATCATGCATTTCATTTTCATCTTAATATTCTTAATCGCAATAAACAAACTAACAAGTTCAATCAAACAAATCAAACAAAAATGGGACTAAAACAAACCTGGAAGAAACCCAATTCTCTGCATGCCTGGTCCAGCTTTTGGAGCTCTGAGTCCATGAAATCTTCAGAGAGTAATCTTTGCATATCAATGATGGGGACTTGTGGTGAACAAGAGTCGAGAAATATGATGGGGGTGTATTGATCATGATGCACATAATGTGGTGGAACACTTGTCAATCCCTTCTTCGCCAACTCCTGAACAAAAGGCACTGCCAGAGTTCTACCAAGCGATATTGCTTTTGTTTCCATCGATTCTTTATTAGCTCCCAGATAATCACTCACTTCTCTCCATCTAATTTATATTATCTGCAATCTCTTGTGCTTAATTCAACGATCGGAAGCTTATTCATACAGGAAAAAATACCAACAAATTCAAAAGTCTTGTACAAGTTGCCACATTAATTTATGATATGTCATATGCTGGAGAAAAAACGGTGCACATGTCCCCATGCATGGACTTAAAGAATGGCATGCGGTGTCAATCCAATATGTGATTGTCCAGAAAATTTATCATAAATTCATATCTAAATGATGTGACAAATGATGTAAATCATGAGATAATGTAGTATAACAATTGTAATCATATTTTTTGAGATATAATGATGTAAATCATGAGATAATGTAGTATAACAATTATAATCATATTTTTTGAGATAAAATGAGGTTGGTCATATGGTTTGCCCTTTATACTTATACCATGAGGTTATGAGTTCAGGTCTATCTCCCCTCTCAAAATCCTAAATTATTCTAGTTTCTTTTTTTTAAAGTAAGGATATTTTTTGAAATATTTATTAATCATGGGATTTCCGTATAAATCATGGGATGATATGGTCAATGAACAAATCAATTGCCACGTTATTTGAGTTGATTTTTGTGTTGTATAGTATTAATGGTTAATTAATTTTAAAGTACGTGCACAGCAAATATGCTAGTACACATCCCTTCCACATTGGTAATGAAGGTTCGAGTTCCACCATACTTATTTTACAAGTATGTGTGAGTAGTTTTCTCCCGATTTATGAAAATAAATATTCGGACCATACATGTATTATCTGATCTTAACAGGTCTCGGCAGTTTTATTAAAACAGTTGTAACACTTCATAAAATTAAAATAAAAATTATAATGTACATAGTAAATTATTTAGTGTCTGGTGTGACAACACAGGTGTATCCTCATTAGCTCACAATCTGATATCTCATGCAAGGACCAATCATATTGAGCTCGACTTGCATTTCATTCGAGATAAAATTGCCTCAAATGTTCTAGATGTCAGATATATTCCATCTGAGAGTCAACTGGCTACAATTAAATGTGATGATCATTATCTTTGATCAAGTTGATATTACTTTCCTCATAATCAGGAAAGTAGCTATGAGCACACTTGTGTAGGTATATATTGTACTCTGTTCTTTGTGAAGGGAATGAAAAATAGAAAAAAAGTTTTCAGTTTTCATCATACTTGAGCTTCTCTAAATCTTTTTTTTGTTTTGTTTTTAAGGCAGTTTATTAAGAGCTGAGAAAACATCAGCAGGCAAACAAGCAACAAGGCAATACAACGCGAAACAATAAAACAGCGCCCACAGACGAGCCCACAAACAGAGCTACGAAAAACAGAGCAACTGAATCTTAATACTTTCAACATCAAGAGTAAACTTTTATGTTCTAATTAAAGACATCAGAATCTATATAAAAGTTGCCTTTTCTTCAACTATTAACGTCTGGTCTAAAAGCACACGTTAACATAATTATTGTACATATTATTGACGAATCATCATGTGTTGTACTCAGTTGCTCTTGCCTTGTTCATTTTGGATCCTCATGTAATCAAGGTGTGCTTTTCCATCAATTTTACTCGTAAATAGTCCTTTAGTATAGTCAACAACCCCTATTCTTTTGAATATTGCTGGAGTTTCTGGGGTTACAAGGCTTGGTGCTGGAGCGATTTCTCCATCCATTTTGGGGTTGCAAAATGTGGCGATAGATATTCTCTCTTTTAAGGAGTTAATTGTTGCTCTATGTTCGATGCTGCGGTATGTTCCATTTGTCAATATCTGCAACGTCATCAAATTTTTATAGTTACATATTTGTATCCATTTCGCTAATAATGAGTCTATAGCTACTAAATAATAGAAAAAAGTGAAAATTCACAAGTACGTATACCTCGAGAGTGTCCCCAATGTTGATTATAAAAGCATTAGGAAGAGATTTAATAGGAATCCATAATCCATCCTTCTTTATCTGGAGGCCTTGTACATCATTGACCTCAAGAAGGATGGTGATGCCACCAAAATCAGAATGAGGAGGGAGACCGATGACCTGTTCTGGTTGTGGACATGGCGGATAGTAATTAAAGCCCATCGCTTGCTTTCCCTCTAACAATACTGTCATTTCAGTTTCATCCATTCGTAGCTTTTTTCTAATTTGCCTCAGAATTTCGGCCACAATATTTTTCAAATCAGCCGAGTAAGCTTCCAATGTCTCCCTGCAGTTATATGATGTCAATTTCGAATGGTCAACTCAAACAAAATTAAGATGTCTTAATATGGAAATAATCATCAAGATGGTCTGGTAATATTATTGTGTGTTGAGATAAATTAATTAATTTCATTCTACAATTGTTTCTTATTCCAAATGATAGACTGATGATCACCAAGTTATCTTTTGATCTATATTTATAAATGAGAGAATATGGGGAAATAACACCAAATGGGGTTGACATTGGGGGATAACAAGAAATTAATAATTCTTATAACAATAGCACCAAAGTATATGGTGAGACAAAAATGTCCCAGCTTATTCATTTACTTTTTTTAAAGGACTAATTGTACAAACGTTCCCCGAGTTTATGTATAATTGTATGTATATGAATTTTTACCCTTATTGCACAAACATCCCCTGTAATTAGTTGACTTCGTTAAATCTAACAATTAACCACAATTTTAACCAAAAAATGACTAAAGTGTCTCTAGTTACATATTTTATAATTAATTATATATATACTTTTTTTTTTGACAATTTATATATATACTTAAAAAATAATTATACATATACTTAAAAAAATAATTATATATAATACTTAATTAATTTATTTTAAAAAATGGATTATAAAAATGTAAAAAATGGATTAAAAATGGATTATTACAATTATTAAATAAATAAATTAAGTATTGTATATAATTATTATTTTAAGTATATATATAAATTGTCAAAAAAAAAATAAAGTATATATATATATAATTAATAATAAAATAGGTAACTAGGGGCACTTTAATCATTTTTTGGTTAAAATTGTGGCCAATAGTTAGATTTAACGAAGTTAACTAATTACAAGGGATGTTTGTGCAATTAAAGGTAAAAATTTCATATACATGCAATTATGCCTAAACTCAGGGGACGTTTGTGCAATTAGTCCTTTTTTTTTCAAAAAAAATTTTCTTTCTTTCTGTCTCCTCTGATTTTTTTTTCTTCAAGAAATTCCATTAATGGAGGTCAATGGAGATCGAAAAGACCTCCATTATATTAGAGGTCGAAAGAAACTCGACCTCTATTGGAGGTCGATGAAGAAGAAGATAAAAAAATTATATCTAGAAAAAAGTCTTGGGTAGGGTGGAAATGGGAGGTCGATGAAGAAGAAGATAAAAAAATTTATATCTAGAAATAAGTCTTGGGTAGGGTGAAAATAAGTCTACAAAGCAATAAGTCTCAGGTAGGGTACCCGAAACTTATTTCCACCGTACCCGAGAATTACCAGATCTTTAAAAAAAAAAAAAAAAAAAAAAAAAAAAAAAAAAAAAAAAAAGATCTGGAAATAATTCTCGCGTACCTTACCCGAGACTTATTTACAAAGCAAATAAGTCTTGGCCGGGTAGGTTACCCGAGGCTTATTTCTAGATTTTTTTTTTTTATAATAAATTTTTTGTCATCTTCTTCTGTGACCTCCATTGGAGGTCGTTTCGACGACCTCCAATGTAGATTGAAACCGACTTCCATTGAAGGTCGTTTCGACAACCTCAAATGGAGGTCTGTTCAACCTCCATTAATATAGGTTTTTAAAAGTAAAAAAATATACATAACCATTGATTGACCTCCATTAATAGAGGTTTTTGGAAGAAAAAAAATACATAAAAGCATTTCCAACCCAAATAGTACTTTTGGTGCAATTTTTGCATTAAAATAGTGCAACTTTCACACTATTCCATCTCCAACCCACTATACCAAATTTTACTCTAAAAGGAATATTTTGCAAGAACATTCCCTTTCTTTCCTTTTTTTAATATTTCTCCACAATTAACATTTCACCCCATAATTACCATAATATTGCAATACGATACGAAATTATGAAATTAATACATTAATAGAAATTAAATTTAATTCGGTAAAATATTGCATTTATTATTAAAATAACTTAAACATTACATTTCATAAAATAAAAGAAGGAAAAGCATAAAAATAAAAGTACATATTGATCATCATCTAATTATCTGAATTAGTATATTCATCCCACAAATGATCTATTAAGGCATTTCGGAATGCAATGTGAGCCACTTTATCCTTGATTTTTCTATGTCAAGCTAGGAATTCTTGAAATCGTGTATTTTCATCTAACACCATCTCAACTTCTGGAGTTGGTGCTTCCATATGATCCTCAATTGCTGCATCAACATCACGCTCATTTTCGATTATCATGCTGTGCATAATAATGCACGTAGTCATTATATCATGTAAAACATGTTTATGCCAAAAAGGCGCTGGTCCTGCCACTATTGCAAATCGTGATTGAAGAACTCCAAATGCACGTTATATGTCTTTTCTACATCCTTCTTGTTTCATTGCAAATAATTTGTTTTTCAGACACGAGGATCATGAATATTTTGCACAAGCGTAGACTATTTTGGGTATATACCATCAGCTAAATAATAACCCATATTATATTCTTTTCCTTGAATGACGTAATAAGCTAAATGAGTAATACCTTGAGCGAGGTTGGCAAAAAGATGGGATGCCTCTAATACGTTAATATCATTGTTAGTACCCGGCAAACCAAAATAGGCATGCCATATCCAAAGATAATAATCAGCTACAGCCTCTAGAATAATAGTTAGGGATCCACTGCAATCTGCATATTGTCCTACCCAAGCCGTTGGACAATTTTTCCACTTCCAGTGCATACAATCTAGACTACCCAGCATTCCTAGAAAACCACGATCTTTACCAATACATAGTAGTCTAGCAACTTCAGTAGCATTAGGTGATCTTAGATACTCATCAGCAAATTCTTCTATAACAGCACGACAAAATTTCTTCAAACTATTAATTATTGTAGACTCTCCTATTTTAATATACTCGTCAGTAGCATCCGCTGGTAGACCATAAACCAACATCTGAAATACTGCTGTTATTTTTTGAAGAGTGGACAAAGCCAGTCTACCCACACTATCTCTTCGTTACACAAAATAGTTGACATGAGCTTCCACTTTTTCAACAAAACGAAGAAATAAGCTTTTACTCATTCAATAACATCGACGGAACATTTGATCGTTATACTGTGGGTTCTCGGCAAAATAGTCACAGAACAAACGACGATCAGCACTTTTCCGGTCTCGATTGATCACTATATGGCTAGGAATTAAGCCTCCACAGGTCACTGGGTTGTTTTGTTGATTGAGATACTAAGCGATGGCCCGTTGGATGTTACCATGTTGGGCAATTATCGTATCTTGTTCTAAATCAATCTTTTCAAGATTTGCCAGAAGTTGCTCTTCCCTATCGTCAAAAGATGAAGATGAGGAATTAAACGGACCTCCGATATCGAAATTCATTTTTGCTTGGAGTTGAATTGAATGAATTTTAGCAAACTTTGGTGTAGGCTATTTATCATTGTGAAATATATTATTCTAGATATGAAATCTGAGCACTGCTAATTGCCAACTGTTGGATGGATTGCATCACAATCTAAACCGTAGGTTACCTCTCGATTATAATATCTTATCTTTTCGATGTGAATTGAATGACAAGTTTTGACGAGTCGCGTATTTACCAAAGTAGGGCTGAAAGAATCCTTAATTTGATCGAAGAACATGAGCGGTGACAGATATAAAGAAGTTCAAAATTCAAATTAAAAAGAGTTAATTACACAAAAATTACCAATTGATTGTCTAATTCACATGCTCGATTGCATATTCCAACACTTAACTCGATCAAGTACCTCCATCTCATACGAATCCCCAATTCGATTGAACAAGATGAGCAGTAAATCATAATATAATTTTCAATTTAAAATAGTGATTGCAATACACATGCTTCTAGAAGAGTGAGTGGATGACAGCTGTATCCATCTGGTTAATAGCTCAGAACGTGGTCGACAATAGCTGCAAGCCTATATGGAAAAAGTATATATGGATAAAAACATTTTAATTCAAAAAATCCAACGCGTGAACCAGATTCATTGAACCTAGACATCTAGTACGCGTTTGGGGCCCACTCGCTCAATGGAAAAACATTGGATGGGTTTTTAGAGCATCTGAACCGTAGGACACATATCTGCAATAATATCTCAACTTTTCCAGAAATCTGATTTTCACTTTTCCTAAAATATCAAGATAAGATATCTGAGCTATTAAATGCTAACCATTGGATGGATTGCATCACCATCTGAACCGTAAGATAAAATCTCGAAAATATATAATATCTACACTTGTCCTGAATTCTTATCTTCACTTTTCCCAAAATCTGATCATCATCTAATGCCAACCAATGGATGGATTTCCTCACTATTTGAACCATATGATTAAATCTGAAAAGAGTACCTTTTAGTTTCTATAAATATCAATCCACACTAAATTAAACACATCCATTCAAATCTCTTATCCTTTCGAATCACTTATCTCTTCAAATCAATTTTCCCTTCAAATCACTTTTTCCAAAAAATGTCTTCAAGCTGAAGTTCTTCATACACACACCTTTGTCACGTATATCTTGATGTTTCGTAAAACCCGATCATAGGTATTTACCAATCGAAGAAGATGTTCTGGTCTCGAATTGAGAGTGAATACAACAAGCCATATTTTATCACTGAACTTCGTAACAACAGAAGATTGTAATGTCGAATGGGGACCATCCTTGCCGTAGTTGGTAAATTGCGAGGATGCCTACGACAGATCAAAAGTCTTCATCCTAGTGGTGCCTCCAAAGCTGATATTATGAGTATTTGTTAAAATTAAAGTTGTAGAAAAATTATATTTAATATTAAATTTAAACAATATATATTTGTATCATTTTGCAATTGAACCGGGCAAAGGTCTTATTAGCACAATATAAGAAATTCAAAAATGGATTCAAGTTTGACCATGTGTGGCCCATTCTCAAGGATATGCAGAAATTTTTAGATAATGATAGTGCAACATCAACCTTACGAAGGCCACATGGTCATATTGTATCATCACAAGAAGACTCTCCAACTCTAGAGTCTCCAAACAACGACATCTCCTGGGCTATCTTCATTTTCTCTTATTACAGCTAGTGATGAAGCCGAGGGTGGTTTATCTCAACGGCCAGTTGGGGTGAAGAAAGTAAAACTGAAAAGGTGGGTTGCAGAAGAAAGTACAACAATTGTTGACACTTTTAAAGAGGGACAAGAAAAACTCATGTAAGTTTTTGAAAAAAAACAATCAGGAGAGACAAAGAACTAACGATATTTTAGAGAGAAAATTGGAGCTGCGGGAAACCAAAATTATAATGATGGATTTGGATTCCATTACTGATCCAAGAAAGCGTGAGTTTGTGAATCAACAACAATTAAAAATTATGGCAAAACATGCTCGGCAACAAGGTCATGGATCCGGCAGTTCATTTGGGTCTTTTAGTGATTTTTTCAATAATCTCAGAGGATCTGGAAATGGTCTTCCCGACTATTAATTCGTTGTTGTAATTTATGTTATATTTTCCCTTAATTTTAGTGTATTCCAATTAGTGGTAATTTATTTTATCACTATGAAGTTTGTATTTCGTTTTTAATGTTTTTATTAATTAATATATTTTGCTTTAATTTCCGCTGTTTTGAATTAAGTTATTTATTTTTTAAAAAAATTGCATTTAAATTTTTAATTATACATTTCATTTTAGTTTATTATAAATGTTAATATCAATAATAATTAAATAAAAAAATCATTAAATAATAAAAATGACTAAATTAGAATAAATTTAATTCATTAGGGTAAAACTGTGAATAAACAAAATATTTAAATAAAGGATATAATCAGAATAGATTTTAAAAAAGAGGGTTAAAACGTGATTTTATAAAAGTTGAGGGATAAAGAAAATATAAATGAACAGGGTCTATGCAAAGATGAACAGTGTCACACAATATATTGTGCGACATTGTTCACCTCCTGACTGTTGGCGCAGCGATTGCCGCAAGGTTAGAGGGCATTTCTGCGGCAATTTGGTGATGGCGCAACAGTTAGCCTGGGTTGGAGATGGTCTAAAAGAATAAAAGTAAAAATATGAGTATTTTTGTCCATCACCATACTTTGTGTCATTTAAACTCAAATTATTAAGTTAGTGATAGTTCCAAAAATACCTCTCAAAAGAGTGCTATAAATTTAAAGGAACCTATTAGTTATATCAGATCTATTTTTCGTAAAGTATTTTACCAAAATAAATGAGCTAATTATTAGTTAATTTAATAATTTGTACTATAATTTTCATTACACAATTGTTTCCCCGCTTGCTCAAAATTTTTCCAAATGATAGATTAGGTGATTTGTTATCTTTTATGCCATTGATCACCAAATCAACCTTTAATCGACAGTATGAGTGCGTTTGACACAGAGAGGGGACATGATAGGGTGGGACGGGACAGTTGTTCTGTATTATATTTGGAATGTCTAGGACAGAACTAATGTGCGCTTGGTATGACTGGGGCAGAACGGGACAAGAGGTTCAAATGACCAGATTGTCCCTCAAATGTATATATAATATTATATAATTATATATATTATTGTATATGTAATAATTTTTAATAAATTATATATTATTATTATATAATAATAAAATATAATATTATTAATATTATTAATTATCTATAATATTAATATATAATTATTATATATAATAATAAAATATAATACATCTTATTATATATAATAATATAATATAATATGTATATATATGAGATATATATATACATAATATATAATATTATATATAAATTAATATATATATATAATAATATATATTCTAAAGGTAAAAAGGTCTTTTTAAGACTTGTCGTAGGGTCTTGGTTGTGACAGAATTTAGTGATTTTTATCCCACCTTGTCCCATTCTATTTTATACTAAAGTTGCGCAAAACGTGGGACAATAAATAACTATCACATGTTGTCTTGTCCTGTCCCGTGTACCAAAAGCATATAGCTGATAGAAATCGTTGTCTTATTTTTTCCCAAAATTTTCAAACAAAATAGAATTTAGATCTTTTGTTGAGCTGATTTTTGTCATGTCCTAAATAGATCTGTTGACATGTGTAATCAATGGCTGTCATTTATATCTTTTATTTATTTCATTTAAATATAACTCAAGTGTTTTAGATCAGGAAAAAAATCAGCATAGCAGAAGATCATGATCCAACAAAATATTAGAGTTTTGAATATCTTTTCTTTGGATAGCTGTCGACATCTGTTAGTTTGGTTTGGTTTTAACTATAACGAAACCACACAATTTGTTAGTCAATTTGGTCATTTATTAACTAAACCAAAGTACCAGACCTAATCTAATAAGCTAAGTTTCGAAACTCAAATAAATCTGTGCAATTATTGAAAGAGAGAGAGAGAGAGAGAGAGAGAGAGAGAGAACCTGAAGGAGGGAGGGAGGTTGGGAAAAAGGTGGGGTTTCCTCAAATGAGGTGGTGAAGTAGTGAAATAAAGACTGTCTCTCCAATGAAGTTTCGTATCCTCAGACCCAACAAACACGTTCCCATATCCCTCCACATCTCCTTCTAGTTGTCCGTACTTTCTTTTCTCTTCCATTGGCAGCTTGAAGAAGTTTTCAGTATCTAATTTCACTTTTTCCACCAAGCTACTGCTCACTTCATGGTTTATCAACTGCATATATCATTTTCATCTTAATATTCTTACCTGATTGCAATAAACAAACAAACAAGTTCAATCAAACAAATTAAACTTTGAACGGGGCTAAAACAAACCTGGAAAAAACCCCATTCTCTACATGCTTGGTCCAACTTTTGAAGCTCTGAGTCCATGAAATCTTCAGAGAATAATCTTTGCATATCGATGACGGGGACTTGTGGCGAAGAAGAGTCGAGAGATATGATTGGAGGGTCTTGATCAGGATGCACATAACGTGGTGGAACACTTGTAAATGGCTTCTTTGCCAACTCCTGAACAAAAGGAACTGCCAGAGTTGTATGATCAAGCGACATTTCTTTTGTTTCCGTTGATTCTTAGCTTCCAGATAATCAATTGCTTTTCTCTCTCTAATTTCTATTATCTCCAATCTCTAGTTGTTGATTCACAGCCAGAAAAAAAAGATAACATAGCAGTGAATTATTGCCAGTAAGTATTTATGATATGCACATGGGAGCATGGGACTGTCAGGTCGTGTCAAGGAAAAGAGAAAGTCTTCCATGGATGGTGAGACAGACCAATAAAATAGTGCCACGAAGAAGAGTTATAAAACCAAAACATTCACTTTTTCTTTCACCAATTATAAAACCAAAACATTCACTTTATCATTTTTAAATATTAAAATTAAATTAACGAGTATTACCATTTTCGTCCTTATGTTTTTGTAAGTTATAACTTTTTAACGTCTTTTTATTTTTGGAGCCCGTGGTCCCTGTATTTTTCAAAATTCATCAATTTAGTCTCTCTGACATGATTTTTGATGGCCAATGATTACAGAAAACATTGAATGACTATTTTACTCTCCATTACAAAACAAAAAATTAGTTAGAAAATGAAAAAAAAAAAGGAAAAGAAAATGAAAAAAGATAAAAAATTAGGTGGAGTATTGGATCTCCATAACCGATGAAGATCCATTGCAATGGAGATCTGATATGAGATTGATCGCCATAGGCGATGGAGATCTCAACGATGGGATCCACACCAACGATGGAGACGATCTCCATCAACGATGGGTCTTCAGCGGTGATGAAGAACCCATGTTGAGATCTCTATCACTGATGGAGATCCACCAGTGGACTCTTTTTGTTTTTTTTTTTTTTGGTTTTTGATATAAAAAATTAGAAAACTTTAATCTAATTATCTACCTACTTTAAAAAAAATTATATAAATAAATCTCCACCTCCAAACGGTGGAGATTTATAATTTTATTTCTTTTTTTTATTATGTTTTTTTTATTATATAAATATTTTAAAAAAATTTTGTTATCTATTGTTTGGTGTTGACATGACATTTTCATTGTTTAAATACAAAAATACCATTGAATCCATTAAATGTAACTAACGTCTAACTCACAGAAGGGCTAAATTGATGGATTTTAGAAAACATAGGAACCATGGGCTCAAAAAATGGAAAGATAATTAAAAAAATTCATAACTCACGAAAACATAGGGACAAAAATGATAATACCCCTTAAATTAAAACCCTAATTGATAACGTCATTTTCTTTTCATTTCCTCGCATTCCATTTGTCTTCCTTTCCATATGCAGTTTCTTCTCAAATTTCTTCTTCACATTCTATTTTTTTTTTTTCGAGCCTACTTAGCAATTGACTCTCAATGCCTTTAGTGATGCAAATTGGAGTAATTGTTTAGATGATAGAAAATTTGTTTCTATTGTAGAAAATCGCATACACACGCAAATCACAACCGCACGCAGATAATAAGAAAGCGATAAGAAGAAAAAGAAGACACAAGAAATTTTATGTGGTTCAGTATAAGCTTAAATCTACGGAGAGCACCTACACTTAATCCACTATCAGAGTTTGATTACAATCACCCAGTCTCTCTCTTTCAATCTTTTACAAAGTTGCTCTCTATCTCTCAATCTATTTTTTACACACCCAATAACATAGGGTAACATTAGTATTAATATCGAAGTACTAAGGTAGGTCAAAACCCACTAGGAAAGATTTCCTTTCCGTACAAAACAACCATGACGCATATGGATTTCATCGTCATTGCTATCTGGGCCACGGTTTGCAGCATGTGCCTTGAACCGCGGTCTTCTCGTCTTGGCCGATTTCAGGCTTCACCAAACCCATAAATTTCAAGAATATGTGTCTTTTTGAGTGATAACTTTGCTACCTGGAGAGCTAGGAAATAAAAGGTGATAGCTCGTTCTAGTTGTGAGGCCGAGTATATAGTTTTAGCACAGGCTGCCACTGAGGTCATTTGGGTTCAATCTCTATTTTTAGAATTGCAAGTCCCTCTCATTGATACCCCAATAATTTGATGTGACAACACATGTGTTGGGATTTGTGCTCTAAAGATTGTAATTTGTAAATGTTATAAAAACATAAATAAAACAAGTAGTTTTTTCATTCAATAAATATGACTCATGCTTATATCATATGTGTTAAATGTTATATGTAAAATTCACCTAAGAAGACACGTCATCAGAAAGCACAGGTCAATGCAGCCACGTAAGCAGAGTCAACGATCAGTCCAAAAAAGATGTGACCACTCCACGTAGATAGGCTACCCGACACCAACACCAGTAACAGCCATGCCAAATGTAGCCGAGTAAGCCGAGTAGAAGGAATACCCGACCAGGCCTGTTTGGCGCGCATAAAAATATTTGCACAATGGTTATTCCACCTTCAGCAAGCAGTATAACCGTAGAGATTGATCATAAGTCAACTACCAGGATAAGAAGAGTTTAACAAGGAAACAAACAAATTTCCTTACCTGTCTATCAGAGTCCAAAACAGATTCGGATTCGACTACACTAAACACGTGACAACATATCAAATAGGAAAAGAATCCTAAACCAAATTTGTAATCCTTAACTTGTACGCCACTCCTCGAAACCCTAGCGGTACACCAAAATCCTAGCATCATCAGGTATATATACACATGTAAAAGCATATGACAACAATAAGTTTTTCTTAGAAAGAGAGAGAGAGAGAGAGAAAGAGAGAGAGAAATAGTGTGTGTGTGTATTATTCCCATAAAAATAGTGAATTTGGCTCAGTTGCTAAAGCAACGACCCGTGGATGTTTCTCCGATCACTAGAGTTTTACCACATATTTTCTCTTCTTCTTACTTTCCAATTTATTGCTTTTATTATCACATTCATGTTTACAGATTTTCACTGACCTACTACGTTGACCGGTTAACCATCTAAAAATCACCGTCAACAAATGCCGGGTAGAAGGAGGGGGTGACCGTGCATGGATTTGCTATATTCAACCTTCATAAACCCTTGTGATATAATGGCTAGCGAAGGAGATGGCAGTGATCCTAGAAACATCCATGGTTCGCCAGAGGACTTGCAGAGAGTAGATGTCGCGACAGACGTTCCCATGACGAATAAAGATCGATCGATGACTGCGGCTAGCCATTAAAGTTTTCCTCCCACCACCAAGGAAATAGCCAGACGGTTTCGGGAGTCCCTGCAGCAGCTTGTATCTAACACAGTACATCTGGTGTTAGACCAAACTCTGAGATTGGACCTTCCGTGGGTAAGAAGACTACCCTAACAAGAGGAACGCCCTCGCATAAAACACGGTCCTGATAAAATAGAGCTAGGTCAAAACCCACCCAGCAGGCGTACTCACCAGAGGGACTGATCGATATCTTTCGGAGAAAGTGACCAATCTCACCATCGGAAACGCCAAAAAGGGACGGACCTACCACACGAGCTAAACCATGAAATCGAAGAACAGAATGAAGTACGGGGTTCAAGCGGTGACCAAGCAAAAATGAAGCATCATGGGAAGTTCACAAACTACACCCCGTTGAAGAAGAAACATGAGGATGTTCTCGTAATATTGAAATAGAAAAATCTATCGAAGGAGCCCCCTAGATAGTCATACAATGCTTGAAAGGACACTACAAAATACTGTCATTTCCATGAAGACACGGGACACGATACCTCCAAATGCTTCTAGCTTAAGGATCTTATTGAGACGCTTATTTGGGAGGGACAATTGAAAGACATGGTCCTGAAGAAGATGAAGAAGTTCGAAGGCCCATGAAACAACCTAGTAGAGAATCGGGGAAGAAAGCCTAGCCCGAGGAGAACCGATGATGAAGGAGCAATAAACACCATATTCGACGGGCCTGCAACTGGGAAAAGCAATAGAGTAAGGACCCAAGAGATCTGGGAAACCATGGAGGCCAGAAGAGACCTCGATGTGAACTCAGTAGAACCAGACCCGAAGAGGATCAAAGAAGGTTGAGATCCCATGATCTTCATCGAAGCTGACTCACACGGAGTAAATGTCAGACCAAACGACGCACTCGTTATGCCCAGATTGGCCACAGAGAAGTACACTGGATCCTAGTCGATAACGGGAGCTCGACAGATATTCTAAGTGTTGAAGTGCATGATCAATTCCGACTAGATAAGAAAGACCTACGACCCTTTCATAACTCACTCTGAAGTTTCGGCGGTGCAGAAGTGAGGTCGTTGGGCATTGTGAAATTACCGGTTAAGATCGGGAAAGCCCTATGCCAAAAGACAGTATTGCTCGATTTCGTGGTCGTGGACACGGAAAACTAGCCCTACAACACCTTATTAGGCCGACCATTCTTGAATAAAACAAATTCGGTCACAACTATGTATTCCCTGATGATAAAATTCCCAATTGAACGTGGAGTGGGGGTAATCAGAGGGTCACAAGAAATGGCACGTAGAGGGAACCTATTAGTCTACAGAGATAGAAAAGCAAAACAAATGCAGCAGGTGTACACGGTTAAGACAGTTGAGAAAGACATAGACGAATCAAAAAGCCAGGCAGAAGTACCAAAAGAATTCAAACTGGACCAAAGGGAAAACCAAAAGATCGGAAAGATGAGCCGACTGAAAATGTGGTCTTTGATAGCATCGAACCTACTAAGGTTATCAAGATAGGAGCTAACTTGAAAGCATGTGGTAGGTCCGAGTTGATAAGACTACTAAGGGAATATAGAGATTTTTTCGCATGGAGTCATAAGGACATGCCCGGAATAGACACGAAAGTGATATCACATTACTTGGCGGTTGATAAGGATGGGCGTGGAGGTCCAATGGGGCAGGGGAGGGTACCCCCACCACCACCCCACCCACACCCCCATTCCTCAAACCTCCCCCCACCACCTCCCCAAAAATCCATTTGGGGGGACCAGTAGGGGGGAGGTTCCCCACCCCTACCCCCAAAACCCATTTCCCCTATTTCATTTCCTTTTCAATTTTAAATTTCAAATTTTTAATTCGAAAAATAATAAAAACATAATAAAAATAAAATACAAAATCCAAAATACAATACAAAATAGTCATGTTAATTTTACTAATTTAATATTATAATTTATAAATTTTTTTAATTGTTAAAATTTTTATATATAAAAAAAATAAAAAATAATATATATATATATATATATATATATATTATTTTGGGGGTCCAATGGGGTTTTGGGTTTGGGGGGAGGTACCCCTACTACCTCCCCCAAAAATATGTTTAGGGGCAAAGTTTGCCCTCACCCCTAGATTTTGGGGCCAAAATTTACACCCAAAACCCCGTGGAGGCCCGTGGGGGATGGGGCCCCACGGGGAAACCCCCATCCCTAGCGGTCGATCCGGAATTCAAACCAGTGGTCCAGAAAAGAAGACTGTTCAATCCGGAAAGAAGCGCGGCAATAAAAATGAAGTCGAAAAATTGCTCGCCACAGGGTCAATAAGAGAAGTAAAATATCCACAATAGGTAGCCAACGTAATACTGGTAAAAAAAAAGAACAATCAATGGAGGATGTGTGTCGATTCCACTGATTTAAATAAAGCTTGCCCAAAGGACAACTTCCCATTGCCAGGGATGAACCAGCTGGTAGATGCCACGATAGGACACGAGTTGCTTAGTTTCATAGATGCTTACTCGGGGTACAATCAAATATGAATGAATAAACTAGATAAGGAGAAAACAACATTCATTACTGACCATGGGCTATACTGTTACACTGTAATGCCTTTCAGTCTAAAGAACGCCGGAGCGACATATCAGAGGCTGGTGAATAGGATATTCGCTCGACAAATTGGGAGAAACATGGAAGTTAATGTCAACGACATGCTTACCAAGAGTGCAAAAGCAGAAGAACATGCGAAAGACCTTAAGGAGACTTTTGATGTACTGAGAAAATACAAAATGAAACTAAACCATAGCAATTGTGTATTCAGCGTGCCCTTAGAAAGGTTTCTAGGCTTCCAGGTTCATCAAAGAGGAATAGAAGTAAACCCCAAAATGATAAAAGCTCTCGCAGACATACGTGCAAAGACTAACCGAATGCCTCGCTTCGCTAAACCGGTTCATAAAGCAACTGACAAGTGTGTACCCTTATTCAAAGCAATAAAAAAGGGAAAAGGTCTTGAATGGAGTCAGGAATGTGAAACAACTTTTCAAAAATTGAAGGAGTATCTGGGAAAAGCACCAATTCTATCAAAACCGATAGTTGGAGAAACATTGTATCTATGCCTATCCCACACAGGAGTGGCAACTAGCTCGGCATTAATTCGGTTGGAGGAAGGGGTACAGAAACCGGTATACTACACCTACAAAGCCTTATTGCAACTTGAAACAAGGTACTCACCTATAGAAAAAATGGCACCGGCGATTGTTACGGCAGCAAGAAAGCTGAGGCCATATTTCCAGGCACATACAGTGGAAGTGTACACAGACTACCCGTTGAAATAGATTCTACAAAAGTCAGAGCTATCAAGACGATTGACCAAATGGGCAGTGGAACTTAGTGAGTTCGACATTAATTCACACCTAGAACGGCAGTAAAAGGACAGGCAGTCGCAGATTTCATAGCTGAGTTCACCGAGCCGGATATCCAGGTAAGAAGAGCGATGGAGGAAAAGAAGGAAAAAGAATTCCAATGGAAATTGCATGTAGATGGATCATCAAACACCCATTACAATGGGGCCGGGATAGTAATATCAACCCAGAAGGGGATGCAGTAGAATGCGCCATGAGGTTCTACTTCAAGGAAACCAACAATCAAGCCGAATATGAGGCCCTGTTAGCCAGTCTAAGAGTATGCATCGCACTAGAGGCAGATGAGGTCGAAATCTACAGTAACTCACAAGTTGTGGTCAATCAAGTCCTAGATGAATACCAGGTAAAGGATGAGTGCATGATGACGTATTTAAATACAGCAAAAAGGCTGCTCAAACGTTTCAAAGAATACAAAATCACTCAGATCCCGCAAGAAGAAAACGACAAGGCAAACGCTTTGTCCAAACTAACATCAGCAACTACCAGCATCAGGTCCAAAACTGTCCCAGTCGTCTACCTAACTAGGCCAAGCATAGCCGAACCAGAGGAACTCATAATAGCATAAATTCAAATACAGTCGGACGGGTGGATAACCTCAATTAGGAAATACCTGGAAAAGGATATTTTGCCAGAAGACATCATGGAGGCAAAACGTATCAGGTACAGGTCCACCTGATACACCATTATCAGTGGAGAACTTTACATAAGGGGATATTCAAAGGCACTACAAAGATGTGTATCCGATAAGGAATCTGAACAAATCTTGAGAGACGTCTACAGTGGCGTATGCGGAAATCACACTAGGGGTAAAAGTTTGGCACATAAGGTGCTTAGGCAGGGCTTCTACTGGCCAACCTTATTCGTCGAAGCTCAACAATTCTCGGAAAGCTGTGAGACGTGCCGGAAGATCGCTAATAACATTCGACAGCCACCCGAGTTGCTCAGAAGTCTCACTTCACCTTAGCAGTTCCCCATTTGGGGTCTTGATCTTACAAAGCCAATGCCCACATGAGTAAAAGAAGAAGTAAAACATGCGATAGTAGCTATGGACTAATTCACCAAATGGGTAGAGGCAGAAGCACTGGTACATATCACAGAAGTAAACACCACCAATTTTGTCAAAAATAACATACTCTACTGATTCGGGATCCTGAGTAATAGCATCACAGACAATGGCACCCAGTTCGATAACACGAAATTCAGGAAGCTATGCAACGACCATAAAATCGCTAATTACTACGCCTTGCCTGCTCACCCATAGACCAATAGTCAAACAGAAGCGGTAAATAAGGAAATAAAACATACCCTGAAAGCAAAGTTGGATGAAAAAGAAAGGAAACTGAGCGGACAAACTCCCCGAAGTGTTATGGGCATACCGAACGACTATAAGGACCTCCACAATAGAAACACCTTTTTCTTTGGCATATGGAACTGAATCAGTCATCTAGGTAGAAACATATTTCATCTCACCAATAGTTAGATTATATGACCCGGACCACAATGTTAGCATGCTGCTCTAGAATTTGGATGAGCTAGAAGAAGCTAGGGACAGGTCGCAGACAAGAAATACATCGTATCAGCAAAGAGCCTCCGGACACTACAACTTACATGTCCTAATACGGAGGTTCTAACTTGGGGATCTAGTGCTAAGAAGGGTATCCCCGAACACTAAGGACAAAGTGGCAGGATCACTCACCGACAAATGGAAAGGTCCCTACATCATAGACGGGGTGGCAGGATATGGGGCTTACATAATTGCCCAACCCGGGGGTGGTGTACTGCCTTGGCCGTGCAATGCACAGTATTTGAAGACGTTATATCCTTGATGAGGACTTTATTATCTCATTGTTTAAAACTTTATTATCTCAATTGCTAAAACTTTTCAGATATTTATCAATAAATTAGCAGATTTGTTCAAATTTTATATGCCCAGACCAATTTTTGCAGAATCAGTACATGTCTCCAAAAGTTCATGCATCCCCAAGAAAGACCGAACGTCTTAAAAGGGCAAGCTTGGAAGACTACACGATGAAAAACTTGGTAAATCCAAAAAGATTCTGTCTAGGTAGAAACTCGGGTGTTATGAAACAGTGAAAAAATACAGCAAAAGTGTCTGATAGGGCGGAGAAGCTAATTAAGCATGCCCGCCTAGCTGGAGCATATGTGAACGCATCAGCCAATAAAAAGGCAAACCCGAACGCCAGTTTACCTAGAAAGAACATGTTTAGGGTGTTGTCGGCGAAGACCTAGTGAGATGCACAACTGTGTTGGCCAGTATACTCTACCCCAACAATACAGCGAACCCCTGTCACAGAAAAATCTGGAGATGTCCTAGATAACTCGTGCAGAGATCCAATTGTATGGTCATGGTGAGCCTCGGCGTAACAATTGGGTGAAAAAAACCAAACTTATGACCAACCTAAAAGGATACTTGGCTCGGTCATGGTAAAGGAATCCAGATACTTGGCTAAGTTATGGTGCGCTCGGGGAATGAAGAAGCCAACGACTCGGCTTAAGTTATAAATGACTCGGGAATAAAGAAACCCAACTAGTTGCCAGTCTAAAGATACTCAGCTGAATTGAGAAGCATTCGGAACTTAATAAGAGACTAGCCAATCCACCTTAACTCTCTTAGTTTTTCTTGTTTGCAACTTTACTCAATGTGCAGGTCTTACGATATAAAGCAGGCATCTCGTGGAAATACGAGAACAGTCAACAAAAATATATATGTATTAAATGTACGAGTATACACATGAAAAGAATCCCGGTCCATTGAGACCAAAAAAGGGAAATAAAATAAAAGTCAAGAAGATGGCGCCGGGGGTTGAGAGCTGCTATCACCTATGCCTGGGTCTGGCGTTATCTCACACTCATTCAGCAAGCTTTCGTTGGAGGGCTAGGCGATTTCATCCTCAATATCATCCATCTAAGCACTGTAATCCATCCCAGGCACGGGCCCAACATCAAGCTTCTCATTATCTATCTCGGCCTTTTGACAGGCATGAAAATTAGAAAAAATAGTCTCATCAGGTACCTCCAAATGCATATGGTGAGGTTGTTTGCCTTTACTACGACAGTATGCATGACATACCTTCATTTGGTATCGAAGGGATTCCAAAGATGTAGCCACATGCTTCTCAACCGATAAATTCCAGTTAGCCCTGGCCGGCCAATTGCCCTATTCTTTAACTTAAAAAATTCTCCGGCCAAGACCATCCCTCGATGAAATTCTCTGAGAAGTAAGGTGTCATAAGCTAGAGACCTCTTGAAATGGTCAACCTATTGGATCTCCACCTCTAGCTTAACCTCTTTTGTTAGGGAGTCAGTGGTTAAGGCCTGGTTCTCAAAGTCTTTAATTTTTCACTCATAAGACAGATGGGTTTCCTCCGCCTTCTGCTCGGCTTGGAGCTTCACTTCCTAAGAAAAATATAGCAAGTCCTTGAGATTCTTTATCTCCTAACCAGCTAGTAATGCTCTTTGCTCAGCCTCTGTCTGATGTGCTCGGCTCGGTGAGAACTAATCTCATCCTGGTAAGCCATCTCAATCCGAGCATGGCTATCCTCGCTCTCCTTCAGTGGGGCTTCTAGGCGCCGTATCTTATCTAACTAAGCTTGGCCGGCCTGGAAATCCTCAGACATCTCGACAGTCATCTGCACAACAAAGCAACAGAATGAAAGACAAAGATAGTAGTCATAGCAACCAGAAAAAAGCAAGTAACTTACGAAAAAGGCACTGTTAAAAAAGTTTAGAAGCCGCTCTAATACAGGGTCGGTTCTAAAGCTGCTATAACGGTCACCACTAAAAAATGCAGGACCCGAGAATATGGCCCTTAACATTGCTTAAGGAGAAGGTTCCTCAAATTAAATCGACGTCCCTGAGCCATCGACAACGGCATTAGGCATAGTAGGTGGATCCGCGACGTTTAAGTCCTCGACTGGGTCCATATTGTTGGACGAGTCGATAGGGCATTCAGAGTTGCTCCGCACTAGTTCAGGCATCTGGAGGAGCTCGCACCTCTATTTCCTCATCACCAACATCGGTTTTTTTTATCGCCCAAGGAAGAATTAACGAAGACGACCACCTACTGGACTTTAGGAACTGGCTAGCCGGGCGAGAAGAAAGTTCTCCTTTTCCTAGATTGCCTCCCGCGAGTATCGAGGTCGACAACTTCACCCTCGATTGGAGAAAAGTAACATCAGAAGTCTCTTCAACTTTATGCTTCGCCTTTACAGCAGCAGAGCCCACTCACACGTCCTGACTTCTGTCTTGTTAGAGGAAGAGTCCCTTTGTCCACTCGGGGAAATCTCCCAGTCACATTTGGTAAAAACAGGTTCGCTTGAGTCAGAAGTATCACGGGGAGGCTCATTAGTGTACTCATGTGTTCCCCTGACCTCTTCCTCAACATTCTCGTTTAAACTTTCACCACCCGATTCGCTCGAGGAAGGCGTAATCCCTTCTGCTTACCGATGAACGTCCTCCTTGTTACTCACTTTCAGAACCAACTTAATCTGACGAGCCTGAATTTCACAACTAACGTCAGAATCAAGTACTAAAAAAAATCATCAAAGGAAACCAAAGATTAAAAAGGGAACTGGTGAGCAAAAAACTTATGTCGTTTTTGAGCTGCGGTCAAATAAGGGAAGAAACCGGCCTTGATTATCTTGTCCTCATTAAAGAGGTAGGGTCCCCCCTCTTGTCCAAAGCCCGAACAGCATCCCTGGCCAAATTTCTACACTCCCTATCTATCAAGGCTGGAGTGGCTTGGTTTTAGGAATCAGGGAAGCAAAAATAGCAAGGAACCCTACGCGACACCCGAGCACCATCAACATCGAATTCGATGGATTGACCCTAGTCACCTCCCACGAAGAACTAGATGTTCTTTCGATACTTGTTGGAGGATGGGAACCCCTAAATAACATCTTTCTTCTTGTCATCTGTGGTCACCTTAACCTGTCCGTTAATCTTGACACCCTCTGGGATCCAATAATCAGGATGACAAGAGAGAAGGAATTAGGTCTCCAATTTTCCCGATTGCCTCAGGGTATAAAAATGATGGATCTCACGTGGTGTAGAGGGTGGCAATTTCATCATACGCCACATATGCCATATACACATCAAGATACCATAGCTATTCGTGGCCAACCGAGCTAGGGAAATTTGAGCCTTAGCTAAAAACCAAGTAATATAAGGCTGAAGGGGGAGACTTACGTTGCTGCCCAACATTGCCCCATAAATTGCCACCATCCCCGGGGGAGGATTCCACGTAGCCCTATCTCCAGCCAGCTCCAATTGAACAAGATCCGTATACAGCCCAAATCTCAACGTGTACTAATGAAGTTGTTTATCACTAACTACATTCGACTTATTGTCATAAACACAAGCTCGCTCAGCAGAAAAATGAATGCAGGTTGCCCGATGCTCTTCCTCCACATCCGTCTCCTTAACTTTCTAAGCATCAATCGCGACAAACTTAGTGGCAATCTTACGTGCCTTGCGTCGGTCGGGATGCCTAGACACAGACTCCATGGAAACTAACCTCAAAGAAGAGTGTAACGGGAAAGAAAGAACAAAAACAAAAAGAAAATAGGATTACGATTCTAAGAAGTTCTACGTACGATTTAGAAAATCAAGAGAAATGGAGCAAAGGATAGACGGCTTGGAGATTCAATGACAGACGTTCATTAGGAGAAAAAGTGCAGAAAATAACTCTGGCTCTTGGAGGTCAAACAAAACAAAGGTAGAAAAATTACTTCAAAAAGGGGTTTTAAATAGATGTATAACCCCCAAAAGAAATGAAACCCTAGAAGAGAAGGAAATTCGTGGAAAAATGAGGAGACATTAACGCACGAGCCAGTACAAGGGTCGTGTCCCATAAATACCACCTAACATACCAACCTCCAAGGAGACAAGTGGCAACACGAAAAGACACCAAGCCGCTAAAAGAAGTCTTCAAATGTCTATATCAAAAGATATTAATTAGGGTTATTCGAACGTACGTGGTTACCATTAAGACACATCATTTAATGACATTCAAAATGATTAATGGGCCATAATTGCTGCATTTATGGGGAAAACAACAAAACGAAACGCGGATAAAAACCAAGGATTCAAAACCGAGCACAATGTCATCAAAATGAAGCCGAACGAGTTTTAAATACCAATCGCCGAGTAGAAATGCCAAAAACATACAGTACTCAAGTTAGAAGAAATATGTCCACTCGACTCGGATATTTAAGAGGGTATTTTTATATGTAAAATTCACCTAAGAAGACACGTCATCAGGAAGCACGGGTCAATGTAGCCAAGTAAGCAGAGTCAACGATCAGTCCAAAAAAGATGACCACTCCACGTAGATAGGCTACCCAACACCAACACCAGCAACAGCCATGCCAAATGTAGTCGAGTAAGCCAAGTAGAAGGAATGCCCGACCAGACCTGTTCGGCGAGCATAAAAATATTTGCACAAGGGTTATTCCACCAACAAGCAACATAACCGTAGAGATTGATCACAAGTCAACTACCACGACAATAAGAGTTCAACAAGGAAGCAAACAAATTTCCTTACTTGTCTATTATAGTCCAAAACAGATTCGGATTCGACTGCACTAAACACGTGACAAAATATCAAATAGGAAAAGAATCTTAAACCAAATCTATAATCCTAAACCAAATCTGTAATCCTCAACTTGTACGTCACTTCTTGAAACCCTAGCGGTACACCAAAACCCTAACATCATCAAGTATAAATACACCTGTATAAATACACAATAATTTTTTCTTAGAAAGAGAGAGAGAGTGTGTGTGTGTATTATTCCCATAAAAATAGTGAATTTGGCTCAGTTACTAAAGCAACGACCCATTGATGTTTCTCCGATCACCGGAGTTTTACCACGTATTTTCTCTTCTTTTTACTTTCTGATTTATTGCTTTTATTATCACATTCATGTTTACAGGTTTTCACTGACCTACTACGTTTACCGGTTGACCATCTAAAAATCACCGTCAACACTAAACATCCAAGATTGCTTTATGTAATCTCAAATTGAGTATATGAGTGTCATATGCAGAGGAATTCAGTTTTAGACAAAAAGTCCATATAGAGCAAATAAAATTTGAGGTTAATCTGCGGTCCATTCCGTAATGTACAATGGCCTTATCCTAGACTATTCATATGGTGATATTGTTGGGATTTATGCCTAAAAGCTTGTAATTTGTAAATGTTATAAATCCATTAATAAAAGAAGTAGTATTTTTATTCAATAAATATAACTCATACGTTTATATTATATGTGCTAAACATCCAAAAATGCTAGATGTAATCTCAAACTGAGTATATGAATAGAGATGCACATTTTTCCCTGAGGCCTCAATTCCTCGCGTCTCTATCCCCATTTGGGGGTTTTTCTTTTAGGGGGGGATGGGGATGAAAATCGTCCCCAAATTGAAATCTCCCCATCCCCATTTCCCCATTTCCCCATTTCCCTATTTCCCCATTTTCCCCACAATTATATTGAAATGGGGATGAAGGGGAGGTCCCTCATCCCCATTTCCCCATTTCCCCCAAACATATATAAATATAATTATAATATATATTTTTAATTTTTTTTATTCTTTGAAAACCCTAACTCCCTAAGTATATATACACATTTTATATAAAATGCACTAATAAATTTTGTTTTGTATTTGTAATGGAATGTTTTTTTTTTTAGTTTAATTTGTAAATTTTAGTCAAATGGGGAAATAAGGGAACGGGGGAAACGAGGAAAGAGGGAAAAAACGGAGAAAATAGAGAATTGGGGATGAGGATGGGGATGGATATAGGTCCCCCCCAATATTCCCCATCCCCATTTTCCCCAAATGGGGAAATTGGGGGGGGATGGGGGAAGGGTCTGGGAAATGGGGATGGGGATGGGGATGGGGATGGGGATGGGGGGGACCTATATCCATCCCCATTCCCCAAACGTGCATCTCTATATATGAACATTATATACAGAGGAATTCAATTTGAGATGTGCAATCTAAAGAGTCTGTAGAAAGCAAGTAAAGCTGGGTATTTTATTTGTGGTTAATCTACAGCTGTGGTCCATTCCGTAATGTACGGTGGTTTTATTCTAGACTACTCATATGGTGATATGAGAATGGATGCACCTTATATGATATGATCATATAGGACTGGGCCACGATTTATTTGAATCTATCATCAAGATCTGTTAAATGAAGAGATTCATATATATCAACAAATGATGGCTGTATATGGCTGATCTTAATTCTGAGTGTCTTACTGACTCCTTCAAGTTAGATCGTGGTTTTTGACCTACCATGGGTGAGATCAGAGTAGCATTCCTGATTAATAACTCTGTATCTTGGAATCACGGTTTGGCTTATGGCTGGGAAGGTATGCACACAATAGAGGAATCCACTCCTTCTTGCGAGAAGTAGAGAGGTAGTTCCCTTAAGGGTTGATTCGAGACTTGAACGATTAAGATCGCTCTCCTCTTTTCGTAAATGAAAGAATGATATAATTGTTCATTGGAGAATCAATGGTACTTAAAGGAAAAGATATAATTAGAGAGATATAACGGACTTTATGACTTAACTCTAATTATGAACTACTTGTGAAGGATCATACCATATGTAATAGCTATATCGATGGACACTGATATTTTGATTTGTGTAAAACATCTACAGTTACGAGAGTGCAACCTCAGGTTTTTAGTGGAGTAACTTCGAGGTTGATAATCATGAAAAATTAATTAAACTATGAAATATTAATTAAAGAGTTTAATTAATATTTCTAAGTATTAGAGGGGGATGACTAGGATGAGGAGAGTTTAGGGATTCAACATAGGCTTGGGCTTGTAAAAACTCATGATAGGCGGTGTTGTCATAACTGACATTGTCCGGCTTTAGCAATATTAGCATATGACCCTTATCTTTCATCGAATTGGACCTTTGACCTATTTTTAGAGTAAATAAAATAATCACTTATTATTCTTTTGCTCTTGTCAAGGTTCGAACTTGAAACCTCCATATAAAAATTAATAATTCTTAATTATTAATATGTCAATTAAATAATCATATTATTTAATAATATTTAATTCATCAATTAAATAATCACATCATTTAATTAATTCCCAAAATACATTTAAGTTACTTTCGTAACACAGTTAATTGGACCACCAAATTCTCCGTGAGTCTTGTTATTATCAATCGTAAAGGGCTAGCAAGGAGACCTAATGGACCCACGGTTTTGAGCTCTAATAATACATAGAAAAATTAATTAAACATTTTAATTAATATTTCACAATTATTAACCTCGGAGTTATTCCACTAAAAACCCAAGATTGTACTCTCATAACTATAGATGTTTTACACAACTAATTTATCAGTGTCCATCGATATAGCTATTATATATGGTATGATCATCCACAAGTAGTTCATAATTTGAGCTAGGTCATAAAGTCTGTTATACCTTTCTAATTATATCTTTTCCTTTACGTACCATTGATTTTCTTGAATGATTATATCTTTCATTCCTTTACGGAATAAGGAGAGCGCTCTTAATCGTTCAAGCCCCGAATCAACCCTTAAGGGAACTACTTATTTACTTCTCGCAAGAAGGAGTGGAGTCCACTATTGTGTGCATATCTTCCTAGCCACAAGCCAAACCGTGATTTCAAGATACGGAGATATTGACCGAGAATACTATTTCGATGTCACCCATGGTAAATCAAAAACCACGATCTAACCTGAAGGAGTCAGTAAGACACTCAGGATTTGGATCATCCATATATAGTCATCATTTGTCGATATATATATATATATATATATATAAATCTTTTCAACTAACGGATCTTAGTGATAGATTCATATAGATCATGGCTAGTCCTATATGATCACATCATATAATGTACTTCGATTCTCATAATACCATATGAGTAGTCTTGGATAAGACCACCGTATAATACAAAATGGACCGCAGCTGTAGATTAACCACAAATAAAGAACCCAGCTTTATTTGCTTTCTATGGACTCTTTAGATTGCATGTCTCAAACTGAATTCCTTTGTATATGACATTCATATACTCAGTTTGAGATTACATCTAGCAATCTTGGATGTTAGCATATATAATATAAATGTATGAATCAATTAATTTGAATGAAATAACTACGTCTTTTATTATTGAATTTATAATATTTACAAATTATAAGCTTTAGGGCATAAATCCCAACAATCTTGCACTTGCACTATAGCATGTGAGACATGTCTTGAAATCCTAGACCCTCTAGGTGACCTTTAAAAACTTTAGCCGTTAAGGTCTTTGTAAATTGGTGTAGCGGAAGCTATAACGAGAAAAACCTGCAATAAATAATTAGAAAACAATATACCAATATTCTATTGATCCGTGCACGGATGCCAAAATATCAGGCTACTGATAACATTCAACTTCGTGCACAAAGGGTTGCTAACAGGCTTTAAATACTTCAAAATGGTATCAATTGTTTAACATTAAATACGTCTACCGTACGAATATGTCCGAGCACCCTCAAACGATACGTATTCAGATTGATCTTCTCCAACACTTCCAACGGACCAATTTTCTTTACAGTCAGCTTGTTGTACCCTCCAACGGGGAAGCGATTGGAATCATGACAATAATTAAAAACAATAAAACAAGAAACAACTCTCTTGGTGCGCATGAAACTTAATGGCCAAATTCGGATATGTTGTAGCTCGTTATAGAAGACGGAGTCTTCATAACATTTGTAGGGCTCGTCTTAAGCTTTCCGGAAACATATTATAATGTTGATATTAAGTTCGTTTTCCCTTTGAAAAGACCTCAAAAATTTTCACTTGTGGTAGGGGCTGATCCAAGTCATTGAGCCGACCATTCCGAGCGGGCTAACCAAACCGCAGGCTAACCATTTTGACCGTTTTGACCATTCAGAGTGCTTGGCATATCATCTTTGCTTGCCGCATCATTCTCTCTAGGTCGGAGAAAATTCATCCTTGAATTTCGGTTGCTAAAATTTCCTAAATGTGTTGTGTTAATACACAAGTTTGTCTAATATTTCCAGATCTTCATCAAAACGTCCATCCAATCACTCCAATCTGCACGTGGAGTCACACGCACATGCCTCACCACCATGGTTGTCCCTTGTTCGACGACAACACCTTTTCTTTTCTGAGTCTCTTTTTCATTGGACGGCAGTTCCATTGGCACCTCCACTCCTTCGATAACTACCTACTCATCCACATTAGTAATCCTTGCAAAAGCTGGTCGTACCATCAACATCGGACTTACATCGCCATCCACTAATTCTTCTTGGACTTCCTCCTCTTCATCAAATTGTGGTTTAGCTCCAATGTTATCCCATAATTCTTCTTGGACTACCTCTTTTTTATCAAATATGGGTTTAGCTCCAATTTTTGCACCTCCATCCTCTTTATCAAATTGTGGTTCATCTCCAATGTCTACGCCTCCATCCTCGCCTTCATCAAACTGCAGTTCCTCCCCAACTTCAGCTACCTCTTCTTCTTCCGTCTCGGCGATCAATACTCTCTTGCTCAATTTCCTGCACTCGGACTGTCTGTGTTCAACGTCACCACAACTGAAGCATCTCAACCCACACGACGACCTAGGTTGCTGTTTTTAATTAGCAACTGGACTCGGAATGATGCCACTGCTGCCCACCGCTGTTCGACTGGTTACGCTGCCGCTACTGGTGCCTGATCACGCCACCGTACTACTGCTGTTACCTGATAGTAGTCCGCATCCTCCTTTTCATGTGACAGTCTTCTCCACTCACAAGGCTCTTTGATGGGTTTCAAATACAATACATGGGTTAAAGAGTTTCACCACCTCAATGATTTGCGAATAAAGTCCACCGCAATACTTGGATACCAATTGATCCTGAGTTTCTTGAATATCGTTACACTCAAGCAATTGGTGGAACTCCGTTGTGTACTTATCAATTGTCCGCAAACCTTGACGCAAATTTTTCAATTTTTGATACATTAATTTCTGAAAATTGTGGGGTAAAAATTCTGATCTCATCTTTCTCTTCATCTTCTCCCAATCCGTTAATTTTGACTTTCTCGTTCGAGTCCGTAAGAGCTTGAGTTGCTGCCACCAAGCGGCTACCCGTCCTTAAAGCCGAGTTGCCACCAAGGCTACCCTTGCATTCGTTGACACATTTTTAAACTCCAAGATCTCCTCCACGACTCTAAGCCAATCGAGAAATTCTTCGGGCGTAAGGTTGCCCTAAAATTCTGGAATATCTGTCCGCATACCCGACTCCCACCACCGGTTGTCTTCATACACTCGAGGTCTTCGACACGGCTGTGGAACCAAGTCATCCTCCCTGCTCTCCTCATTACTTCCTTCCTTGTCTCCATCTGAACTTAAGTCTCAAAGACGGAAGGTATTTTGGTTGGCCATTAACATAGCGATTTGTTTAGTTAATTGTGAAACCTGTTGCCCCAATCGTGCCGTGCAGTCACGTTCGTTGGCCTTTTCCACAAGGATCCGGTTAGGTTGTCGTCTCTTCGGTGGCATGTTGATATCCCGAACGAAAACGGCTTTGATACCAAACTGGTGTAGCAGAAGCTATAACGAGAAAAACCTGCAATAAACAATTAGAAAACAACCTACCAATATTCTGTTGATCCGCACACGAATGCCAGAATATCAGGCTACTGATAACATTCAACTTCGAGCACGAAAGATTGTTAACAGGCTTCAAATACTTCAATCTTCGCAAAGAATATTGTACAAGGATATTGAGAAACAATCTCTAAATTTTATTAATAATCAACCAACCATTTAAATGCAATTACACGCATATAAATAGGCAACAATTAACCTAAACAATTGAAAACTCTAAATTCTAAATAAACTCAAACAACTAAACTAATCCTAAATTAAATAGATTTCTGCACTAAACTAATCCTAATTTAAAAAGAATTCTGCTGCAACTAGTCCTAAAATAAATAGAATTCTTGTTGTCTTAATGTCTTTGAATCAAAGTACTCCTGATCAAACAAGGACCAAAAATCTACCAGCTCACGTGGCCTGCCATGTTGCACACGCTAGCTCACTCTTCCCGCCACATCACCTTCGTTTGTCCAGCTCAGGCCTCCTTCCAGCTGGACTATCCGCCTTGCATCGATCCTTGCTTTCCATGCAATCCAAAGCCCTTACTGCCACTGCATCATAAATGGATTAACATGATTATATTACGACGATATCTTGGTCACGGTCACGGTCATATATTCTCTCTACACTATCTCTCTGATGAGATGATACATCCTCTCTATATGCTTTCCTCTTTTGTGGCTTCTTGGTTATTTTGAATTAGCCACTGCACCATTATTATCACAATAAAGTGTCATGGACTTATCCAAATCTAGAACAACTTCTAGATCACTCAAGAACTTATGAAGCCATACCACTTCTTCAGCTGCTACATATTCGGCTTCCATGGTGAAATTAGCAATACAAGATTGCTTGATACTCATCCACTCTACGGCTCCACCAACGAGGGTGAATACTGACCCAAATGTGGATTTCCTAAAATCCATGTCTACCTGAAAGTCAGAATCCGTATATCCTAACGGGATTAGATCCTGTTTTGAATATACTAACATATAGTTTCTCGTTTTCCGAAGATACTTGAGAATAAGCTTCACAGCCACCCAATGATCCAATCTCGAGTTAGACTGAAATCTACTGACTACTCCCACTACAAAGCAGATGTCAGGTCTCGTGCATAACATAGCATACATGAGATAGGCTACTACTGACACATATGGAACTCGTCTCATATCCTCAATTTCTTGAGGTGTCTTAGGACACTGTTCCTTAGATAAGTGAACTCCATGTCTAGAAGGTAGATTACCTTTCTTGGAGTTCTCCATTGAGAATCGCACAAGAATTTTGTCAATATACGATGCTTGAGACAATGCTAATAGTTTGTTCTTACGATCCCTTATTAATTGAATCCCTAGAACACTCGACTCTCCCAAATCATTCATTTGGAATTTGTTAGCAAGTCAGCCATTTACTTTCGATAATACTCCTATATCATTCCCAATGAGTAGGATATCATCTACATAAAAGACCAAGAAAACTACTTTCTTGTCAATGATTCCCTTTTAGACATAAGGCTCATCGACGTTTTACTCAAAGCCATAGGTTTTAATAGCAGTATCAAACATGATGTTCCAAGATCTAGATGCTTCCTTTAGTCCATAAATGGATCTTTGCAATTTGCAAACCTTTTGCTCTTGATCTTAGGACACAAATCCCTCTGGTTGCATCATGTAGATGCTCTCGTCAAGATTGCCATTCAAGAATACAGTCTTGACCTCCATTTGCCAAATTTTATAATTGAAATGGGCTGTAATGGATAAGTGTATCCTAATAGACTTAAACATGGCTACTGGCAAGAAGGTCTCGTCAAAATCGATCCCCATTTTGGGTATAACTCTTTGCCACTAGCCTTGCTTTAGAGGTTTTTACCTTCCCGTCTACTCATCTCTTTCTCTTGTAGATCCACTTAGACCTTATAAGTTTTATCCCATCAGGTAAGTCTACAAGTTACCAAACCGAGTTTGAGTACATAAACTCCGAGATTCATGGTTTTAAGCCATTTTTCTTTGTCAAAATCTTCCATTGCATGTTTAAATGACAATGGATCATCCATACTATCATCAGAGACGACACCCTGTGCCTCTCCAATACCTAAATAGCGATTAGGTTATCGTACAACCCTTCCACTACGTTTAGGTGGTAGTGTGATCTGACTAGGAATCTTCTGACTATCAGACGTTAATGGAACAACAACATCGTCAACAACTCTTGTTGATTGTTTACTGGTTGAACTAGTTTTTCATTCATTTAACACAATCTTACTTCGAAGCTTATGATCATTCATATAGTTTTCCTTAAAAAACGTTGCGTTTGTCAACACAAACACTTTGTTTTCTTATGGACTATAGAAGTATCCTCATCTAGTCTCTTTTGAATATCCTACAAATAGTCATACTTGTGAACGAGGTTCCAACTTTTCAGATTTGTTCTTCAATACATGTACTGGACACCCATATATGCAAAAATGTTGTAAACTAGCTATACAACCATTCCACAACTCTAGAGGAGTCTTAGGAACAGATTTGGATGGAACTAAATTCAATATTTAGGCCACAGTTTGAATTGCATAACCCCAAAAAGAGTTTAGTAATGATGAGAAACTAATCATAGATTTCACCATTTCCATTAGGGTTCTATTTCTCCTCTCCGCTACACCATTTTGTTGTGGTGTTCCTAGAGCTGTGATTTGGGATACAATCCCATGCTCAACCAAGTAGTCCTTGATCTCTTGGTCGAGATACTCACCTCAACGATCTGATCGTAAAGCTTTGATAATTTTACCTAATTGGTTCTCAACTTCAGCTCGGAATTCTTTGAACTTTTCAAATGTTTATGTATCTTGAGTAATCATCACTAAAAATGACATAATACTCATAACCACCCCTAGCTTTAACATTCATAGGTCCGCATACGTCTGAATGTATAAGCTCTAATGGCTGTGTAGCTTTAAGCCCTTTTCTATAAAAAGGTCTCTTTGTCATTTTACCTTCTAAACATTACTCATAGATAGGTAAGCTGCCGATCTCTAATTGACTTAAAAATCCATCTTTTACTAGTCTATCTATCCTGTCAAGATTGATGTGGCCAAGTCTTAGATGTCACAGATACGTTTCATTATTTGGAGAAATCTTTTATTGTTTTGTTATAGGTTTTTCAATTTTAAACAATTCAGTATCAAGCAGTGATGTATGGAATGATGGTCTCAAAACATACAAGTTGTTTTCAATTAAACCAGAACAAATATTCAAACCATTTCTAGAAATAATAATTGATTTATTATTAAAAGAAATTGAATATAAACGTTCCAATAATCTGGATACCGAAATCAAATTTCTAGTAAACCCAGGAATGTAATAAACATTGTCTAATGAAAGAAAACAATTATTAAAAGCTAGTCTAACTGCTCTTGCTGAAACAACATTCCCTATTCCAACGCGCATTGAAAAGGCCCCGTCCAAGAATCAGTCCACTGTGAAGAAGAACAAACATAGTTAGTTGCCCTTTAATCTACTATCCAAGGTGAAGATTCATCTTCCACTAAACATGATTCAATGACAAGTAAATCAGATTTACTTTTCACTTTCTTGTTCTTAGAGAGCTTCTCGAGGTACTACAGACAGTTCCTTTTCCAATGACCAACCTTGTCACAATGGAAACACTTCCCTTTTGCTTTATTAGTCGTGGTGCTCTTCTTTTTACTTTGAACTTGTTTCTCTTGGGCTTAGCCTTTGTCTTGCCAGCAAGCCTCTTCCTCCTTCATACAAGTAGTCGTTGCGGAACAAACAGCTTCGTACCGCTTTTGCTTAGAAGGTTACCCAAACATGGCCTCCAATAACTCCATCATCTCATATGATGTAGTCATTACTTCATGCTTTGTATAAAGCACCTCGATCATGCTAGCTAGCAAATTATGCAGGCCTTTTCATTATTTGAAATCCATTTTTTGTAGGCCTCATGCATAGTTCGTGCTGCATTGGCTGCAGGCTGTAGAGGACATTCCTCCGTAAGCACAAATTTTAGGTCTTTGGTTACCAGGATTGCATTAATGTCATTTTTCAATTTTGTATAGTTATCCCCTGTTAATTTGTCATTTGCAAGTATTGAAAGTAAAGCATAAGACATGGCTGAAATAAACATAAATAAAAACTTACTCATTCATTTATACATTTAAATCATATATAGAATTATTCGGCATATAATTAAACATGATGCATGAAACATGTTTAATGAACAATAAAAAAAAATCCCTAAAAAAAGTTACTATGCCATGATAATCCAACATGCGACAAGTAAGTGCCGCCTTAAGGTAGGTCAAGTACTTGTATATCGGATCGAGACATTCTCAATTAAATGAAACTCCAGAATAACTCTTTATTATTATATTAATTAATCATCGTTTATTTTAGTCATGATTTTAATTAACAATTTAATTAAATCCTTGTGAGTGTAACCCATCATTTCAGATCTCTTGAACTTAACTTGAGAGTTGCTGCCTTCGGGTCAGTCAATCCCAAAATACATCCAGAAATCATATCCGTTAAGAAGTTAACCTTGGTATTGACTCTTATGGAGACTTTCCTTAGGGAGGACAAAAACAAAGCCGTCACTAGACCCAACTTGAATCTCACGGTGTTTCAACTAATGATAAAGACTGAGGGATATAATGTTATATATCCCTCTCCCATTCACTATTTGCTCGTAGGGTTTTCTAGTGCTTCTAAGTGAACCTAGATTAAACGACTAAGAAAAATCTAGTTATATTACTAGAATCTCATTCTATTAACATTAAATAATAAACCAAATTTTTAACTATTAAAAACTAATTTATTATTCGAATTCTAATTTATGTAAACTACTTTAAATAGACTAGACCTAAATGTGAGAATTACCAAGTTTTAACTATTAAAACTGAATCACATTATTCGGTCCAATTATTATTAAGGCCTTAATCATATTAATCTTAATAATGGATTGGGCTTTACTAATCTATTTAATTAAACTCTTTATTGAAAAATCAGTAATTAATGAGAATTACCAAGTTTTTACTCGTAAAAACTAATCTCATTATTAATAGCCAATTTATGTGATTATTAAATTTTAATCATATTAAAAAAAATAAACAACATATTAATCAAATGGACTATTAATCATGTATGAGATATTATAATGCAAGTGTAGGAACTTCTAATCTATATAGCATAAGTATGCATGACAACACTTTAATCATCGCATAAATAAAACATACATGAGTTGACCAATCACGATGAGCTATCTAACTTTAAAAAAAAAAAATCTAATTACAAAAAATTAATCCAAGGTATTCCATGGTCTTCTTGTAATTCCTTTTTCTTCAAGTCCATCTTTTGCATCCAATGAGCTTTTAACCAAGTCCATTTTGATTAACCCAATTTTTTTTTATTTATTTATTTTTTTATATGGTGATCCATCTCATGAATCATAAACTAAGGCCCATATGTTACACTAACATTTGTTGGAGGCCCAAGTTGTTAAAAAAAAAAATATTTCGGCACATTCACTCTTCCAACTACGCAAACCTTAGCGTCACAAACAATCAGCCTTGCACTTTCGCGTGCAGCCGTCGTTCGCACGAAGGGGTCCGCTGTCCGTAGCCATGTGTGACGTTCGCAAGACCAAGCGTACAGTAGCCCTTGCGCAACCCATGCACGGCTGCCAACCCATGCGGCAGCCAAGCTGTGTACAGCCCTTGTGCACATTAGCCTGCGCTGCGCCATGTGCACCAGTGCACCATGTGCACCAGTGCACCATGTGTTGCCCAGCCTTACGTAAGAATAGCACACTGCTGATTTGTGCACAAGCTGCGTACAGCTGCTTGCTACATGCACATAACACATGCGCGTATCCCTTATGCATAGCAATTTTGCTTTCGTTGCCTCCTTTCTTCGTGTGTTCTCGAATCTTCTTCTACGTACAAGATTACATAATCATATTATAAAGTATTGATTTACAAAGAACGATTACATCGGAAAAAAATTAATAACTAATTATTACAACCCGAAAACAAATTTAACTAAACTCATCATACCATATAATTAACGATCAACCATGTTTATAAAAAAATAAATAAAAACATCATGCAACCCTAGATTGTGCCTACACATATCATACATATCGAAAAGACTTTTAAAAAAAATATAACATATTCGTGTAGAACAAAAATTAGCTTTGATACCAATTGTAAGTTACGCAGTGGAAAAAACTAGTTTGATAATCATTAGATTTAATGAACGATATGTTTCAAAAAATTTATTGTCTTATTGAGACCTTTTGTATGTACACGAATATGAGGAAGAGATTTGTTTTCATACCTTTAAAGAACACTCATTCGTTTTCTTTTCTATCCTTTACCACTAAGCCTTCCGAGCTATGTTCCGCGATCTAGCAACTGTGTGTGTGGACATGTCATGGATTCAGGGAGCAGTTGAATGGAGGCTTGAGAGAACTGGAACGCAACGCCTTGCTTCCTCTTGTGAATTCGGCCAACCCTTTTGAGAGAAAAAAAAATATTTCTTTTTTCTTTTCCTATCTAGTTACCGTACCACCTTGTTCTCCTTAGGGTTCCAAATAGTTTCTTTTTCCTAATAAGTATATCTTATATAGTAGGATCATATCCTATGGTTTAGTAATCCAAGTTAACATAGGATTCCAAATCCTTTTTTAATTCATACTCCACCAGGGTTTGAACCTTTGACCTATTTAGAGTAAATAAAATAATCACTTATTATTCTTTTACTCTTGTCAAGGTTCGAACTTGAAACCTCCATATAACAATTAATAATTCTTAATTATTAATATGTCAATTAAATAATCATATTATTTAATAATATTTAATTCATCAATTAAATAATATATATTAATTAAATAATCACATCATTCAATTAATTCCTAAAATATATTTAAGTTACTTTCGTAACACAATTAATTTGACCATCCAATTCTCCGTGAGTCTTGTTACTATCAATCGTAAAGGGCTAGTAAGGGGACCTAATGGATCCACAGTTTTGAACTCCAATAATACTTGGAAAAATTAATTAAACTCTTTAATTAATATTTTACAGTTATTAACCTCAGAGTTATTTCACTAAAAACCCAAAGTTGTACTCTCGTAACTGTAGATGATTTACATAACCAATTTATCACTGTCTATCGATATAACTATTACATATGGTATGATCATCCACAAGTAGTTCATAATTAGAGTTAGGTCATAAAGTCGGTTATACATCTCTAATTATATATTTTCCTTTATGTACCATTGATTCTCTTGAATAATTATATCATTCATTCCGTTACGAAAGAAGAAGAGTGCTCTTAATCGTTCAAGCCTCGAATCAACTCTTAAGGGAACTACTTGTCTACTTCTCACACGAAGGAGTGGATTATACTATTGTGTGCATAACTTCCCAGACACAAGCCAAACTATGATTCCAAGATACGGAGATATTGACTGAGAATACTATTCCGATCTCACCCATGGTAAATCAAAAACCACGATCTAACCTTAAGGAGTCAGTATGACACTCAGGATTTAGATCACCTATATATAGCCATCATTTGTCGATATATATGAATCTTTTCAACTAACGGATCTTAATTAGTGATAGATTCATGTAAATCATGGCCCAGTTCTATATAATCACATCATATAAGGTGCCTCCATTCTCATAACACCATGAGTAGTCTAGGATAAGACCACCATACAATATGGAATGGACCGTAGCTGTAGATTAACCACAAATAAAGTACCCAACTTTATTTGCTTTCTATGAACTCTTTAAATTGCATGTCTCAAACTGAATTTCTCTGTATATGACATTCATATACTCAGTTTGAGATTACTTCTAGCAATCTTGGATATTAGCATATATAATATAAACGTATGAATCAATTTATTTGAATAAAATAACTATTTCTTTTATTATTAAATTTATAACATTTATAAATTACAAGCTTTAAGGCATAAATCCCAACATCTAAAGGGTGTGAGAGCTGGTTATTGTAATTCAGGTGGTGGAACGAGTTTGGATTTAGGTTCTTTCCTTGATATTGTGATGTCTTGTAGTCATCGAGTTGGAGTCCAAGATTTTGAGTCCCTTTGTGTTTTGTGGTGGCACATTTGGCATCATAGAAATATTGCGCTCCAATGTCAGATTTCGTTGTTTGATTTTGAAGTTAATGATTGGGCGAGTTCTTTTATTCATGATTACCGTTTTGCTAATGAGAAAGTGAACAACCGAGTTGAGGAGAGACAGATTCCTCCTCGTTGGCAAGTTCCGCCGATGGGTGTCTACAAAATAAACATGGATGCTACCTTGAACCTCCATGATAAGATTACAGGTTTAGGTGTGGTGATTTGGGTTTGTCAAGGGCAAGTGATGGCTTCTTTTTTTCAGAATTTAAGGTCATATTATCAGCCCCAAATTGAAGAGGCTATGGCTATCTTAGAAGGTATTCGGTTGGCTGTGAATACTGGTCTTTTACCAGCTACTCTGGAGTCCGATAGTTTATCTATGTTGAATGCGGTTTGCAAGAAAGAGGCTCCCTTTTCAAAGGTTGGAGTAGTTGTGAATGATATTCTTTGGTTTCTTAGTCAAGTTAATGTTGTTTCGGTTATTTTTGTCCCTATGTTGGTGAATAACGTCATTCATGGTTTAGCTAAGCTTTCTCTAACCTATGTGGGTGAGTTTGTATGGCTAGAAGATTGTCTGTTCTATGTGAAGAGTCTAGTTTTGGGTGATATCCCAAGTTCTCTGTAGCTGTTTTTTCTTCTAATGAATTCTTTTTTCAAAAAAAAAAAAAAAAGACTAATTAAATTATAATATTTTTTTCAAAAATTAATAGAAAGGGTATATTTTGGTAACATTTGGGGTGTACTTACGATTTATAACATTAAAAACAATTAATGAGGTTTATATACGAAAATGGGTGCATATACAGTTTTTTAGAAGTGCAAATATCGCCACTCAAATAAGGATCGTGGTGGACCTGGCTTTCACGATTTCAGGATCTTTAACTAATCTCTTCTAGCCAAGCAAGGGTGGAGACTTAATCATCATACTAGATACACTACAAACTAACTTTTAGACTATAACTTTAAATTCTCCAACAACTTAATTAAAAGTTCATCAATATACACCCTAAGCAAATGTAAAAAATAATAATAATAATAATAACTTATATAATTAGATTAAATAATTACATAATAAATTTTTTATATTTATAAAATATTAAAATTGATAATGGAGTTAAAAGGATATTAGGATTGTATATATTCCCGCTCCTAGTGGTAGTCATAAATACAAAATACAAAAAATAATTTGGGTGCAAAATGAAAAACATAATGATAATTTCATATTTTTTAAAACTATTTCTATATATATTTTAAATTTTTTTTTGAGAAAAGGAGGGCCATGGCCCCCTGCCCCCTCCCTAATCTAATAGTATTCATCCTCCTTTTAAATGGAGTTCATCTTTATGAATTTCTATATCGATAGATAATTTTGTTACCCTTACATTGAATTGATAACTTTTTCAGAGTTTTCATTTGTTTTCACTAGATCAAATTTTGAAATATGAAAATCAATTTCTTATTTTAAAATTTAAATTGATTAAAAAAAATACTTAAACAGATTATGACAATTAAGACATTCAATTCATGTTTTTTTTTTTTTTTTCCTTCATATTTATTATAGGCACACATCGGGAGAAACTTCTTTTCTCAAGGCAAGAAAACTTGTGTAAAACTGACATTTTATCAACTATTACAACGTTAGTCTCTGAGTCAAAAAATTTCTAGCACATTTTTGAGGGTGCATTTTAAGACTATCACCATTTTAATAACTTGAATTTAAATAGCGCATATTATGGTGAAAAGACAAAAATACCCCCCACGGTAATCTTCTTCACCATTTTGTTTTTTTTTTTTTTTTTCCTTTCAAAATCCTCCATCAATGGAGGTGGAACTGACGAATCGACGAACACACGTACATCGACCATTCGACGGACACGCGTAAACCAATGACGATAGTGGACCATGAACAAGCGTACGTCGCCGTCGACGACCACGACCAAACACAATATATAACGACTTTTAATTTCTCTGAAAAAACGAAGTATGTAACTTTCTCTAAAAACGAAGAGTTTCAAATTGGGAATTCGGGGTTGGAGAAAATGAACATAACAGAAATAGAGGATCACGGAACAACAACCCAGAAGTCTCGAAAAGCAATCACAAAGTCTCGGAACACAATCATAAAATCTCAGAACACAAACACAAAGTCTTTGAACACAAACACAAACACAAACACAAAGTGTTGGAACACGATCACAAAGTCTCGAAACACAATCAGAGTCTCAGAAACACTGGGTTGTTGTTCTGATCTTGACCCTCGAGTGCGTCAGCGTAGCGCCATTAAATTAATCCAATGAAGATGCATTGATAATGTTATGAAATTGGTTTTGTTCGATTTCCACCTCCATTGGAGGTCTATTAAACAGACTTCTATGAAGAAGATGAAAGAATAAAAAAATAAATAACTGAAAAGTAAATAAAAAAAATAGAGTGAAGTAAGGGTATTTTTGGAATTCACTTACTTTGGTGCCTTTAAAACATAAGTTATTAAAGTAGTGATAGTCTTGAAACACCAACTTAAAAAAGTGACAAAAGTGACAAAAACCCCTATTTCCTTCTCTTATATGTGTCCAAAGGTTACACGTTTATTATGTTATAATTTAGGCAATTGATTTTACTCAATTGCTGGGGCCTGATTCATTTTGAATCCTCATGACATCAACGTATGATTTTCCATCAAGTTTACGTGAAAATCGTCCCTTGTAGTAGTCTTTAACCCCTATTCTTCTAAAGATTGCTGGAGTTTCTGGGGTTAAAAGGCTTGGTGCTGGACCGATTTCTCCATCCAGTTTGGGGGCAAAAAATGTGGCAACAGAAAGCCTCTCTTTGATAGAGTTAACTGTTGCTCGATGCTCGATGCTACGGTACGCTCCATTGCTCAATATCTGCAAAATAATCAATTACTGTCTATAGTTAAATCCTTGTTTCAATTCTACTTGTAATGATCCTACCAAATTAATTAAGGTATTGCGACAACCTTTGACAGGTTATAAACACAGAAAATTCGAAGCTTATTATCTACCAGTTTAGTACATCACTTGTTTACGATGTGGGGATGTGACAATTTATCGATGTAATTTCTCATTTATTGAGAAAAATGGAAAATGAGAACATAGTATAGCTGTGTAGGTATGCATACCTCGAGAGCGTCCCCAATGTTGATTATAAAAGCGTTAGGAAGGGGTTTAACAGAAATCCACATCCCATCTTTCCGTATCTGGAGGCCTTCTACTTCACTGATCTGTAAGAGGATGGTGATGGCGGAAGCATCAGAATGCGGACAGAGGCCAATGGCCAGTTCAGGTTGTGGACATGGCGGATAGTAGTTCATCCTCATTGATTGCCATCCTCCTTCAAACAATACTGCCATATCATTTTCTTCCATCCTTAGACTTTGTGTCATTAGTCTCAGAATTTTCAAGCTAAGACTTTTCAATTCAGCAGAGTAAGCTTCCAAAATCTCTCTGCAGGTAAAGGATAAAAAGAATTAAAGATTTTTTCATGCATGATTTTCTTGACAGCCAGCTATTCATTCAAGACTTTTAAACCAAACTAATCTTAATATGGTAATGATCATCAAGTTGCTATATATGAATATAAATTATATAATGTTCAGATTAACATTTAAGACAACATTCATATTCAGTAATATGATAATCACTTTCATATGCAATATCTATCCATGTGTTTCAATATTCTCTATTATAAAAAAGTTAGCTTTTAATTATTTTTCAATTACAAGAATTTAGAAAAAAAGTTGATGATAAAGTGAACGATCCATTATATGCCCCCAAGTCCCTACATAGAAAAATAATTAGATAGATTACAATTGCATACCAAGTGTACCACATTTTTTTTAATACTTTTTTATTACATTTTAGTAGAAACCTACTTTACTATTATATATTCTTTCCTTTTTCTTTTTAAAAAAAAAAAAAAAAAAACCAATAAAATATTCTTGGAATTTTAAAATTTTTATTTAGCCCAAAATATTTAGTCCAAATATTTAGTTCAAAATTTGTCCATAGTTATATATATATTTGTTGCAGCAAGCTTGCTTGCCACAAAGCTTACACAGGAGAATGTGAGTGGCATCACACGATGTCAATTACTCAATTGTTTGGTTATCACAGGCTCACAGGCTCACAGGTTCATGAATTGCTCTCCTTGAATGTTTGGCATCACACGATTCATACATTGCCACAAACGGGGCGGAGCCATAAATATTGTTTGGCATCACACATGTCAATTTTTTTTCACTTTGGTCCTCTTATGTTTTGTTGTTTTAGTATAATGGCCCCACAAATTAACTTGTGACAATGTGATCGAGTGTCATGTTGTCCCTGTCTGAGCCCAAGCTTTTGCCCTGGCTGGAGTGGAATTTGAATCCGGGATGGACTCCTCCTTCTTCAACCCCAACTGTCTCTCCAGCCATTGAAGCTCAATCGGAATAAAATCCAAGAAAATTGAAACTATGAGAGAGAATGGAAGGGAGAGAAGCTCTGCCCCTTTTGGAAAAGGCAGAAGTAAAGATTATAGGGACAATCTTTTTTCCATTTTCGTTGATAATCTGAACTCCAAAGTGGATCAGATGTGCTTGTGGTTTGTATTCAAACCTTTCGGTATGGTTAAGGACGTTTTCTTATCAATGGAGAGGAGAAACAGGAGGAGCAGGTTTGCTTTTGTCCGTTTTGAGACCTTAGAGGAAGCTGTCAAGGTGGCCAATACCACTAGAGGTATGCTAGTGTATGGATGGCCAATTGTCACAAAACTGGCGTCATATGGATGGAACAACAGGAGTTCTTCATCAGCGAACCAGAGGTATGTTTCTGAAGAGGACTCAGCGCTCACCAGAAGAGGTGGCGGCGAGTTTGGTCAGAAAGCTACTGAAAGGGATCGCTCCTTTGTGGAGGTGGTGAAAGGCTACCACGAGAAGATTCAAGGCCTTCGGAGAAGATGAAGGAGGATGAGAAGAGCTTGAAGATGCCCTGGGATTTCCGACAAGAAGAGCAAGAATGGTTGAGCAGGTGTGCAGTTGGCATTTTGAAGGAATTTGCTGAGGTCTCCAGGGTTAATGAGCATTTATGTGATGTTGGGTATCCGTTTTCTTCATCGTATTTAGGGGATAAGAGTGTTCTGTGGTGTTTGGATTATGTGTCTAAAAAGGAAGCTTTCATGTATAATAAGTTTCTTTGGGAAAACAGTTTTTCAGCAATGGTGAGATGGTCGGATTCGGTGGTACCTCAGTCCAGACTGGTTTGGATTAATTGCTGGGGAACCCCTTTATCATGTTGGACTCCAGAATTTTTCAACAGATTGGGATGGCAGATTGGTGAACCGTTGTTGGTAAATGATGAGGTTCGGAAACGATCGCGCTTAGAAAGGGGACGAATGTTGGTACTGATCCCTCAATCCAAGCCATGTTCTTGTAAAGCAACATTAGTGTTGGTCACAAGTTGTACATGGTTTCATTGGAAGAGGATGCTATTCCGATAGACCTGAGGTGGACGGAAAGTTTCCTGGCATTGGCAAAGGTCCAAGAAGCGGCAGAAAGGGAAGTGATTATTGGAATGGAAAGTATTCAAAAAGCTCAGCCTAAAGAAGTAGGTGGTTTTTCCTCTTCTAGCTATACTTTAGCTGGCAATGATAAGGCCTTTTTGGGACAGTGCTGTCAAGATGGAAAAGCAGCTAAGAAAGTCAAGATGAGTTTAACAGGACAGACGAAGCTCCTTGTTGGGAACATGAATCGAGGCTCAGGTGATAAGGGTGATAGGATGCTTAGGGTGAAGGGCATTTCATACAAAGGAAAGAAAATTGGGTTGGTAAATCAAAGAAAAAGCATATGGCTGTCGGTTTTCAAAATGGCAATTTGAATTTAGAGAAGAGGCAGGGTATTGTCAAGGGTAGTGTCAGGGGTAGTGTCAACTTTTCAGAAGATAGTGCTACATCGTCCGAGGAAGGCATTAGGGAAAGTTTCTTTTTGGACTCTTTGAAGGTTAGAGGGGAGTGCTCGAAGAGGAAAGGTGATGGTGGGGGTAGTGGGCCGGATTCTGTAGAGGGGAGATCATTACCTGGCGGGCCATCTAAGCCCATAAGGGTTTCTGTTATTAACACTCCCAACAGCCCAGTTGTTTATAAGAACATGAATGGTGGGGCATAGTTATGTGTGGATCTGGGCCTAGTGGAAGAGGTATCTTCCAAACCTTTAGCTCATAAAAAGCTCAAGCCCATTTTAGAGGAATAAGAGGCCTTCTCTTCTTCGGTTGAAGGTGGTGAATCGTGTGACAATTCTACTACTAAAGAATGGAGGGTCCGAGCCACTGTTTTAGTTGAAGAGGAGAGAGCTAGAGAAGATGAGGTGATTCAGTATTCAGAGGCAATAGAAATAGAAATAGCTAAGGACAAGGTCAGAGTCCACAATCAGGAGGTCAATTGTCGTGAAAACTGTGTTGAGCAGTGTGATAGAGGTAGTGATGACAACTCTAGCTCGACGGCTAAAGAGGTTATGGTCCTAACAACTGTTGCGGTGGAAGAGGAGAGGGCTACAGAAGTGGAACATGCAGATGCTGCAGTTAAGAAACGGTATACCTATTCGTTAGTTAAAAAGAAAGGGATTCTCAGCTCTGGTTCTTTTAACTCCCACAGAATGAGGATAAGGAAATCTCTTCACTTTTATTCATTTTTTATTTTAATATTGTGTTTAATTAATTTTAATTACATTTTTACGATATTACCCTTCAAGGTTAACGGTCAAACCACCATTTAACAGAAATCATAACGGTAAGGGGTAAATCTTCGAATAATTTGGTTTTCTAGGAGAAGACCGGCCATTTTCTGAAACTATAGGGGTCAAAGTTAGAATATGGCAAACTAGCGCTGGGGGGATAATAATATCCCTTATTTAAAATTAAAATTTTAACTCTTTTTACCTTTTTATTACTTAATTTAATAATATTTATTAATTTCACCCCTTTATTTACCATTATACCCTTACTAACCTAAGGGAATATTCCTAATTTCCAACGGAAGAGTGGATAATGACAATTAATTTTAATTGTAAGGTGGAAAATTACCATTTTTAAAATTAGAAGGTGTAGAATGGCTATTATTTCGAACTAGAGGGGTTTTTTAATAATAACCCTAAGTTTCTAGACTAACTAAACATTATCAAATAAAAAAAAATATTGAGGGAGAGAAAACCTGAATGAGAGAGGGAGGTTGGGAAGGAGATGTGGTCTCCTCAAATGAATAGGGAGAGTTGTCAATAACAACATGTCACCCCAATCAAGTTTCTGCTCTTCAGACACCACAAAAGTGTTCCCATATCCCTCAATATCTCCTTCTTGTTGCTTGTACATGTTCTTCTCTTCTATTGGCAGCTTGAAGAAATCTTCAATCTCTGATTTGAATTTCTCCACCAAGCAACTGCTCACTTCATGATTTATCAACTGCATCATATCACATCATTTTCATCTTATTATTCTTATCAATTGATTACAACAAAATTTAATAATAATATGAATATGATCTCTCAATTTAATTATAAAATCACAAACCTGAAAGAAACCCCATTCTTTGCATGAATAATCTAACTTGTGGAGCTCTGAGTCCTTGAAATCTTCAGAGAGTAATCTTTGCATGTCAATTACGGGGACTTGTGGTGAAGAAGAGTTGAGAGATATGATGGGAGGGTCTTGATCATGATGCACATAACGTGGTGGAACACTTGTCAGTGGCCTGTTTGCCAACTGCTGAACACAAGGCACAGGCAGAGATCCACCAAACGAAGTTGCTTTTGTTTCCATTAATTTGATCTGATGAGAATAATCAGTTTCTTTTCTTTCTCAATCTTCCCTTATCTTTGTTCTCGTGTCCATACAACAAAATTATATGTGTGTTACCAGCCGCCACTTTGACAGTTTAATATATTTCATTTTCTTCTGATGGGGCAGCCGGTTAGTCCCACCATTTAATGATCGCACTAAATTTTATCTATTACTTATTTTATAATTAATTAATTAATTATTAATTATATTCTTAGAAATTTCATTTTCTTATTTTCCTATCTAAAAATTACATTTTTAAAAATATTTGATCTTTTTTATTTATTTTCCAAATAATTTGTTGCCATCTGCTAATCTAATATCTACAAAATTATAGTTTTCTAATCACTCTTCTTCTTCTTCTCGGTGCTTACTAATATTTAAAATCAGTACCATAATTAATTTTCTTACAAGTTTTTTAAAGGATACAAATTGTATACAGAGGTTCACTAAAGGACAAGACAAAAATAAATGAACTTGTATCAACACAACTGACCTAATATTTTTGTCTTCTGTTCTTTTAAACTCTCTCTAGGTCAGATTGCTCTTTGTTCCTTCTTATGATCATATCACAAACTTTATGTAAAAAATAACAAATCTTATGATCATGACTTTCCACCAAATTCTCAAGTTCTACGCATGTGAAGAAAGCAAGTGGGTTTCATACCAACTACCAAGTGCCACATATTCTCTTCTTACTTTTTGTTGTCTTTGTTGAGAAAAGTCTACGAGGAAACGTATACACTACAACATTGCGGAAACGTATACACTACAACATTCGAGAAATGTTATCGACAGTTCATAATAAATCCTTGACAGTTAAATTGTCATTAGAAATTGAATTTGAGACGTCAAATTAAAAGTCGTAAGCCATTACCACTTGACTACAACTTTTGATCTGTTAATATTTGAACAATATTTATATGTAACCTATATGAGTTGTTAGAAATATAAAAATAATAATAATAATAATAAAAAATTAAAAAAAAGCCTTGTTACATAAATTTAAATTTATTCATCTAATCAAAAATCTAATTTCTATGATAGATATATATTAAAAAATATTTATTGAAACTTTTAATAAAATTATATTTTTTAAAACATATATAATCGAGTTATTGGTCTATACTCTATGGTCACGTTTGGTTACATAGTGAAATGGTAATTGAAATAGGAATGGGAATGAAAAGGAAGGGAAACTAAGGGGCTATCCTATATCATTTTCTAAGTCCATTTTCGTTTTCATTTTTCGAAAATGACTTAGAATACACGTTCGTTATCATTTTCTATTTTGTTTTTCATTTTATTTTCAAAACAAAAACAACATAGTATTAAAAGTGAAAAATTTCCAAAACAACTTTTTGATGTTTTTCATTTTGTTTTTCATTTTGTTTTTCATTTTAAATAAAAAACTCACATTTTTTTTCTTTTTTTCTTCTTCTTTCTTTGATTCTCTAGATATATGATAAAACGAACCCAAATGAGAAAATCGAACCAGAGAGATGAGAAGGGTCCTTGACTTTGTTGGAGAGAGGAGAGGAGGCAGAGGCAGAGGCAGAGGAAGAGTCAGGTTAAGCACCATCTTCTTCCCACCGATCTGCTCTCTTTTCCGCCGCCAGTTTGGTCTTCTTCCTCGCCGATCTACTCTTCTTTTTCACCTCTGATTTGCCCATCAATTTGCTCATCTTCTTCCCGTTGATTTGCAATAGGCATTTTGCTTTTGGTGTAATAGGAATCTTAAGGATAGTCTTTATGTGAATTCTCTGAGACAAGGTGCTTGGATTTGGTACCTTGATATTGGATTTGATGACGAACTGGGTTTCCAGGTTTTTCTAGTTGATGGTATAACTTTGATGGGTCTGAGTTGGTTTCTCATTTCATGATAGATTTATTATTATTATTATTATTAGGGTTTGCTTGGGCCGATTTGCTCTTCTTCTTCCCCAACGATCTTCTTCTTCTTTTGCTTCTTCTTCTTCAACTGATTGCTCGTCTTCTTCTTCAACCAATCTGATTGTCTTCTTTCTTCCATTCTCCTCCATCGATTGTCTTCTTTCTTCCATTCTCCTCCATCGATGATCTACTTCTCAATTCTTTGGTTACTAATCTGGGCATGCTTGAAGATTCTATTGTATCTCTCAATCTAACGGTGGTTGACAGTTGCCATGAATTTTTTTTATCATCTGGGTATGCTCTAAGAAATCAATGAAAAAAATTATGAATGTTGGTTTATGAACATAAATGGAAGACAAGGATGAGACAAATGAACACAAACGAGACATCATGAAACAATTAGTAAGAACTTCATTGTTGAAACTGAAACAAATCATGAGTTTAAATCTAGAAATTCACATAAATCTAGAAATTTTCAACTAGAAAAAAATATTAGAACAATTATAATTTTTTATATTTTTCAGATAACCTACCGGACACGTTTTCTACATTTTATTTTCATAATACAACTTTCAGGATATACTACCAGACACGTTTTCGGATTTCGAAACTAAAAACAAAAACACCGTTTTCATTTTAATTTTTATTTTCGAAAAACAAATACAAAAACAGTTTTGAAAAACGTTATAGGATGCGCCGTAAGTTTTTTGATTGGTTAGAGCTTAAGAATTAGTCTCTGAATCAGTATTATTTTGTTTGGTTAAAAACTGAATGGAATGGAGTTAACTGTATTTTGACCAAAATACCCATAATTATAAAACATTCATAATAACGTGATATATTATGGATAATAATAATAAAATATAAAAGTATATTATATATATAATTATATATTATTTAATATAACAATATATTATATATAATATATAATACATATAATAATATATATATTATATTATATAATATATATAAATATAAATATATATATATAATATAAATAATTTATAATATATACATATATATTATATTATACAATATATTATATATAATATATAATACATATAATAATATATATATTATATTATATAATATATATAAATATATATATATAATATAAATAATTTATAATATATACATATATATTATATTATACAATATATTATATATAATATATAATACATATAATAATATATATTATATTATATATATATATAAATATATATATATATATAATATAAATAATTTATAATATATATATATATATATTATATTATACAATATATATAATAATATATATTTATATAATATAAATATATAATATATATAATTTAATATATTAATATATAATATATATAATAATATAATATATATTATTTAATATTTTAATATATAATATATATAATAATATAATATATAATACATATATATATTATATATATTCTTATATTATACAATATATATAATAATATAAATATATTATTATATATATATATATATAATAATCTATATAATAATATATTTATATAATTTATATAATATATATATTATATAATATAAATATTAATATATTAATATATTATATATTAATATTAGATATATTAACAATTTTATTTACCAAATTATCATAACCAATGTTCTAGTAAGCGCTAAGGGCTAGTCGGGCGGAGACCTAGCGCTTTGCGCCTAGACCGATTAGTCGGCAATTAATCGGGGATTAATCAGAAAACACAATTATAAACAAATTCCAATTAGAACTCCAAAGAAAATTCTTTCCAACAAATTCTTTCCATATCCAATAATAAACCAATCTAAATCCCCAATTATCAAATCCTAAGAAAATTCTTTCAAATCATTATCTTGAGTTAAGTAAATTTAAATCAATCATAATATTGCCTTTTGCAAAACACTTCACTAATTTTTAAATTTATAAAATAAATTAATGCATTGAATGGAGCATGATCTAAGTCAAGTCAACCTGGCCCAATAAAGTTATAATCAGCTAGGATATCCACAAAACACATTAGGGTCTGATCTACACCATCTTCAATTCCTAGACAGAAACCGTCCTAAAAAAAAAAATCACTCACAAATTGCAATGACTTTGAAAACCCCTCTTCTTCGTCCTTGGAAATGTACTTGTTCTTTGTATTCAGCTTTGAAATCGAAACATTTCTCTCAAAAACCCACCAACTCAAATTCCATAAATGACCTCTCCTTTGCCTTTAACACTTCATGTTCAAACCCAGAAGCTTTCGACAAATCCCTCAAGGAGAAATGCAGATCAGGTAATGTCTCTCCCGTTGAAGCTCGTTACTTTTTTGATTGCTTGATTCAGAGGAAACCCACTCCTCACATGTCATCCTTCACTATTTTGTTTACAGCTCTTGTTAAGAACAAACATTATGAAGATGTTATTTCTCTTATTAGGAGGCAGGCGGCAAGAAGCTTCGTTTGGCGATTTGGTATTCTGATTTAGGTTTGTGAGTTGTTTGATAGAAGGAGAAGGAAAGAAGTGAACCGAATACGTGAAAAAAAAAAAAAAAAAAAAAACGATGTCGTTTTCCTTTTTTTTTTTTTTTTTTAACTGGCTAGGAGGAGTCAATGGCTTTGACACCGCCTAGCCAATTAGTCAGGCACTTTCCTGATTAGTCGGCCACCGCGTAATTAGTCCAATTTTGTCTATTTCACTTCAGTTTTCAACCGCCTAACTGTATTTGATCGATTAATCGGCCTAGGCTGCTGACTTCTAGAACACTGATCTTAACTAAAACAAAATGCTCTAGACACAAATTAAAACATATCATACAAACAAATTAGAAATGTTGATACACAATTTCAATCTTTGAAGCACAATTTAACAGAACATATGAAATTTGTATTATTGATTGCTAAAAAAGAGAGTAAATAAATCATCTTGATTGACAAGTGAATAATTTTGTACATTTCATTGAATCTTAGTAGGAGCTAGTTTGGTTAAATTTTAGTAACAGTTAGTTCACGTGTAAATATGTATATTCATTTATTGACAATTCAATCAAATTGCTGTTGCAGGTTGTGATGTCAACCAAATATACACAATAAAGTAATAAAATTTTCATGCATAGTTAAGGTTCACCTAATTGTTTTTAGTCCACCCTACTAAAACATTATGGCTTCGCCCCTGCTTCAAAGTCGTGTGCCTCATCAAATCAAGTTTCTTGTGCAGAAAGAAATCCCTTCCTTATGAGATTTGGCCTACCCTAATGCTTTGATATAAATATTTTTGTAACCCTATATTATCGGTGTATATATTAAAAGCTAGAGAGCAAGAGAGAGCAAGAGAGAGAAAAAGATTGAATGAGAGTGATATAGAGATTGTCATAAAAACTCTAATAGTGGATTGAAAGCTGCAAAAAGAGAGTAAGAGAGAGAAAAAGATTGAAAGAAAGTGACAGAGTGATTGTCATCAAAACTCTAATAGTAGATTGAGTACAGGTATGTTTCGTGGATATAGGTTTACGTTGAACTACGTAAAATTCTCATGTTTATTTTTCTTTTATTGCTTTTGTTGTTTTCTACATTGAGATTTGTGTGTTTTATGTGTTATTTTTCTACGACATAGTGATTTACTTAAATCTTCAGGTTACAACAAATAAAATAATGAGCAGTAAGTAAATCACTATGTCTGAGGGACTCTTTCTCTACTGAGATCCTTGCAATTCTGAAAGCTTACGAGTTGTGTGCTTCGAAGCATTGTTTCAGAGATAGGAAAATTCGTATTGTTAGTGACTCGGAAGTGGTGGTTTCTTGGATCAACAGCTTGGATGATTTTGGGAGTCTTCTCCACATTGATTCTATCCTAGAAATTAGATCTCATCTGAATAATCTAAAAGGTCTGTCAATTTCTGCCACTCCAAGGGCTTCTGGCTCGCTAAACAGAGCTCGAGCGGTGGTCTCGATATTTTGGGGGGTGGGTTGGGGTGGGTTGGGTTGTGGTTTGTGAGTTTCCTTTGTTTTGGGTGGGGTGGGCTTGGTGTTGCCATGTGCTTTGTTTTGTTTTGGGTTTTGCTCTTCTGGCTGTGGTGTCTTTGACTGGTGTTCTGGTTGTTTATGCTAAGGTGCTTGACTGTAAAAATTTCCGGAACATTTGTTCTACTGGTGCTGTGGTTGTTTGCCTTTTTTTTCGATGTTTGGTGTTGTTGCCTTTTGGTTCGTTCTTTGGGTTCCTTGAATAAAGTTCGTAGTTCAAAAAAAAACCTGAAGATTGCCAAAGTAAAATAAATAGAGTTGAAGCTCTAAATTTCAACCTGAAAATCTAGATTTATTTATTATTTTTTTTGAAACGGCATACTTTATTCAAACAAAGCCAAACCGAAAAAAACAGCCAGAGCAAAGCAAATGCACAAAGCAAAGCCAAAACCGGGACACACCAGAACAAAGAAGCGAGGCAACAAAAACGCCCAGAAAACCAAGTTAAAGACCACAAAAAACAGAGGTAGAAAAACCAAAAAACTTGAAATTTAAATTTATTATTTATCTATTGTTATGCAATTTAAATTTATTTATTGAGAGATCTAAATTTAGGTCGACCAACTAAAACTTAAAATTCTGGATTTATTTATTGTTATGCAATTTATTTATTTACTGTTATTGAAATTTAAATCGGCACAACTCTGCCAACTTTCTAGAATTTGAAGTTCCGAATTTCAATTTTATTAAGAATTTAAAGTTTTGGATTTGAATTCAATACAAAACTTAAAATTCCTAAATTTGAATAAAAAGTATTGAATCTGAATATGAAGTTTTGAAATTTTGAAAATTTGAACTTAAAGATTTGAATAAAAATGATATTTTAAATGGAAAATATGTGTTATGTATAGAAGTAGAGCACAGGTCACGCTTTGTTTCTACACGATAGCGACCTTTTCGAGTGCACCAAAACCCAAGAAAAGACATTGAAACCTATCGACTTTTCCTTAGATGGTTCATGGTTGCATACTTCGTTTAAGAAAATTCTACCAGCATGACTAGCCAAAATCAACTCTATTAATTCTGTCGAATTTGAGATTCAATTGATAGCATTTATCCCTATTTACTTTATAATTGAATTTTATTTTATTTTTGACTGATTATGTCGATCTACCGTTGACTTGCAAAGACCCTCTCTTGCATAGCATTTTCGAAGTTCCTGAGGAAAAAAAAAAAAAAAAAAAAAACCTTACGTGGAACAATCTTACAATACCATCAGGTACGATTTATGACATGAAGAAAATATATTAATACGTATTATTTTAATACATTAATTAGTACATGTGACAGTTTCCAGGAAACTCTAGGAAACTCTCACAGAGAAACCTTCCAAGACAGTTTCCAGGTAAAATAGTGAAGATAACCTTTCCCGTGACATTAACTGTATAATGTGTTAGTGTAAAATACAACTTTTTTATTGGTCAAAAGATTTTTTTTTTTTTTTTAAAAATGTATCAAATGAGTTTTTAACATCAATAAGTATTATTTTCAATTATTATTTAAAAGTTTTGCTAAGAGTACAAGATCCCATTTAACGGTATTTCTCTGCAATCTCTTGGAGGCGAAAGCACAGCTCTTTGGGTTTGGAAAACATGGTCATGTGATCAGAACCAGAGATCAACTTAACGTCGTCCGTCGGATTGTTTTCGATCATCCATCTCTGAAAATCTTCTTGTAATAAATTGTCTTGATCGCACACAATGTAAACTCGATGAACTGATCCGTACTTGTCCTTGGTGAGGGCCATTGCTTTATTCAACATTACTTCATCACTGTACATAGGGTGAGGTCTCGCTAACAACAATGCTAGTGTAAGATCCTGTTTTCAATTCATAACAAAGGAAAAGTAAGGGGCAGTTCGGTAATGTTTTTCGTTTTTCATTTTCTGTTATATAATTTCATTTGGAAATAAGAAATTGATTTTAATATTTTTAGAAGCTGAAAATACTAAAAATGCTTTCGGTAGATATAATTAAAAACAGTATTCTGAAAATGAAAAATGCTGAAAATGAGTTTGGTAAAAATAATTGAAAACAGTATTTTGAAATATATATATATATATAATATTTATTGAAATTCTTTTAGGGTGCCGATATTGCCATCCATAAAAATGACAAGTACATCCATAATTTATTAAAAATTTTAATTACAAAAATATCCCAATAGAAATTTATCAATGAAGACAAATTAGTTTAATAAAAAATAAACCAAATACTGTACTATGTACACCTATTAATTACACACATATCTTTTAATTAAAAAAAAAAATACTCAACCCTAATTAAACCCTAATTCTATTTCAAATATCAATATATTCCATTATTATATAACAAAATAATGAAAAAAGAATTTTCAGAGGATTTTAATCATGCAAAGTTATGTATTTCTTTATTTCATGTTTTTTTTTTTTTTTTTTTTGATCTCTATCAAAAAGAAGTAATTTTTTTATTAAAAAAAAAGACAGCAAAAAAAAATCTCCATGTTTGAGATTTGTAAATGGTGAGAAGATATTTGATGTGGTTCTTAAAGTATTAGCTCATTATACTGCTTTCTATTTAGATCATAACCTTGATATCTGCAGTCTGTATAACTTTAGGGTCAGTAATTTTAATTGGTTGAAACTTTGTATAATAAATGAATGCATCAAGATGGAAACAATTGTTGATGGCAAGGAACATACTACGACTGTGTTTTCGAGTTCAGAGAACTTAAAAATTTATCATTTGCGAAATTGAGTGTATTAATAAATTAAGAAGGTTTATAAATAAAATGTATTAAAATGAATACATTCATTTAAATAAGGGTACTATTGATATTATGATTGATGCTTATAGTAATGATTTAATTTTAAATTTTAGACATAGGCGCACATATAAATACGAGTGTGCTTATTATATTTATGGGTGACAATATCCGTATCCATTGTTTTAAAAAAAAAAAATTATATAAATATAAAAATATATATATATATATATATTTATGATTATAACAATCAACTATATACCTACGTGTAATGCTTGACATCATACCCACAATCCCACTTTTTAATCTTAACCAATGTGACAGTTAGGGTGCCATTTGGATGAGTGGATACATATTAATGTTGAATCATCATTTACTCATGTATCCACCCTCCACATAGGTTGAGAGAGTTTGAAAAGATGAGATTGTGGATGTAATGTCTAGTATTACTCTAACCTAATTAATTAATTTATTATTATTGTTGTTATTTTTCCGTATGGTAAAATGTTAGTGGGTAAATGAAAAAAAAAATGAAGATTTCTATTATTTTTTTAATAGATAAAATATAAAATATGTGTTTATACTTTATATAATAGAAAAACAAAATAATTAACCAATAACTAACTCTGCCGCAATTAAATAAAATAAACTAACTGTGTTTTTTTTTTTCAGAAAAATTTTGCCTTTCAAAAAATTGATAATAAATTAATAACCATTTAAGTAGTGGACCTCTGCACAAACAAAAATAAAAGAAGAAAACAATTTATTGTTGTTTTGAATGAGTGCAGCTTTCCACGCTATAAATGGAAAAACTGTTTCCGTTTTTTTAGGGACGCGTGCCGGCAAGCCAGCGCCAACGAAAAGAGATGTCCTCAGAGAGGAAAGAGAAGAGAGAAATATCTATATATATTTTATTTTATTTTTCATCGAGAAATAACTATTTTATGATTTTTTTTTTTCTTAAAAAAATAGAGGCTTTTGCAACTTAAAAATACTGCATATTGATGAGCAGTCCGGGGCGATTTTTCAATTTTTGTTGCACTAAATCTTCAACTAATGCAATATACAATCAAAACCCGTCAAATAAACGGTGTTACAAAGTCAATTAAATTAAGAGTTTTACACACTTTGAGTTAAAACAACGCAATTTGTTAATTTTTTTGGGTCAAAATTTAAAAATTTCTTCCACTTTCTTTTCAATATTTCTTCGTGCCTAAATCTTATTATGTTAGTGTTCGTTGAGAAATATGGGAGAAAATGTGGTAGATGGTGGTGGAAAGAGTGAGAGAAGAGAGAAGATAAAACTTCAAGGTAGCTGATGGTGGATTGGTGGGTGTATATATATATATATATATATATATATTGTAATTGTTTGGCTATAAGGTTAAATGTAACTTGAAAGTTTGATTAAAAACATGAAAACTATTACATTTGACTAAAATCAAAATTCCATAAAGTTAATTTTGACAATTTATTCTATTGTTAATTATCATACCAAAACCTCTTCTATATATTTTGCTCTACAATATCATTTTTCTCTATTAAAAATTTCTAAAACCCTCGAAATCAAGAACCGATGTACAATTTCAAAATAGTGTAAGTGTAGAGTGTTTCTAAGAATTTTGAAATTCTAATAATATTTTATAATTATGACAAATCACTTACGAAAATTATTTTTAACCAATTGTTTTGTGTGTTGTGTACCTTGTTCTAATCAAAATTACTGTCAATTGAAAGAGGACTAGTCATACTCTTAACTCAGGTGGGGATAGCTGGTACAACTTGGATAACATGAAGCCAGGCCCAAGTAGAAAGGAGGTGGGCTGGTTGTTGGGTCCATTTGTAATCACTGTATCCATAGTCGAATAAGTCTTCGATTATTCTATAATGATATCATGTGAAAATAACATTCATTCAATCTAAACAGATCAATATATCGCTTGAAAAAGCCTTGAATCACCAAATAATTGAATTTGATCAACAACACAAACGTGTATGTGAAACTATAGATTCAATGTCCCTAATCTAGTCTCTACAATAACAAGAGAGCCCCATGATCATCCTATAAAATTTGTCATGTTGTGATGGTTGTTTTAGGAGCAAGGTCGACTTCAGCGGTCTGTAATATTACATTGTGACATGGTCACTTTTGAAAGAGTGACTAGATTACTCTATATCGTTACAAAGAAATAGACTGGGCAAGAGTGGTTGAATATGTTGTTTATAACATATATGTAAATATAAAGATGGAAAAAAAGATTCAGGTACCTCTGCAGATAATGTTGTGAAAGTGAGGTCAGGGCTTGGCATAAAAGCAGTGTAAAAAACAGCAACAGAAACTTTGTGAGGGAAGCTTTCCATGGCAGCAAATATGCAGTAGCCACCCATGCTGTGACCCAACAGAATTACTCTCTCCTCTGGTGGAAGAGACGCCATGAATTCCATCAAAGATTTGAAGTAATCCGACATGGAAGGAATGTCATGAAGCTGACTTGGGTGAGTGCCGGAGGCAGCCATGTCTAGTGCTGTGACTCTATGACCAGCTATATTGAGCAGAATTGCCACCTTATACCAACACCAAGCTCCATGACAGGCTCCATGAACCAGCACAAAATGCATCTCTCTCTTTCCCTTTCCCATCTCCCCCAATAGACAAGATCAGTCTCTCTAACACTTGCAATATGTAGTTATTGTTGTGATATTAAATAGATTTCCACCACTTGCCCACTTGAAAGACCAACAACATTTCACAGCTTGAATGTGTGGAGAAGAATCAAGGATTCGCTTCTAACTTAAAAGCCAAGTCTTTGGTGTGAGGTGGCAAGGGAAATTACAATAAAGGCCCCTATATTTGTTTGCCCATATATGGCCTTGGCTTTCTAGTGTAATGGTTGGTGACTCTTAAAATCAATACAGAGATATTTCTCTCGTTTCTCAACTCTCTCTCTCTCTCTCTCTCTCTATTTCTCTTTATTTATTCAATTATTTCAAATATTATTTACAACACGTTATCAGCACAATCGTTACATGTTACTTGTAATTGGTCATTGACTTGCTCAGTTTTTAAGATATTTGATTGTGTTGTATATCCCCTTATCGCATCTCTGACATGATCTAGGATAAGACTTCTATATCATTATGAGATTAATGTTGATTTTGATTATTTCGAATATTATTTACAACACGTTATCAGCACAATCGTTATATGTTACTTGTAATTAGTCATTGACTTGCTCAGTTTTTAAGATGTTTGATTGTGTTGTATATCCCCTTATTGCATCCCTGGCATGATCTAAGATAAAACTTCTATATTATTCTGAGAATAATGTAAACAAAACTCGAGTTATGAATCAATCCACTTTTTATAAATCAACTCTATAAGAGTCTGATATATCTAAAGTGACACAAGTCTATAAAATGACTAAATCTATTGAAATGGAATAAATCTCAACAGAGATACAAGAATAGAAGGAATCTATTCTATTCTTACAAATCATATAAATCCTTGAAATGACTAAAATCATTGAAATAGAAGGAATCTCAATAGAGATACAAAAATATAGAAATTGAGAAAATTTCTATTAATCATATGAGAGAAATGTGAAATCATAAGAAAACAATAATTGATGATGTATTTGCATACACAGTAGCTCCTACAATTATAAATGATAATTATGATATTATAAATATTAGAAGGAATCTCATCAAAAATACAAGAATATAGAAATTGAGAAAATTTCTATTAATCATATGAGAGAAATTTGGAATCATAAGAAAATAATAATTGATGATGTATTTTTATACACAGTAGCTCCTGCAATTATAAATGATAATTATGATATTATAAATATTAGAAGGAATCTCATCAAAAATACAGGAATATAGAAATTGAGAAAATTTCTATTAATCATATGAGAGAAATTTGGAATCATAAGAAAATAATAATTGATGATGTATTTTTATACACAATAGCTACTGAAATTATAAATGATAATTATAATATTCATAATATTAGAAGGAATCTCAACGAAGATACAAGAATATAGAAATTGAGAAATTTTTTATTAATCATATGAGAGAAATGTGGAATTATAAGAAAACAATAATTGATAATGTATTTTTATACATGGTAGCTACTGAAATTATAAATGATAATTATGATATTCATAATATCAATGATTATAGACAAAACTCAAAAGGCTTGATTGCTCTAAATGAAAAGAAGCAATTCAAGAAGAATTGACTTCATAAAGCCAAACAAAAGATATTTAGACCAATAGTACTCCAGACACATGGAGATGTCAAACGAGTTGGATACTAAAAGGTCTTTATACGGAAATGTAATGAGAAAAAAGAGATCGTGAAATATGAGGCATGACTCATAGTACAAGATTTCTCATAAAAAATTATTATTCAATAGTCTTGAATACGATTACGTTTCAAATTTTTGATAAATTTGGCTGCCTTTAAAATGCTTGAAATGTGTCTTCTAGACGTAGTAATCATTTATTGATGTGGTTCACTCAATGCCAATATTTATAATCCCTTAAAGATTTAAAATGCTAGAAGTTATAAATCGAGATCTCGTAATCTGTATTTGATGAACCTATAAAAATCCTTATATAGATTAAAAACAATCTAGAAGGACGTGGTATAACCGTCTTAGTGAATATATATTAAATAAGGGTATAATAATTATATTATACACCCATGTGTCTTCACAAAGAAATCAAAATCCAGATTTACTATATTCACATCATATGTTGATGAAATGAGTTTAATTGGAGCTCACAAAGAGTTCTTGAAAACTACTGAATATTTGATAAATGAATTTGAAATGATAGACATGAGAAAGAAAATATTGTCTCGATCTGAAGATCGAGCGTAGATCAAATGGATGCTTGTCCATCAATCATAATATGTTGAAAAGATTCTAAAAAGATTCCATATGAGAGAAATTTGGAATCATAAGAAAATAATAATTGATGATGTATTTTTATACACAATAGCTACTGAAATTATAAATGATAATTATAATATTCATAATATTAGAAGGAATCTCAACGAAGATACAAGAATATAGAAATTGAGAAATTTTTTATTAATCATATGAGAGAAATGTGGAATTATAAGAAAACAATAATTGATAATGTATTTTTATACATGGTAGCTACTGAAATTATAAATGATAATTATGATATTCATAATATCAATGATTATAGACAAAACTCAAAAGGCTTGATTGCTCTAAATGAAAAGAAGCAATTCAAGAAGAATTGACTTCATAAAGCCAAACAAAAGATATTTAGACCAATAGTACTCCAGACACATGGAGATGTCAAACGAGTTGGATACTAAAAGGTCTTTATACGGAAATGTAATGAGAAAAAAGAGATCGTGAAATATGAGGCATGACTCATAGTACAAGATTTCTCATAAAAAATTATTATTCAATAGTCTTGAATACGATTACGTTTCAAATTTTTGATAAATTTGGCTGCCTTTAAAATGCTTGAAATGTGTCTTCTAGACGTAGTAATCATTTATTGATGTGGTTCACTCAATGCCAATATTTATAATCCCTTAAAGATTTAAAATGCTAGAAGTTATAAATCGAGATCTCGTAATCTGTATTTGATGAACCTATAAAAATCCTTATATAGATTAAAAACAATCTAGAAGGACGTGGTATAACCGTCTTAGTGAATATATATTAAATAAGGGTATAATAATTATATTATACACCCATGTGTCTTCACAAAGAAATCAAAATCCAGATTTACTATATTCACATCATATGTTGATGAAATGAGTTTAATTGGAGCTCACGAAGAGTTCTTGAAAACTACTGAATATTTGATAAATGAATTTGAAATGATAGACATGAGAAAGAAAATATTGTCTCGATCTGAAGATCGAGCGTAGATCAAATGGATGCTTGTCCATCAATCATAATATGTTGAAAAGATTCTAAAAAGATTCCATATGGATATTACTCATTTATTAAGTAATCATATGGATGTTAGAACTCTTGATCCTAAGAAAGATCCATTCCAACCAATAGAAAATGGCGAAAGATATCTGGTCATGAACAATTTAAATAATGCTTTATAAAGCAAGTCTTTACTTATACTCCCTCTAAATCATTTATGATGTTATTTTATTTCATGAAATAAATATCTGTATGCGTCATTTTAGTAATCTAGAAGATTGCTTCAAAAGAATTTTTATCATGGGAAGCATTCCATCAGAGGGAGCATATCAAAAGAAGTATATTAATTATATTTGGGCATATGTACATTGTACTTTTTTCCTTTGATCAGGTTTTGCCATATATGGTTTTTTTCTAATAAGGTTTTTAATGAGACAATTCTCTAAGCACACCCAAAAATCATTTGGTCCATAAAGATCATCATAAATATTACATTGATCTAGTAGATCATCGTATATATGTTCTTGATCAAAAAGATCATTATAAATATTACTTTGATCTTGTTGATCATCGTATATATGTTTCCTTGATCTAGAAGATCATCGTAAATATTATTTTGATCCAATAGATCAATGGATATCTTTGTTGAGGTTTTTATCCCACTGGGTTTTTTCTAGCAAAGTATAAACATTAAAAATGTTTTGAAGAAAATATTAATTCTTGACATATATGCAGTGTAATCTTTTTCCCTTCGATTAGGTTTTGTCCTGTTGGATTTTTCTGACAAAGTTTTAATGATATTTGTCATATTGATTCTTTCCTAACAAATTAAGATACAAGTAATGAAAATTCAAGAGGGAGTGTTTTGATATTAAAGGGATTTCCACCACTTGCCCATTTGAAAGACCAACAACATTTCACCGCTTGAATGTGTGGAGAAGAATCAAGGATTTGCTGCTAACTTAATAGCCAAGTCTTTGGTGTGAGGTTGCAAGGGAAATTACAATAAATATCCCTATATTTGTTTGCCTATATATGCCTAGGCTTTTTATTCTAATGGTTGGTGACTCTTAAAATCAATAAAGAGATATTTCTCTCGTTTCTCTCAACTCTCTCATTCCTCTCTCTCTCTCTCTCTCTCTCTCTCTCTCTCTCTCTCTCTCTCTCTCTCTCTCTCTTAATCTATTAAGTTATTTCAATTATTTACAACAGTTATATATATATATATAAGTATTGTATAATATATGTCAATTAGTGGTGGTTCCCAAAATGTTTATTTATCTGATTTCCCTCGGATCAAGACGGACCTAGCCAAGTCAAGGAACTTAAAATCGATATATTCACTAATATATCCATATTTTGGAGAGACCGATATCGAAACAGGGGTAATATCCAATATCTAGTAAATATCCGATCGATTTCGAAATATTCATAAAAATATCATGATATTCCCGAAATATTATGATTTTCATCCCGAAATCCAGGGATATTTTGCAAAAAATTTTTTTTTAAAAAAATTAATCTTAAACACTTAAATTGTTGTTCAAATAATCTATATTGAAAATTATTTTATTATTTATACTAAAATTAATATTTTTTATTCTTCTAGCTTACTATTTGAACCCAAAGTACCAATATAGAGACAATATCGGGGATAATTCATATCTTTTGAAAGCCGTACATATTGTCTATACACAATTACACCCTGAAACTGTAGGGTTTGCTAATTTTGGAAATGAGATAAAAAGTTGCAACTTACAATCAATTTTATAATTCCAATATTATAACTTTTTTGCATAAGAGTATTGTGTCATATACTCATATACATATATTATTTACATACCGATCTCATGAGTCATGAATGTAGCTCACATACTTTAAGGATGGAAAGAAAAGTTTTAGTGAACGAGCAGCCATGGCAGCTAGAAACAAAATGCAACCGGGTATATAAGTTTTATTACAAAAATCTATGTAATAATAATAAATAATAATGTAAAATCATTGAAATGGTATTCATACTTATAATACTTAATAATTTTTATTGCAGCTGATTAGTGGGTAATATATGAAAATTGTGCTCCATCATTACGTGCAATAGCAATTCGTATACTGTCACAAACAATATCATATTTTGCATGCGAAAAAATTGGTCCACATTTACTTTAATCCACACAAAACAAAGAAACCGTCTTGTCTATTCCAAGCGTGAACAACTTGTTTATTGTTATTATAATATGAAGTTGAAACTTAGGGATATGGCAGGTGAAAAAGATAAAGTAGTTGAAACTGATTTTATGGATCTACTTCAAGTAGCTGCTGAAGCAGGGGATGATAATTAGAATCCTTTTTTTGATTGGGTTAGACTTGCCTATATGGATGATGATGAGGGAAATCTAGATCCAGAAATTGCTTCTCATGCTCGAGACATGGGAATAAATGTTGAACAAGTGATTAGAGAAGAAGTTGGTGTAGATCGTGGAGTTACTGTTAGCAGCTCTTCCAATGACCAACATACCTCTGATGGAAATAGTGGAGGAAAGGATGATGGAGATGATGGAGGAGGTTGGGATTCTGGTGCAAGAGGTTGGGATGCTGGTGCAACAAGTTGGGATGTTCGTGCTAGAGGTTGGGATTCTGGTGCAACAGGTTGGAATGCTAGTGCGGTAGGTTGGGATGCTCATGCATGTAATTTTGATCAAAATCATGGTAGACAACATGGAGAAACAAGTCAAATTGATGAAGATTCTTTGAATATGACTCTTTCATCAATGAGTATGGATACAGAAAATAGTTTTTTGGGTGATTCGCAGACAAGGTCAGGTTCTCATGTACCATATTATGGTAGTTATGGTGGCTGCAGTATATTTGTTTATCCTTCTCCACAAATGTCATATGCAATACCTATGCATGCAGATCAACAATATCCACCAAGTTGGGTAAATCCAAACTACCCAATTCATGGATCAGTTGGAAGAGATCTTTCAACATACGTGTGACATATTAATAACTACCTTGAAAACTATACTAGCACGTTTTCCTGGGAAAATTGTTGTTTGAATCAAGATATAAATGTATCTTATGTATTTGAACCAGTAAAGAATTCATTTTGGTTTTAAATTTCAGACATGCAATGTATTATTATGTATAAATTATGATTTATGATATAATCTTGGAAGTATGGAACTATATATATATATTTTAATGATAATTTTATTTTATTAAATATTTAATCTCTTTATTTTGTATATAATATTCTAAAAGTGAAACAAAATATTATTCTATTAAATACTCAATTTTAAAAATTATATACATACTCTATCTGTGTTATAATTAATACTAAACTCATAACTATGCTAATTTATCGTTGAAATATGATTCATGTGATATATAATTACTTATTTAAGCTTGTCCTAAAGTTTCACAAAAAAAATTTAACTTTAGATGTAAATATCCATCATTTTTTTTTATTTTTTACCGAATATCTACCGATATATCCTTAAATTTAGAAGTCCGATATCGATACCAATACCGATATTTTATTCCTTGAGCCAAGTCAGGAACCAACAACAGGAGGCTGAGAGACAAAAGGTCCAAAGTAACTTGATTTCCGATGATTTTAAGTTGATAATGTAATCACAAATTAAATCAGGACTTGGGTGATGTTTGTTTGGTGGAACTAAGGTTGCAATGAAAAAGGGAATCTCAATTCCTTTGTTTATTTTGCTAATTAAGAAATCCAGATTCCTTAAAAATGGCTGGAATGGATTTCTGAAGTCGGAATCTAGATTTCACCATTGTTGACAGTGATTTTTGGATTGCCACGCGTCCAACAATAATATCACGTTTAATGAAAATAATAATATAAATAAAGCATGCAAAACATAGGTTTTATGTGGAAAAACCCTAAAAGCGGGAAAAAACCATGGCACCCCTTGAGGGCAGGAAAAATAATACTATAATCTTCTTTTTCGTTACACTTTTGATGTTTCTTCTCTCATACGATAACTCTCAACTCTCCAGAATTCTAACCTCCTTTTCGTAGACTTCATGGTCCTATTTATATCACATAGATTAGGGTTTTCCCTTGTTACTACCGTGCAGGTGGCGGATTTCCCAAATAGAATCGTTTTAGGATTTCATTATTATGGGCTAATTAGAGCTTGTTTCCAGCTTAATGTCTAGCTTTCTAGAAGTCTTAAATCTTTTCCTATTTGGGCCTCCTTTTTTCGAGAGGAAATAGAGATATTTCCTTACTGGGATCTGAGCTTTGGAATCCTAAATTCGGGAGTCCTCATTTGACGAAACTCTGCTTTAGTAACAAATTAATTCGCTCGTATTGACCAAGTAAAGCTTTGGCAAGCAAAGCTTGTGGCAAGCAAAACTTGTGGCAAGTACATCATTTGTTTCGAGGCGAGTAGATCATGGTCGAGTAGGGGTTTATGGCGAGCACGGTCCTTGGCTACAAGCTGAATTATCTGGTGAATACATTCAGTCTGTTGACTTTTGATGACGTGGCACGTTGGTCAATAATTCCTTTGTTGACCGTTTCGAATGAATGATTTGGACTTATTCTTCCGTGCTTCTTGTATAAAGTGCAGACGTGTCTCTTTGTTGAAAATGTACATACAACAATACCTCTATAAAAACTTCGAGCTGAATTAGAAAGTGGATCACTTTGTCTCTTTGTTTCTGTGAGTAGTATTTATAGCATACTTGTCTTTTTTGCTTTGGGAAAAATTCCTTAAAAAATTCTTTCCCGCCTTTTCCATTCGTCACCTTCTCTTTCTTATCCACGTGGTCTTTAGCTGTTAATCTCAAACGATTGGAAGCTTCCACGGTACGCTTCGTTTTTAGCCACAAGTTTTAAAAACGCATGACTTGACATCAAGATGACGTTCTGACTGCAAGATGTTCCCTAGAACGCCACGCGTCTATTTCTTGGTGGGTAACTGGGTCACCGCCCTATGTTTTGGCGGTTTTCACTATTATATCTAAAATTCAATTTTTGAATTTCAAAAACCTCGCCCATTTTAAGGCACTATATCGTTTCAGTTGCCTATCCTTACTCTTGGCATTCTTGACTCTCTTTCTTTTTCCTTTTTACCAGAACTTCCAAAAATCCTAAAGCTGTAGGTTTTCGTTTTTCTCCATTCCCAACACCGAAATTCCCGACATTCTTCCTTTCTGTCTTTTCGTTTCGATTACCAAACGGTTCGAGATCTTTGATTGCGTTCCTTTGCTCGTTTTACCAGATCATCTGTGCATCCTCCAGTTCAGTGGATTTTTCTGGTGAGTCCCATGGATCCTTTTCAACGTTTTTTACTTTTCAATCAAATGATACGAGCCTTAGAGATTAGTGATAGAAATACTGTAAATAAGATCAGATTGTTGATTCGCAATTTCAATCAGAGCTTTCCAGTTACTGTTTCTTTTTATATCCCTACTGTTCATGAAACCAATGATCCTAATGTTTCTTCTGCTTCGCCTTATGATAGTGATTCCTTAGAGATGACGAAATCTTCAAAAGCCAGTGGTAGTAAGCGAAAGGCACCCAAGGTTCCCAGGGAATCCCTGATTGGTGCCTAGACGATAGTGGATTTTGACGTGGACCATCAGAGTGATAGGTTACATTTCTCTTTTGATCGCCCGAGTACTTTTGATTGTGAAGTAAATGTTGTTAGCGAGCAACAACTCCAAAAGTATAGGCGCCGATTCGATATTCCTGACAATGTGCATCTGATACTTCCTGACGATCGAGCTATATGGAATCCCTCTCAAAACGCCGTCATTATTTACGGCTCAATGCTTAGCTGTGGGATTACTCTTCCTCTTCAGCCTTTCATCACTAGATTCCTCACCGATGCTAAGCTTGCACCCACTCAGTTAGCTCCCAATAGTTATAGGATTCTGATGTGTTTGTGCCTTATATGGAAAATGAAGGGTTATGGGCCTCCTTCTCCCCTTGAAATTCGCCACCTATACACATTGAGGCCATCGGGACATGGTGGTTCTTACTTTCTCCTCTCTTTCACTGTGAAGAATTTGATTCCCGAAGGCGTGGTGAATCCAGGTCAAGTAGAGATCTCAGACGATAAGAAGAAGGGTTTTATTTGGGGTTTACCCACTTCAAATAAACGTTGGAAAAATAGTTGGTTTTTCATCAGCAGTGCATGGGGAAGAGATGCATCGGCCAGCGTTCGTCGAAATCTCATAATGAAGAGGGTTCCAAGACATTTCACGTCTCCCAAGACTTGATCCAAGACATTACCGGTTCTATTGGATGACGAGATCTCTCATCTGCGGCTGCCGCCGTGCTCCCTTTGGTTGAAATGAGGGAACCCTTCCTTTTAAATGAAGAGAAAATTATTAAAAAGAAACTTTTCCCTCGTCTGCATGCCCAACTCAAGCGCTGTAAGTTTCCTCTTTCATGTCAGATGTCTTTGCTTTCTTCATTGCTAGTATCTGTCAGTGACACTTTATTCTTCCTCACAGTGAACGAATTTGACGTGGTATGTGACTTATCGGCTCGGGTAGTGAAGAATTCTGAGGCTACTAGCCAAAGGCATGCTGCCGAATTAGCTAAGGAAGGAGTCACAGTCCCATATGGTGATAACTCTACAGGCAACGAGGATACGGGTGATGGCCCTGAACAATCCGTTGAAACTGATCCGCAATAAGTGAGTTATGAAAGGACTGTGGCGCTCACACCCGGTCGAAAAGGTAAGGATAAATTTGGTACTTCTGGGGCCAGTGAAGATGTCCCTATTTTTGATGCTAACGTGCCGAAAACCCCCGAGGATCCTGAGAGTGACTTGAACCCCAGAGTTGGTCGAGGGAAACGGGTAGCCGAGAGTACTCCTGAGTATGCCACTCGTCCTACAAAAAGGGCATCGATGTGGTGCAATATGTGATCTCCTCAGATGAGGAAGGGGACGGCAAGCCCGATTTTGTTGAGACGACTTCGCTTGAAAGAGTTATTCCAGAGGTTCCTCATTTTGGGGTCGAGGTTGCTAATTTTGCTTCTCGTTCAGAGGGTATTGGTGGCCCACTTGTTTCCTCTTCTATTCCCCAAAATCCAAACATTTCTGCATCTGCTCCACCAGTTCTAAATGTCTCTCCTTCTACTCCAATAAATCCAAGTGTCTATATTACTCCTCCAGCAGATCCGCTTGTTCAACCAGCGAATGCTATTGGGTAGGATCATGTTTCTCACACAGATTTGTCTGGCCTATCAGCACCAGCGACTGGTCCAGAGGATGTACGTCAAAGGGCCTAATGCTGCCTAGGTCGATGCCGGCAAAACCTCCGGTTTCGTTTCCCTTTCAGATTTCTTTGCTCTCAAGATCTTGTCGCATCTAATATAGAATGATGTTTACGTTGAACAAGGTTAGAAGCATGTGAAGAGTAAATCTTACAATAAAAAGATGGACTTCTTTTTCAACTGCCATTCAATGGTAAGTCTCTAAACTGTGTCATATCTTTATTATGCTATATATATATATATATTTTTTTTTTCTTTTTTTAACACGCATTTTCCTCTTTATTTATTGTTCAAATGATGTCTGAGATAGCTGACAATTACGGATGTGGGAATGTGGTTTCTTCGGAAAATAAGCGCCTGCGAGAACAAACATCCCACCTAGCAGCTAAGAAGTTGAGTTTTGAAGAATCGCTCTCACAGCAGCTTGCTCAGATGAGAGAATCTGCTGATGGTTTTTTGGCTGCAAGACTAACCGCTAAAGACAAGTTGTCCTCGGTTGAAGAGGAAATCAGGGTTTTTGAAAGGTCAGTTATCTGCAAGCCAGGATTCACTTGTAGCTTGTATGGAAGCTGAAAAATTGGCTGAAGGCGCCAAGAAAAAGGTTGAGCGAGAATTAGAGGACCTGTAAAACCAGCAAACGTCGAGCGAGGCCATCTTTAGGGACTTGAAGGATGAGCTTGAAGTTCAAGTCGTCGATCGGTTCAAGAGATCCCTGCTTCTGACGCACTCCTTCTGCGGGAATTTGAGCGTGGCATGAGGCAGTCAAAGAAATTTTTTACGATGAAGGACCACTCAAATGAGAAGGCGTTGAAACGCTTCGACAAGTCCCTGAAGTTGCATATGGATGGCACGGTGGGCTGGATCAAAGATCAGATAAAAAGGTGGAAATCCCATTGTTGCTACATGAGAATTGTGCCTCACCCGATGCACCATGAAGTCCCCTCGAAACACGCGTTCAGTACATATTAATTTAGGAAGAAAGGGAGACTTACCAGTACTGGTAGTGAGCTAGATTTGGGGCATGTTCTTCTTCGGGACTACGAGTCTTTCATGCCAATGGGGGATGAAAAAGTTGTTTGGCCATCAGAGGACGAGATTGATGATGAGGAAGGTAGTGGTGATGCCGGTCCGATAGATGCTTGACTTTTGTTGAGTTTTTAAAATTTATTTTGTCATTTTCGCCTATGTACACTTGTCATCTATTTATATAACAATAATGCTACAGACAACTGCCCTTGCGTCCTCTTTGCGGAATCGGGGTCGACGTGGCAAAAATAAAAGAAAACAAATGCATCTAGGTGGAAAAAAAAGGAAACGATGTCGTTTCAATAATAAAGATTTGGGTCTCTCTTTTCCACTGCTGGCTTTGGATCTCTGTTTGCCGCTCAATCTCGTCTTCTCCATCGTAGTTGTGAACTTCATCCCAAGCTCGTCTTCTACATATAACCGCCTATGCGTCCCCGCCGCGGCATCGGCTCCTACGTGGCAAAATGGGGTCCCACGTGTTTCCCTGTTTTAATATAATATGAGTAAATATAATATACGTAGAAGGGGGCCTTGCAAATATAGTTGTTCCTAACAATCATTTTTAAGACAAGTGGAGAGTAAAAAAAAAATTTACTCTCTTTTCTCTTTAAAATATTGTTCTCCTCGTCGAAATGATTCCAATGGTATATTACGGGTGAAAATCGGATATCGTTTACCCTCTCAAAAGTCGTATTCAGGTTCACGTCTTTAAGATGAAATCTTTACACACTGAAATGTCAACATCTTTACACGATGAAAATCTTTACACGCTAAAATGTCAACATCTTTACACGCTGAAATATCAACATCTTTACATGCTGAATGCATCTTTACACAATTTCAGCGTGTAATAATCCTGGAAACCTCCATTTTTTCTATTTTTTAATCTCTCTTTAAATTTTCAATTTTCTAAAATAAAAATAAATCATTTTTTTTTCAGACCTCCATTTTTTTAAATAACAATTAAAATTATTCATATTTGTTCATTATATATAATTATTTGAATTTAAAATTTATTATAAAATTATAAATTTTTGTATAAAGTATATATTAAAAGCAATTAAATATTAAAAATTATTAAATTTTACTCTCTTTTCTCTTTAAAATATTGTTCTCCTCGTCAAAACAATTCCAACGGTATATTACGGGTGAAAATCGTATATCGTTTGCCCCCTCAAAAGTCGTATTTAGGTTCACGTCTTCAAACTGAAATCTTTACACGTTGAAATGTCAACATCTTTATACGATGAAAATCTTTACATGCTGAAAATCTTTACACGCTGAAATATCAACATTTTAAAATTGTTCCTAGGTCTAAAACAATTGTTCCTAGGCCTGTAAAATCTTTCCTAGGCTTAGGATACATTCCATACACACCACATCGCCAATACATTCCTTACACACCAAAACTATTTAAGTTCATCCCATACATACCCTCCAAACCGATTCCAATACACAATACTAAATTCCAATACGCATTTGTGTTTCAACAAATACATTAAATACATAATAGGCAGGTTCCTATTAATATAAACTAAAAATTATAGCTTACACTTTCTTGACTTTGAAACACTGTTTCTTGGATCTGAGTTCCACTAATGTAAAGAGTAAAAATGCAACAGGTGAAGATGAAGTACTTGGTCCACCACATTCAGTGATAATTAGATGCATTACTAAATAATTAGAAATAGATATGCAGACATGAATAATAAAATATTGATGTCACCAATACTGATTTTCTTTCCTTTTTTTTTTTTTTTTTAGATAATAAAAGAGATCAAGGACTCTAAATCCCTAGCAGCCTAATATAATTCAAATATGGAACATAGTTCCAGCCCAGCAGGTCAAATGTTGCAAATTAAAAACAAGAAGTTACCTGAAGTTACCTGTGGCCTTTTGTGATCAGGCCAAACAAGTGATTCAAGTCTTAAAGCAGTGTATAAGCCTCCAAAACCACTACCTAATATGCACACACGCGGCTTCTACAAGGATAAACAAGGCCATTATAATAAACAAATAAGCACATTTTTTCCTGAACATGTAAATAAAATACATTTATAGTAGAAAGCAGATCTTGTTATCTGGCCAGACATAGGTTTGTGGAGGTGTTTTAGATTAAGATAAGTCAACGAAACCTCTATTGCTGCTCACCGTTGAGGCCAAACCAACAATGCCGAGTCCACTCCCACGACAAGACTTCAATGATGAAAAGTTAAATGTTTTAGAAGAAGAATTGAATAGCTTTGAACCACCCGAAATCCCTAATTAAGAAAAATTAAAATAAATGACCAAATATAAAGAAAGAATTAAAAGCAACACTGAACCTGAAATAGATGTTTTAAACTTGAATAATTCTTCAACTGACAGGTGAAGGAGTAGAGGAGAAGGAGAATGGGTCTTCATGAGAGAACAGAAGACGTCGTGACGATGGGGCTTCGTCGAGTTGGAGAAGATGAAGACCAAATTGAACTTTGCAAATAGGGGATGGAGAAGACGAGCTTGGGATGGAGTTCACCACTACGATGGAGAACGATGAAGATGAGAACGATAGAGAAGACGAGATTGAGCGGCAAACAGAGATCCAAAGCCAGCAGTGGAAAAGAGAAACCCAAATCTTTATTATTGAAACGACATCGTTTCCTTTTTTTCCACCTAGATGCATTTGTTTTCTTTTATTTTTGTCATGTCGACCCCGGTTCCGCAAAGAGGACGCAAGGGCGATTTTCTGTAGCATTATTATTTATATAATCGACCCTTGCTTTTATTTTTGTTTCTTGAGCATTTCGTGTGTTCGACTTTCTTTGTTCAGCTTCCATCGCTGGGTTTTTGCCGTCTTTAACGCTTATTTGTAGTTCAGCTACTATTGTTGAGTTCTGGTTTAGGCTTGATGCCTTCGTTAATTTTCAACTACCATTGCTGAGTTTTTGGTTTAAGTTTGATGCCCTTATGTTATTCAGCTGCCAATGCTGAGTGTTTGGCTTACTCGATGTTTGTCAAGACGTATCCGACCATACACCAAGTCTTTAAGCATACTATTGGGATGTCTCCTACTTCTGCTTATATTGTTCTTGTTGCTAGTATGTTCAACCTCCAGCGCTACTTTATGAATGTGTTTTTCAGCGCTGCTTCTGAATGCTTTAATCGCATCTCTATGGGTTATGTTTCGTCAATGGTGGCGAGCACCATTTGGTAGTATAACATCTTTCTAGCTCAGGGTGTTATGACATATTCGTCTCAGCCTACTGTGCTGGGTGAATACCTTATTCGCCTTTCTTTTGTTGCTGGGTTATTGGACCCCATGTAATAGCGAATAACATTCACCTTCCAAGGGTAATGCTTCAGTAATGACTTTCTCTATTGAGCATCACAAGTATTTTAGTAATAAATTACTCCTTATTGAATGTCTTGAGTACTTTGGTAATGGATTACTCCAATGAGTATCTCGAGTACTTCAGTAATAAATTACTCTTTATTGAATAAATCTTGCAACTTTAACAATGCTTAAAGGGAAAATACTGAAAGAAATTCTAAAAAAGCGAAAAATAAACTTTAAAGGATGAGGTCTCAGGGATAATATATCTTCAAATATTGCGCATTGCAAGGTCGTCGAAGCTCGCCTACTCCCACTCGAGCGATGCGATATGCTTCATGTCCTGCTATACCAGTAACATGATATGGTCCTTCCCACTTGTCTGCGAGCGATCTTGCTGCTTTATTTTTGGTTCTAGGTGAAACCTTTTTCAGCACCAGGTCGCTGAGTGTGAATCTTCTTAGACATACATGTGAATTGTAATACTTGGCGGCTTTCTATTGGTCAGTTACGTTCCTGATTTGGGTGTATTCTCTTCTTTCCTCTAGCTCGTCTAAACCATATTAAGCTAAGGTTGAAAGAGTTGCACTCTTGGCGAAAAGAATGCTGTCTCTACCGGAATGACAGCTTCAGCTCCGAACGTCATGGAATAAGGTGTTTCACCTGTTGAATTCCTTTCTGTGGTTCGATAAGCCCATAACACCTGTGGTAATTTTTCTGCCCAATTTGCTTTCTTGACGGTAGGCTTGGCTTTTAGATTCTGATTGATTATCTTGTTCACTGCTTCCGTCTGTACATTTGTTTGTGGGTGAGTTGGGGAAGCATAATAATTGCTGATTTTGTATTTCTTGCACAGCTCTTTGAACTTTTTGTTGTCAAATTGTGTCCCATTATCGGTGATAATGGTATTTGGTATTCTGAACCTGTATAAGATATTTTTCTTTACAAAACTGGTGGTGTTTGCTTCTATTATGTGCACCAATGGTTCGGCTTCCACCCACTTCGTGAAATAATCCACAACCACAATGGCTTGCCTTGCTCCTCCGACTGCTGCAGACATTGGACCAATGAGGTCAATTCCCCACATGGCAAATGGCCAAGGGGAAGTGATACTCTGCAGGTGTTCAGGTGGCTGTCGGATGTTTTTCGTGACTTTCTGACATGCTTCGCACCTTGCTGCTATTCTCTTGGCATTGGCAAACAACGTCGGCCAATAAAACCCTTTTCTTAATGCTTTGTGGGCCAGGCTGACACTTCCAGTGTGGTTTCCGTAATTTCCACTGTGTATGTCATTTAGTATTCCTTCAGCTTCTTCCGGTCTAACACACCTTTGTAGTACTCTAGAGAAACCTCTTCTGTATAGTTCGTCGCTGAGGATTGAATACCTTGTAGCTTTGTACTTTAGTCGTTTTGCCTCTAACGGGTCACTCGGCAACATGTCATTGGTAAGGTATTCTTTAATTGGCGTTGTCCAATCATCTGGCCTGTTTTTGATTACCCTAACTTCAGTTTGTTCAATTATACTTGGCTAGGGCAGATGGGCCATAGGGATTGTTCAAGGCCAAATGTTGACCATTGTCGAGGCTAATTTGGCCAGTGCGTCAACCTGTTCATTCTTTTATTTTGGGATTTGTACAATCCTGAACTCTTTAAATCGCCCTAATAATCCTTTGGTTAACTCTAGATAAGCGATCATGTTTTCATCTTTCACCTGATACTCATCCAGCACTTGGTTAATAATTACCTAGGAATCACTGAAAATTTCTATCTCGTCAGCTCCCAAAGCAGTGCATACTCTCAAACCTGCTATTAGTGCTTCATATTCTGCTTAATTATTGGTAGCTTTGAAATCAAAACGCAGGGCATATTCCACTGAATCTCCTTCCGGGGTTTAAACCACTATCCCTGCCCCACTACCGTGCGTATTTGATGAATCATCGACATGAAGTTGCCATTGGAAACTTTTCTTCGTTTGCTCTGCCATTATCTTTGCCACTTCTACGTCTACCTTTGTAAATTTTACTACAAAATCTACGACCGCCTGACCTTTGATTGATGTTCTTGGGAGGTATTTGATGTCAAACACGCTCAGCTCAATTCCCATTTAGTTAGTCTTCCAGATACCTCCGGCTTTTGTAAGATCAGTTTAAGTGTGCAGTTTGTGTATACTTCGATCTGATAGGCTTGGAAATAAGGTATCAGTTTATCTTCTCAACTAGCGAATACTTTGTTTTGGCGGGTAATAATGCTTTGCTTGTATAGTACACCGGTTTTTGGGCTCCATTTTCTTGTCTAACTAGTACAGAACTTGTAGATACCTCTATGCAGACAGGTCTATATGAAGTGTTTCTCTGTGAAACGACTTTGATAGTTGTGGTGCTCGACCAAGGTAATCTTTCAACATCTAGAAGGCTGTTCGCAGTCTTCATTCCATTCAATTCCTTTACTCTTTTTGAAAGCCCTGAAGAACGGCAAGCATTTGTTGGTTGACTTGGATATAAACCTGTTTAGCGATGCTAAGCACCCTGTGAGCTTCTGAACACCTTTCAATTTTTTTGGTGAAACCATGTCATCTAACGCTCGAATCTTATGAGGATTTACTTCTATTCCTCTCTGATGCACTTGATAACCGAGGAATTTGCCAGATGGTACGCCGAATACACATTTAGTAAGGTTCAGCTTCATGCCGTATTTGGTCAGTACATCGAAGGTTTCCCGCAAATTGCTCACATGCATGTTGATTGTTACGCTTTTTGTTAGCATATCGTCGACGTACACCTCCATATTCCTCCCTATTTGTCTGGCGAACATTTTATTGACCAACCGTTGATACGTTGCCCCTGCATTCTTCAAGCCGAATGGCATGACTGTGTAGCAGTATAATCCTTGGTCGGTTGTGAATGTTGTTTTGTCCTCATTTGGTTCGTGCATCTTGATCTGATTGTACCTAGAATATGCGTCCATGAAGCTTAAGAGTTTGTGCCCGGCAGTTGTGTCGACCAGTTGGTCGATTCTTGGTAACATTAAGCTGTCTTTGGGGCAGACTTTATTTAGGTCAGTAAAATCCATGCACATTCTCCATTGATTGTTTTTATTTTTCACTAGCACAACATTTGCTACCCATTCGTGGTATTTAGCTTTTCTGATCGATCCTGCCACAAGCAATTTGGCTACTTCTTCCCTTATGGCTGCACTCCTCTCGGGGTTAAAGCTTCGCCTCTTCTGTATCACTGGTTTGACTTTGTCATCTATCACCAAATAATGCGAAATCAAATTCGTGTTAATCCCAGGCATATCTTCGTGACTCTAAACAAAGATTTCCTTATATTCCTTCAGCAGATTTGCTATGTTTGTCTTGACTGGCTCAGCCAACTTCGCCATAATCTTGACAGTTCTGTCAGGCTTTCTTTACTCTAAGATGACAGATTCGGTTGGCTCTTCCTTTTCCCTATTCGTCTTATCTCTTGAGTCGAGTTCAAAACTCTTGAGTACTTCTCTCTCGGAACTTCTAGAAGAATACTTTTTCCTATTCTGTGTAACATTCCCAATCTCAACAATACATCGTCTCCCGTATGAGTCGCGGTGTGCACCCCGCTTCCAACACCACGAAATAATTATGGTCCTGACCGCTCCGGGTACCGCGGTATGTGCCTTGCCTCTGCCGCGGTCTGTGCTGCACTTGATCCTCTAGACTTGACTGCTCTATATGCCGCAGCCCATGTGCTTGTCTACGCCGCGATTCCTACCAGATTCTATTTCTTCAATTCTTCTTCAATCTTCAACCTCCCTTAAACACCATCTTTAACTTCCAAACGTTATCCCACATCTCCAGGAAGTAACACATTAGTTTAGTCTTGTTTGGTTCACATTTGGTTCGCTTAGGAATACAAGTCAAAACCTAACAATTCTCCCCTTTAACTTGATTTCTCAAGACCTTTGTCTTAAGTTTTCAAGACCTTTGTCCACAGCCACAATTCTCATCACCAAGAATCACCATACCCCACCACAAGGTATAATCACTTAACAACGAACCATCCTAAGTTTTTCCTTCACACACATTTTTTTTTTTTTTTTTTTTTGTGTTCGTTGTTTTGGCACCATGTCGAAATAACCTGCTGAAATTGTGGTGCAACTCCTCAAGTCAGATTTTTAGGGAGTTCGTCAGTCATCGATATCTTTGTCCACTATATACTTTGTATCACTTTCTGACCAATGCCTTGTGTACAATTATGGACCACTAAGAACAACATATCCTCTTCCATGGCCAGTGGGGAAAACTGCCAAAAGGATAAACATGTCCTTATATCACCCAACCCTGTGAAAGACCTTATGTCCTTGTATCATATACCTGGTGAAAGACTTGCTACTAGAAATCGGGATTGCTTTGCTGGATAAGCCTCACAGCACACCAGAGACTTTGAGCATTCAAAAAAAATATTTTGATATACAGTCAGCTTCTTGTGTCACCCAGACTGGATCTCCATGACACGTACCTATCACCATAAGCCATACTTCTCCTTCATCAATATTCTTCTTTTCATCAAACTCTACTGAGTTCGAAACCGCCTTTAAGACGTATCACCTTTGCTAAATCATATCATACTAGGCAACCATGATCATCATTATCTCAATGCCACTAAGTCCTTCATACAATCTCTCGTAAAGACTTATCACCACCATCTCCAAAACCATATGGCTCTGATACCAATTGTTGGGGATAATTCCGAACCGATGAATGTGAAAATGGCGTGCTTAATACTCGCTCATAACTCATAACAATTAATAATGTCAATAAGCAAAAAAAAAAAAAGAAAGAAAGAATAAACAATCACAACACAAGATATATGTGGAAAACCTAAATCGGGTAAAAAACCACAGGCCATCAAGACGACAAAGAAAGTTCCACTATATGATAAATTGTTACAACCATATACTCCAGGATTAACTCTCTCAACTAATCCCAAACCACGCTCATAAGATCCTCACCAAGAACCCACCCCCCCACCCCAATATCCCCTAAGTCTCCCTTGAATATCACTCACGAATCTTATACTTGATCCACTGATATTCACTTGGATCCCTCCCCGGATATTCCCATGAGTCTCCCCGGATCTCACCACACTCTCTCTGTTGTTACATGGTGTTCTTTTTGCTCCACGTCCTTCAACCTAATTACAAGGTTCTATTTATACTAGTTATAGAGAGTTTAAGATAAAAGGAAATCCTAATCCTAAACACAAGACTTATTTGTTCCACATAAATACTATTTTCGTTTATGACAAGTCTTCTTGTAAGGAGTAAATCATTTTTCGATAAGCACAAGAACTTCTAGAAGAATACATTTTCCTATTCTATGCAACATTCCCGATCTCAGCAATACATCATCTCTGCAGTATGGGTTGCGGTGTGCACCCCGTTTCCAACACCACGGAACAATTATGGTCCTGACTGCTCTGGGTACCGCGGTTTGTGCCTAGCCTCTATCGTGGTCTGTGCTGCATTGATCCTCTGGACTTGACCGCTCCATGTGCTACGCCCCAGGCATTTGTCTACGCCGCGGTTTCTGCCAAATTTCGTTTCTTCAATTCTTCTTCAATCTTCAACCTCCCATAAACACCATCTTCAACTTCCAAACGTTATTCCTGGAGATTCCCACATCTCCATGAAGTAACACATCTCCAGGAAGTAACACATCAGTTTAGTCTTGTTTGGTTCACATTTGGTTCGCATTGATACTGATGTAATTACATCAGTGCGTACTGACCAGGGCAGGACCTGTTAGTGCCAATGTATGTGGATCACTAATTATGGAGAAGCTTTGACAAGTGCATACACTTTGAGTCAAAATATATAAATCTAATGGTCCACATCCAGTGCACTGAAGTTATATCAGTGCTGACTTGAACATTTATATATATATATTGTACTTAAGGGTATTTTTGTAATTCATTTTGTACAAATTTGATTCTATTTCTAATTCTTTAAAATAGAAAACACTAGAATAAAATTTAGTAACTTAATTCTGATTCTCCTCAATTCCCTTTCCAATGGAATTTGATTCCGATTCTTTTCATTCCTGATTAGTAAACGCGCCCTAAGAATATTACACACTTTGAATTAAAACAACGCAATTTGTTAATTTTTTGGGTCAAAATTTAAAAATCTCTTCCGCTTCCCTTTCAATATTTCTTTGTGCCTAAATCTTATGATGTTAGTGTTTGTTGTTGAGAAATATTAAGACATTTGGGAGAAAATGTGGTAGATGATGGTGGAAAGAGTCAGAGAAGAGAGAAGATAAAACTTCAAGGTAGATGATAGTGGATGTATTTATTTTTGTAATTGTTTGGCTATGAGGTTATATCAAACTTGCAAGTTTGATTAAAAACATGAACACTGTTACATTTGACTTGAATCAAAATTCCATAGAGTTAATTTTGACAATTTATTTGATTGTTAATTATCATATCAAAACCTCTTCTCCATATTTTGCTCCAAGACATCATATTTCTTTATTAAAAATTTCAAGAACCGCTATACAATTTCAAAATAGGGTAAGTGTAGAGTGTTTCTAAGAATTTTGAAATTCTAATAACACTTTATAATTTTGACAAATCACTTACGAAAATTATTTTTGAACCAATTGTTTTGTGTATTTTGTACCTTGTTCTAATCAAATTACTGTCAATTGAAAGGAGACTAGTCAATTAGTCATACTCTTACAGTTACCTCAGGTGGGGATAGCTGGTACAATTTGGATAACATGCAGTCAGGCCCAAATGGAAGGGAGGTGGGCTGGTTGCTGGGCCCATTTGCAAATGTAATCACTGTGTCCATAAAAGAATCAAGCCTTCGATTACTCTGAAATGACATCATGTCAACATTCATTCAATCTAAACCAATCAATAAATCGCCGGAAGAAGCCTTGAATCATCAAATGATTGAATTTGAGCGGCAACAACACAAACATGTCTGTGAAACACTGAAACTACAGATTCAATATCCTTGATCTGGTCTCAACACTAACAAGAAAGTCTCATGACCATCGCATAAAATTTGTCATGTAGTGATGGTTGTTTTAGGTGCAGGGACGACTCTAGCGGCCTGTAATGTTACAGAGTGACATATATAGTCACTTTTGGGAGAGTGATCAGACCACTCTATAACATTACAGAGAAAAAGATTGAGCAGGAGCAGGAGCAGGGGCGGATTCAGAAAATATTTGTTACCTGGACTGAATTATATATAAATAGTTTTTTTTTTTTTCCTCGGTACGTACTAATACTGTAAAGTCAGTTTCTTAGCTATCATTCGTAAGATTTATCTACTTTTGTTAAGTAAATATATTATAAATTTATAGTGCTAAATTAATGGTTCACATATGCTCGTACTAAATATAATAAAATCTATGACAGACATATGAGTCATTGGTTAAAAATAAAAATAAAAACTTTTTATATGAATATTCTTGATGAAAATGTTTGTTTAATTTTTTAAAAATAAGATGACATCAATTTAATATTGGACTACTCAGGAATATGAAATACATCATAAAATTTATATATGAACAATTATTTAAACTTACAAATAACTTAATTATATAATGTTAGAAACAATAATATAATTTGTATTTTTACGACTTACTTTGAACAACAAAAAAAAAAATTTACATTTCACTATATTTTGAGAAAAAATAGTTAAAATACTAACAGATATATATCATGTTATAAATGGATTTTACATGTTATTCAAATTTACTATTAATGACTAGGTCAAATTGTTTAATCTCATAATTTGATCAAAATGATGTGAATCTAAATTGTGTAATCAAGCAATTGGAATAAAATGAAGTGACTCTAAATTGTATAATCAAACAATTGAAATAAAATCAAGGGAATATTATACTTAAAACAATCATAAAATTACATTTTTTAAATTGTGTAACTTTTAATATCTTTTAAATGAAAAAAATTACACTATTGAAAACCATTTTCAGATTTTTATTATGTAATTATTTATAATTTTCTAAATGAGAAAGAAAAAAATGAATTTTATATAAAGTTTATAAATTCTTTTTTGAAGAAATAAATTTGTTGAAAAAGTTTGGCACATTACCCTATGTACCTATAGTCCGCCTATATCTAATGTTTTTCTAGCCTTCCATCACATTATTAAACTATTAATATATTAATATATACTGTACATCGTACAATTTGTTTTTCTAGAGAGCTGCCCGGCTATAGCCTGGTGCATGGTGTACAGGAGTGGTTGAATATATCGTATATAACATATATGTAAATATAAAGATGGAAAAAAAGATTCAGTTACCTCTGCAGATAATGTTGCGAAAGTGAGGTCAGGGCTTGGCATAAAAGCAGTGCAAAAAACAGCAACAGAAACTTTGTGAGGGAAGCTTTCCATGGCAGCAGGTATGCAGTAGCCACCCATGCTGTGACCCACCAGAATTACTCTCTTCTCTGGTGGAAGAGACGCCATGAATTCCATCAAAGGTTTGAAGTAATCCGACATGGAAGGAATGTCATGAAGCTGACTTGGGTGTGTGCCGGAGGCAGCCATGCCTAGTGCTCTGTGACTCTATGACCAGCTGTTTTGAGCAGAGTTGCCACCTTATACCAACACCAAGCTCCGTGACAGGCTCCATGAACCAGCACAAAATGCATCTCTCTCTTTCCCTTTCCCATCTCCCCCAATAGTCAAGATCAGTCTCTCTAACACTTGCAATATGTAGTTATTGTTGTGATATTAAATAGATTTCCACCACTTGCCCACTTGAAAGACCAACAACATTTCACCGCTTGAATGTGTGGAGAAGAATCAAGGATTTGCATCTAACTTAATAGCCAAGTCTTTGGTGTGAGGTGGCAAGGGAAATTACAATAAAGACCCCTATATTTGTTTGCCTATATATATGGCCTGGGCTTTCTATTGTAATGGTGGTGACTCTTTCTCTCTCTCCAGAGCTGGCCTTGGGCCAGGGCACTAAGGGCACCGGCCCAGGGCCCATAATTTCCAGGGACCTCTATTTTCAAAATTTTAGTTTTATGTATACAAAAAATGCCCAATAGAAATAGGTATACAATAAAATTTTGAAATAAAAAAAGGCCCAATAGGAATATGTATACAATAATGAGTCATTCTTTTAAAAAAGTCAAAACTTAAAATAAAAATAAAAAAATAAAAAAATAAAATAAAAAATACAAAGGCCCCATGTCTGGTGCTACCATCTGATGCCCAATTAATTTTAGTGTTTTTTCCTTCTAAATATTGTTTTGTTGAATTTTTTGCTCAAATAATACCCATTTTTTTTTTAGTGTTTCAGAGACTTTCATCACTTCTTCCATTCTTTTCTGATCTCCACGACTCAATCCTCTAAAAAAAAAAAAAGGCGGCAAACTTCTTCATGATACATTTTCATATGTTTATTCAAATGATTTGTTTTCCGAATTAAGAGTGTTTTTTTAAATTGAGAGTGTTACAAGTTGTTTTACCAAGAGAAAAAAAATACTGCCATTAAAATACTTAAGTTTGTAAAAGCTTTAGATTGTTATATGAATTTATTAATTGCTTATAGGATATTATTGACTATACCTGTAATTGTGGTATTCGTAGAAAGAAGTTTTTTTAAATTAAAAATGTTGAAATCTTATTTGCGGTCAACAATGTCACAAGAAATGTTAAATGAGTTGGCAATCTTGTGTATTGAAAAAGAAATATTGGAAAATATTTAATTTGAAAATATTATTAATGTTTGATACTCTCTACCATGTTGTACGTGTGATTTTGTTTTGTAAGACTACATTATAGCTTGAATATTGTTAAATAGTTATTGCCGAGTTTTTTTTGGAATTTTTCATATGTACAAGGGGCCCATTTTTTAGATCTTCGCCTCGGGCCTCTAAAAAGTCAGGATCAACTCTGTCTCTCTCTCTCTTTATTTATTCAGTTATTTCAATTATTTACAACATGTCATCAGCACTATCGTTACATGTTACATGTAATTAGTCATTGACTTGCTTAGTTTTTAAGATATTTGATTGTGTTGTATATCATCTCTAGCATGATCTAAGATAAGACCTACATATCATTCTGAGATTAATGCTGATTTTGATTAATCTTCTATTAGATCATTGAACTTCTGATAGTTTATATTTTTACATACAATTTGCATATTTTTATATTGATTAATTTTCAATTAGAAAGTTTCTTCAAAAAAGAAGAGTAAATGAAAAGTTACTCTTATACAAAATATAGATACTACTTCGGTACTCTCTCTCTATATATATAAATGTGCCTCATTTTAATTATCGTTTCGTTCTAATACGAAAGATAATTGATTATCAGACTATTATTACTATGTTACCCAATATATTAAAGGTAACAAGATTTTATAAGTTGTTATCTTATAAACCCCGGCCGGGTGATTGTTCTTAAAGAACGATTAGAGCAAAGGGAGACAAATAAATCATCTTACGCATATCATAAGCTATGAAACTTTTTTTTTTTTTTTTTTATAAGGTATTGTTATCAGGATCCTAATGTAAACAAAACTTGAGTTATGAATAAATCCACTTTTTCTAAATAAACTCTATAAAAATTTGATATATCTAAAGAGACACAAGTCTATGAAATGACTACATTCATTGAAATGGAATAAATCTCAACAGAGATACAAGAATATAGAAATTGAGAAAATTTCTATAAATCATAAAAATCCATGAAATGACTAAATCCATTTAAATAGAAGGAATCTCAACAGAGATACAAGAATATAGAAATTAAGAAAATTTCTATTAATCATATGAGAGAAATGTGGAATCATAAGAAAACAATAATTGATGATGTAATTTTATATACAGTATCTACTGAAATTATAAATGATAATTATGATATTCATAATATCAATGAACGTAGACAAAAGGTTGATTGCTCTAAATGAAAAGCAGCAATTCAAGAAGAATTGACTTCATAAAGCCAAACAAAAGGTATTTAGACCAATAGTACTCCAGACATCTGGAGATGTCAAACTAGTTGGATACTAAAGGGTTTTTATACGGAAGCGTAATGATAAAAAAGATATCATGAAATATGAGACACGACTCATAGTACAAGATTTTTCACAAAAATTGATTATTCAATAGTGTTGAATATGATTAGGTTTCAAATTTTTGATAAATTTGACTGCCTTTGAAAGACTTGAAATGTGTCTTCTAGACGTAGTAATCATGTATTGATATGGTTCACTCAATACCGATATTTATAATCCCTAAAAGATTTAAAATGATAGAAGCATATAAATCGAGATCTTATAATCTGTATTTGATAAACCTACAAAAATATTTATATAGATTAAAAACAATCTAGATGGACGTGGTATAACCGTCTCAGTGAATATATGATAAATAAGGGTATAATAATTATATTATACACTCGTGTTTTCATAAAGAAATCATAAACCATATTTACTATATACATATCATATGTTGATGGAATGAGTTTAATTGGAGCTCGCGAAAAGTTCTTGAAAACTACTGAATATTTGATAAATGAATTTAAAATGATAGACATAATAAAGAAAATATTGTCTCGACCTGAAGATCGAGTGTAGGTCAAATGAATGCTTGTCTATCAATCAGAATAAGTTGAAAAGATTCTGAAAAGATTCTGAAAAGATTCCATATGGATATTACTCATTTATTAAGTAATCATATGGATGCTAGAACTCTTGATCTTAAGAAAGATCCATTCCAACCAATAGAAAATGATGAAAAGATATTTCGTCCTGAACAATTTAAATAACGCTTCATAAAACAAGTATTTACTTATACTCCCTCAAAATCTTTATGATGTTATTTTATTTCATGAAATAAACTTTTGTATACGTCATTTTAGCAATCTAGAAGATTGCTTCAAAAGAATTTTTATCATGGGAAACATTCCATCAGGGGGAGCATATCAAACGAAGTATATTAATTATATTGGTACATATGTTCATTGTACTCTTTTTCCTTTAATCAGGTTTTGTCCCATATGGTTTTTTCTTATAAATTTTTTAATGAGACAATTCTCTTAGCACACCCAAAAATCATTTGATCCATACAGATCATCATAAATATTACATTGATCTAGTAGATTATCGTATATATGTTATCTTGATCAAAAAGATCAATGTAAATATTACTTTGATCTTGCCAATCACCACATATTTGTTGCCTTGATCCAGAAGATCATCATAAATATTACTTTGATTCGACAAATCAATGGATATCTTTGCTGAGGTTTTTATCCCACGGGGTTTTTCCTAATAAAGTATAAACATGAGAAATGTTTTGAAGAAAACATTAATTCTTTACATATATACAGTGTAATCTTTTTCTTTTCGATTAGGTTTTCTCTCATTGGATTTTCCTTACAAGGTTTTAACGATACAGTTTTGAAAACGTCCACCACAACAAAATCTAAAAAATCATTGTATATATTTTACTGAGGTTTTATCATATTGGTTTTTTCCTAGCAAATTAAGATACAAGTAATGAAAATTCAAGGAGAGTGTCGTGATATTAAATGGATTTCCACCACTCTCCCACTTGAAAGACCAACAACATTTCACCGCTTGAATGTGTGGAGAAGAATCAAGGATTTGCATCTAACTTAATAGCCGAGTCTTTGGTGTGAGGTGGCAAGGGAAATTACAATAAAGATCCCTATATTTGTTTGCCTATATATGGCCTAGGCTTTCTATTGTAATGATTGGTGACTCTTAAAATCAATACAGAGATATTTCTCTCGTTTCTCTCAACTAGTGGTGGCCACGGTTCGGTTTCGGTTTGAAACCGGCGGTTTCGGTTCCGTGGCCACCCAAAACCGAAACCGTAACCGGAAAACCGGTTTGGTACACGGTTTCTAACCGGCGGTTTTACGGTTTCGGTTTCGGTTTCGGTTTAAAAACCGACGGTTTTGGGTTCGGTTTCAGTTCGGTTTCGGTTTTTCAAAAAAAAATTCAAAAAAAATGCCACGTGTCAGCTTCTGATTAGTCGATTTTTTTTTAATTTTTTTATAAAAAAACCGGCGGTTTAACCTCGGTTAAAACCGCCGGTTTTTGGCGGTTTTTGGAAGTACCCAAACCGAAACCGTAACCGGTTCAACCGGTTTTGAAACCGCCGGTTTCGGTTTCGGTTTCGGTTTTGGGGCAGTTTTTGGAAGTACGGTTTCGGTTAAAACCGTCGGTTTAACCGAAACCATGGCCACCTCTACTCTCAACTCTCTCATTCCTCTTTCTTTATTTGTTATATCTCTCTCTATTTCTCTTTATTTATTCAGTTATTTCAATTATTTACAACAGTTATATATATATATATATATATATATATATAAAAGTATTGTATAATATATGTCAATTAGTAGTGGTCCCCAAAATGTTTATTTATCAAATTTCCTTCGGATCAGGACGGACCTAGCCAAGTCAGGAACCAACAACAGGCGGCTCCGGCTGAGAGACAAAAGGTCCAAAGTAACTTGATTTCCGATGATTTTAAGTTGATAATGTAATCACAAATTAAATCAGGACTTTGGTGATGTTTGTTTGGTGGAACTAAGGTTTTAATGAAAAAGGGAATCTCAATTCCTTTGTTTATTTTGCTAATTAAGGAATCCAAATTCCTTAAAAATGGCTAGAATTGATTTATGAAGTTGGAATCCAGATTTCAAAACCACTAATCCAGATTCCATCATCACTAAAATATTAAATTTATCAATTTGTCTTTGAAAACAAAAAAAAAATCAAAAATTAAAAAACAAAAACAAAAACAAAAAAGGCCACTACCAATGGCCTTCTTCGTAATCGAAGACAACGAGACCACCATCAGAGCCACGTCATCGTCGTTGGAGGCCTTTGCCTCCATATTTTGTGTTGGATTCAAGCTCTTTCCTCGATTTTGTGTTGTCTTGTAGTCATCGAGTTGGAGTCCAGGGTTTTGAGTCCCTTTGTGTTTTGTGGTGGCACATTTTGCATCATAGAAATATTGCGCTCCATTGTTAGGTTCTGTTGTCTGATTCTGAAGTTAATGATTGGATGAGTTCTTTTATTCAAGATTACCGTTTTGCTAATAAGAAAGTGAACAACCGGGTTAAGGAGAGACAGAATCCTCCTCGTTGGCAAGATCGGCCGGTGGGTGTCTATAAAATAAACACGGATGCTACCTTAAACTTCCATGATAAGATTACAGGTTTGAGTGTGGTGATTCGGGATTGTCAAGGGTGAGTGATGGCTTCACTTTGTTAGAATTTAAGGTCATATTATCAACCCCAAATTGCAGAGGCTATGACTATCTTAGAGGGTATTTGGTTGGCTAGGAATACTAGTCTTTTACCAACTACTCTGGAGTTCGATGCTTTATATGTGGTGCATGCAATTTGTAAGAAAGAGGCTCCCTTTTCGAAGCTTGGAGTAGTTGTGAAAGATATTCTTTGGTTTCTTAGTTAGGTTAATGTTGTTTCGGTTAATTTTGTCCCTATGTTGGCGAATAATGTCGATCATGGTTTAGCTAAGCTTGCTCTAACCCATGTGGGTGAGTTTGTATGGCTAGAAGACTGTCCGTTTGATGTGAAGAGTCTAGTTTTAGGTGATATCCCAAACTCTCTGTAGCTGTTTTTTCTTCTAATGAATTCTTTTTTTTTTTTTAATGACTAATTAAATTATAATATATTTTTTCAAAAGTAATAGAAAGGTTATATTTGGTAAAATTTGGGGTGTACTTACTAGTTATAACATTACAAAAAAAATAAAAAAATTAATGGGGTTTAAATACAAAAATCGGTATATATACAGTTTTTTAGGGATATAAATACCACCACACAAATAAAGATCATGGTGGACTTGGCTTTCGCGATTACGGGATCTTTAATTATTCTCTTATAGCCAAGCAGAGGTGGAGACTTAATCGGCATCCTAGATACACTACAAACTAATTTTTAGACTAAAACTATAAATTCTATAACAACTTAATAAAAAATTCATCAATATACACCCTAAGCAAATATATAAAATAATAATAATAATAATAATAACTTATATAATTACATAATAAATTTTTTATATTTAAAATTGATAATGGAATCAAAAGGGTATTAGGATTGTATATATCCCTGCTCCTAGTGGTAGTGATAAATACAAGAATAAAAAAGATGTGTGGGCAAAATGAAAAATGTAATGATAATTTCATAATTTTTAAAAGTATTTCTATATATATTGTAAAACTTTTTTTGAGAAAAGGGGTCCATGGTCCCCTGCCCCCCTCCCTAATCCAATACTATTCATCCTTCTTTTAAATGGAGTTCATCTTTATAAATTTCTGTATTCGTGGATAACTTTGTCATACAAACATGGAATATATACATAACTTTTCAGAGTTTTCATTTGTTGTTACTAGATCAAATTTTAAAAATATGAAAATCAATTTCTTATTTTTAAATTTAAGGCATTTTTTTCATGGGTTTTTTTTAGCATGTTTCTTAAGGGCTCATAGAGAGAAACTTCTTTTCTCAAGGCAAGAAAACTTGTGTAAAACTGACATTATATCAACTATTACAACGTTAATCTCTCTTATATGTGTCAAAAGGTTACACGTTTATTATGTTAATAATTTAGGTAACTGATTTTACTCAATTACTGGGCCTTATTCATTTTGAATCCTCATGACATCAAGGTATGATTTTCCATCAAGTTTACGCGAAAATCATCCCTTGTAGTAGTCTTTAACCCCTGTTCTTCTAAAGATTGCTGGAGTTTCTTGGGTTAAAAGGCTTGGTGCTGGACCGATTTCTCCATCCAGTTTGGGGGAGTAAAATGTGGCAACAGAAAGCCTCTCTTTGATAGAGTTAACTGTTGCTCGATGCTCGATGCTGCGGTACGCTCCATTGCGTACTATCTGCAAAATAATCAATTACTGTCTATAGTTAAATCCTTGTTTCAAGTCTGCTTGTAATGATCCTACCAAATTAATTAAGGTATTGCGACAACCTTTGACAGGTTATAAACACAGAAAATTGGAGGCTTATATCTATCTACCAGTTTAGTACACCACTTGTTTACGATGTGGGATGCGACAATTTATTGATATAATTTCTCATTTATTGAGAAAAATGGAAAAGGAGAACCTAGTATAGCTGTGTAGGTATGCATACCTCGAGAGCGTCCCCAATATTGATTATAAAAGCATTAGGAAGGGGTTTAAAAGGAATCCACATCCCATCTTTCCGTATCTGGAGGCCTTCTACTTGACTGATCTGTAGGAGGATGGTGATGGCGGAGCCATCAGAATGCGGACAGAGGCCAATTGCCAGTTCAGGTTGTGGACAGTGCCGGTCCTGAGGTTTTGAAGGCCTTAGGGCGAATATTTAAAATGAGGTCCTTTGTTCAATCTCGCTTTTTAAATCTTGTAAAATTCCGTACTTAATAATAATAATAATAATAATAATAATAATATATGTATATATGTAGTATTTTTTGAGAAAATTTACTAAAGTTTAATCAAAGTAATTTTCATCAAGTTTATATCGCGAAACATAGAAAAAAACAAAACTAATTTTTTTTTACAAACAAAAAGATCTGCATGACAATTTCCACTCAAAGAAATAGTGTATGTAAATAAAGAGAAACGAACTTGCTTAGAAAATGAAAAAGGAGGAGACCTTCTCCTTTTTTATTTTATTTAATTTTAATTTTTTTAGAATTAAAAAAAATAAATAAAAGAAGGGGTATATTTGGTAATGATTGGGGTGTGTTTACAAAATATAATTTTTTTAAAACTCTTAATGAGGTGTACATACAAAAAGGGATGCACATACAAATTTTTAGGGGTGCAAATAGAGCTACTCATTTGCTTTTAATAATTTTGATAAAAATCCATATTGAGCCCAATATTTATATAAAAAGTTGATTTACACATCTATTTTCTTATTTGGTGTCCAAATTTGATATAATTATATGAAGTTTGAAAAATAACAATAAATTTGGACCCTTTTTAGGCATTTTATTTGTTAAAGTCCAAATATATGAGTACCGAACACAAAAAATAAAAAATAAAAATAAACCCTTTTTTAGGCCTTTTTTTTTGGGGTTTTCTTGAAAACTAACCTCTTTGGGAGGTTCAAGTTGAAATCTAACCTCTTTTTGAAAAACATGCAAAACTAATTCCTTTGTGACAATATTACCCTTTTAAATGCATAAAATTACATCCATATCACTGCACTCTAAATCCCTACCCTCTCTCTTTGAAATCGACCACACCTCTGAAAATTTGAAAACCACGCCAAACCTCTCAAACAGACAAAACCTCATCCCTAATCTCTCTAAAATCGACCCAACTTGCAAAATCGACCGAGCCTTCTTCGACACTGCGGAGGAAACCTGAAGACGACGACGGCGCGACTGAACCTTCAAGACGGTGACGGGGCGACTGAACCTTGTTGATGACGACAGCGCGACGGAACCTTGAAGACGACGATGCTTAGTGACCTTGAAGACGCAGCAACTCCGTTTGGCTTGTAGGAAAGTTCAAGAAACCTAAGGTGAATGGAAATTGATTTTCTCTTTAGCTGTGTTGAATTAGAATAAATTCCTAATTTATTAGGTTATTGAAATCCCTAATTTGAATCACCACCCTAATTTTATTTTTGAGTTTAAGAAATCCCTAAATTGACAGAGTTTAGGTTCTCTTGTTCAGTCGAGTGGAAAATAGGATGGAAACGGAGGTGGAAAACAGGATTTGAAACAGAAGATGAAAAAGGACTTGAAACAGAGGATGAATCGAGTGGGAAGGAAAACTCTACTGTCAGCTTAGAAATGCCGGAAGAAATCGAGGATGGATGGTATTGGGATGGCGACCTTAATGCCGCTATAAATCGGATACACATATAAAAGGTATGCAAAAATCACTTTTTACATTTTTGCATCAATTGGATGTTAGTAGCTGGAAATTATTATTATTATTATTATTATTATTTTCTGTTTGCTAAATTAACTTGCTTGTTTTGTAGCAAAATTGTTCATAAAAATTTCCGATAATAATGAAAGTGAAATTTGTTTGTAAATACGTTAAGCTAAGATTTTAATTGCAGTCAGAATCAATGCAATAATTCAGAATTTAGTGATTGTGTGGTTTCACACTTTTCTTCTTCTTCTTTCCAATTAATAGCTGTAACCAGAATTCATGTTTTGATCCTCAACATGCCATGCTTTATAATATTATAGAATGCCCGGAATGATGAAGAAGAGTGTGGAAATTCTTCACAGACAAGTCGGAACATTGCATGCAGCTTCAGGTATTGCCATTGTTTTACTTTTTCCTTCGGAAGAGTTTACACGATTTATGTTTCTTGATTTATAGTTAAATGCTGGAGAGCTATAATTTATGGTTCTTTAAATAGTTGAGGATTTTTGTTTGGCAAGGATCACTGTATTTGCTAGTTGAAGGAATATCTAGTTGCAAAAGAGAAATGAGAAAGAATTAGTTTCTGGGTACATTATATTATTGTGTTTGGGTTCATTAAAATGTTTGGATTCATGAATAAATCTTTGGGTTCATTTATGTTGTTCCTAACCAATTAAGTTAATGCAATTTAGGATTAAGGCCTAAATTGAGTAAATTAAGGCCTAATTTCCCTTCCTTGGTGTGGGAAGGATTCACTGTGTGATGACAAGTGCCTTGTTTAACTAAATGGCACCCACTAATCAGCTATTTGCAGATGCTAGTTCTTCAATTTTCTAGAAATACCCTGATAGCCCATGTAAAATTTCCGACTCAATGATGTATGTCCAGTCAATGCTTTTACTCATCTGGTATAATTATTTGTTCATACATATTGATACAGCCAAATTAGTACAGTCACTGACTTTTTATAAGCGTACTTTTAGTCCATAGTCGCTAACTATTCTAGTGAGGCTAGGTTTGGCTATGCTGTTAGCTGAGGCAATGATGCAACTTGCATGCTGAGTGTTGCCTGGGAAAAATTTGATGTCGGACACAAAAAATGTAGATTTTTCATCATGCAATGCTTACTGTTATTGCATTTGTTCTCTTTATTCAGTAAAATACGTGCATTCATTGAAATTTGGTAGAAATAATTAAGTTAATGTAATTTATGTTCTTGGTTCTTGTTTGCTTGGCTGGTGCCTTGCTCTGTTTGTGGGCTGTTTGTCTCTGTTTGTTTGTGGCTTGTGTTGCCAGGCTGTTGTTAGGAATTCTCAACAGCCGTTGAGAATTCCTAACGGGTCCTAACGGGTGTTAGGAATTTCAAACGGATGTTAGGAATTTCTAACTGTAGTTAGGAATTCCTAACGAGTGTTAGGAATTCTTAACATCTGTTAGGAATTCCCAACCAGTGTTAGGAATTCCTAACAGCCGTTAGGAATTCCTAACATCCGTTAGGAATTCCCAACACCCGATAGGAATTCCTAACACCCGTTGGGAATTCCTAACGGGGTGTTAAGAATTTCTAACTGTAGTTAGGAATTCCTAACACCCGTTGGGAATTCCTAACGTGTGTTAGGAATTCCTAACGAGTGTTAGGAATTCTTAACATCTGTTAGGAATTCCCAACCGGTAGGAATTCCTAACATCCTCCAAAGAATTCCCAACAGCCGATAGGAATTCCTAACTGCTATTTGGAATTCCTTATCCGTTAGGAATTCCCAACGGGTGTTGAGAATTCCTAACAGCCGATAGGAATTCCTAACTGCTATTTGGAATTCCTTACTACAGTAACAAATATCACCTTAAATTGCTTATTCGGTTAAAACATTTATACTAATATAAATATTTTATGGTTTTATGTTATGTTTCAGAATAATTAAATGGGAGAAGAGATGAAATTGTTAGTAAAGGCTGCAGAACATTTCCCAGGGAAGATAAACAGCACTTCGTCAACGGCTGTTGTAAAGTGCATTAAGGAAAAGTTGACGGAGGCACAACTATCCCTCTTCCGCACAACATGCTTTGGGAAACTTCTAGACATGCATGACCTTAAGTTTTCCGGGTAGCTGGTACATCATCTCTTACTTAGACAAATATTGTCTCCTGATAAATCTGAGATGTGGTTTGCAATAGGTGGCAAGAGATTGCGGTTTTCTATTCAAGAATTTTGCCTCATCACTGGTTTAGAGTGTGGCCCTGATCCGCCGGTGCTAAGTAAGGAAAAAGTGGATGGTAGTGGGAGTTTTCGGTCGTCGATGTTGAATGGGGAAGTGCGATTCAATAATAAAACTTTGGAGGCAATGTTCAAAACTGCTTCTTCAGATAATGATGAAGACATGGTGAAGCTAGCTTTACTTTATTTTTTGGAGACGGTTTTATTTGGCAAGGATCAGAAAGTCTATATCGAGGCCCAACATGTTGAACTGTTAGAGGATTTAGAAACCTTCAACAAGTACCCATGGGGTAGAAAGTGTTATGAGACAACTTTGAACTGTCTTGTTTTTAAAAAGTATGGGTTGTTTTTAATTAATTTAGGGGTTGTTTTTGTTGTGAAAATACTGAAATTTGGGTTGTTTTTGTTTTTAATAAATTTATGGGTTGTTTTATTGCGAAAATGCATTGAGGTAAAAAAGCCTTTTATGGATATGTAAGACTTGCTTTTGTTTTTAGAATGCAGGGCCTATTTTAACAAAATAACCACATATAACAACTTTGTTAACAAGTTAACAACACTATCAACATTTTCATCTTAAACAATTAAATCCATAACAACAACCTTCATAACAACACTGTCAAACAACTCTTAATTCCTTAAAAAGCTGCATATTAAATTTTGTCAACAAGCTTCATAGCAATTAAATCCATAAAAACAAGTATATTAAATTGTGTCAAATGTTTTACACAACACCGTCAAACAAAAAAAAAATTAATATTACAAAACCAATGTCCTATGCCATCCAGCCACCTACAAATAAACATGTAAAATTATTATAAACAATAAATTATAAAACATAAAAATCCATAGTCAACAAAGTTAATCATTTCTAAAAATTAAATAGCAATTATCAACAACTGTAAACTATAATATAAAACATGTTTATTATACCTTAAGGGTTTCCATTTTGATCGGATAAAGGAATTGGTGCCTTACATTTTTGCCTATTGTGTCCTAATCCTCCGCATCTACCACACTTCCGTTGTACAATTTCTTCACCTCGAGATGGTCTGCGTTTTTTTACCGGACGTCCGCGAGGTTTGCGGCCTTTTGGTGGTAGAACAACACGACTTTGTACATCATCGGGAACATCCCACTCTTCGATAGGCCCAACGGGGTAAATGGAACTACTGTAAGCTGTAGCCAATGTTTCCTTATGGTAATAATGGGAGCAATAGTCATAACATGAAGAACGATGAAGGTTACAAGCAGCAAGTGCATGTCTACAAGGGAGTTGGTCCAACTGAAATTTTCGGCAAGTACAAGTCTTCTCAATTAAGTTAACAAATCCATTTAAGTATCCGTCAACGACTTGGTGTTCGTATAGATTGATAGGATGCACACGGTAACAACGTGATTTATTACTCCTACGACGTAGCTTTTTTTCTTCCCACTTTGTCATTGGAGTATCATTTTTACAGCAGCTTCACGCCTTTCCCAAAACCACTTTTATAGTAAACCACGTATATGCTCAACTAATTTTGTGATCAGCAGCTCTCGTGCATCCTTTAAAATGCCATTCAAACACTCTGCAATTTTCGTTGTCATTATACAATATCTTCTTCCGTCAAAGTGACTTCTAGCCCACTTTGTAAGATCTGCCTCATTCAAATATTGTGCAACACTCGCATCTATACCCCTTATTTGACGCATAATCTGATTAAACTCAACAACACGATAAACTTTTGAACACTTGTAAAATATATCATGGACTTCAATACCTTTAAATTTTGCCTTCATGTTTTGACCAAGGTGATACATACATATACCATGCAATGAATTAGGGAACACACCTGTAGCTACCTTTGCAATGTTTGTGTTTCGGTCAGAGATAAATACAAGATCATCCATTTCACCAATCAACCTATGTAACTTTGTAAAAAACCAATGCCATGATTGATCATTTTCTGAATCACCAATATCGAAAGCCAATGGGTAGACTTGGTTATTTCCATCCAAACTTGTTGCAATAAACAGGGTGCCCTGATGCTTGCATTTCAAGAAAGTTCCATCAACAGCTACCATTGGACGAATACAACTTTTAAAACCTTCAATGGAAGGTCCTAATACCATAAAAAAATACTTGAAGCGATTTAAAGCATCAGTATCAATGAATGTGACTGTCCCTGAATTTTTCATTTCAAGCATGTGACAATATGAAGGAAGAATGGTAAATGAGTCATGTGGTGAACCTCTAGCTAAACCCATGGCGACCTCTCTAGCCCTCCATGCTTTGTTATAACCTAAAGTCATTCCACACTACTTTTTCATATCCTTAATTATGTCGTTCGGTCTATAAAATTGTGAAGTTCCCTCAAACTTGGATTTTATGCAATGTCCAATCAATTTGCTACTTGCTTGTCTATGATCAAATTGGAGGGCGTCAAGAGAGCATGTGTGATCGGGCGAGTATTTTCTTACACGAAATGACTCACAATCCTTAAGCTTTGTTGCACGGACACGCCATTTGCAATCTTCGACAATGCATGACATAACCAACAAAGTTTTGGTGGATTTCTTCACTTTGAACTGAAAATGATTAGCAATTGACAACAATTGCATCTTGAAATATAACTCTTCCTTACTAGGAAATAAATCACCAACCCCAACTTCTTTAACATTGTTGACTACACTCTCCAATGATGTGTAACTTCCATGTATTGTTGATGATTTTACCCCAATTCCCTGAGAACTCGCAACCCTTGATCTTCTTGAGGGTACCTCTAAGGTTGATGACCGACTATTTCTAGCTTCATCATTATTGTCCACCCCAATAGAAAATACATCAACATTTTGAAAGTCATTTGGACTCAATAGACATTCATATATATTATCAAGACCAACTCCATTGCCATCATCCGATTCAAAAACATCGGCAATGTCTTCGTTGATAAATTCATTGTCAGGACCTTCTGTGTTTGGAATTATTCTTCTTTTCCGTTCTATAGTAACACATAAAGAGGTTCTTGTATTCACATCGGAATTTTCACACAAGAAAACTTGCACATCATCATCAGTCACAACTTCAAACGGTGCTAAAACCTCAAGTGAATTGAAGATGAATTTCATTTTGATGGAGCACTCGTTTGGATTGGCTTCAACAAGACGAGATACGATGCCATGTAATGACTCATACGACGTTTCCCTTGAAACTGAAATTATTTTAGACATTCCATATTGATATTTGAACTTCTCACCACTGTTAATCCATTCGTCGCCGTATAAAACAACAAACCGGACTTTATCCATGCAAGCCACCTTTCAAATGCATAAGAAATTTATAATTAAATTCCAAAACAAATATTCTAAATTCATAGTACATTGAATCTACAAAATATTCTTACTTCCAAACATTATGTGGAAATCAGGATGCCTTTAAAAATTTCCAACGGGTGTTAGGAATTCCCAACAGGCGTTAAGAATTTCAAACAACTGTTAGGAATTCCTAACTCCGTTGTTTGGAATTCTTAACGCCCGTTGGGAATTCCTAATTTCCGTTAACATCCGTTAGGAATTCCTAACGCCCGTTAAGAATTCCTAACTCCCGTTAGGATTTCCAAACAAACGTTAGGAATTCCAAACACCTGTTACGAATTCCAAACGGCAATTGAGAATTCCAAACACCTGTTACGAATTCCAAACGGGAGTTGAGAATTCCTAACGGATATTGAGACTTCCTAACGGTTGTTAGGAATTCCCAACGACTGTTAAGAATTCCTAACAGCTGTTGAGAAACAGTGTTGGACACATTCAAAAAAAATAGTTTCAATTGTTTAGATTCAATACTATAATGGAAAATCAACCACAACAACATCAAATTCAACCAAGACCCATGCTCTATTACACTCATGTAAGCTATTTTCACAATATTAAAGAACCCTAATACACAAATCTAAGTAAATAACACATTTTAACAATAAATAAATTCAAAATTTAGCTTGTGAACTTTAAATTGATCACAAGAACTTCAAATTCAAACAAGACCCATGATTTATTATATAAATGTAGACTCTTTTCACAAAAATATTACACAAATTCCAGAAAATCGGACATAAAATTCGGATATAAAGTATAAAAGTTCAAAAAAAAAAAAAAAAACTCACCTCAAAGCTTCAATGGAAGGAACCCTTGTGGAGTTGCTCAATGGTAGAGTTGTTTCTTTCTACTTGCTCAATGATAGAATTGCTTAACTTGTACTTGCAAAGGAAGATAGAACAAAAGAAAAAAATTTGAAGAGGGAAAAGAATGAGGGTCGGCTGGGAGGAGAGGAAGAAGTGATGAAAATAAGGAAAAAATAGATATATAATGAATAAAAGAGAAAAGTTAGTAAATAGGGGTAAAATGGTACTTACGCATGAAAAAAGAGTTAGTTTTGCAAGTTTTTCAAAAATGAGTTAAATTTCAATTCTAGGCTCCCAAATGGGTTATTTTTCAATAAAACCCTTTTTTCTTGGCTCTGGGTGGGCGCCCTTAATTGACCCACCTCAGGGCCGGCACCGGTTGTGGACATGGCAGATAGTAGTTCATCCTCATTGATTGCCATCCTTCTTCAAACAATACTGCCATATCATTTTCTTCCATCCTTAGACGACTTTGTGCCATTAGTCTCAGAATTTTCAAGCTAAGACTTTTCAATTCAGCTGAGTAAGCTTCCAAAATCTCTTTGCTGGTTGAAAATAAATAGAATTAAAGATTTTTTAATGCATGATTTTCTTGACAGCCGGCTATTCATTCAAGACTTCCAAATGCTTTAGTCAAACCAAACTAATCTTAATATGGCAATGATCATCTATATATGAATATAAATTATATAATGTTCAGATTAAGATTTTAAGACAACATTCATATTCAATAATATGATAATCACTTTCATATGCAATATTTATCCATGTATTCTCTATTTCTAAAAAAATTAGCTTTTAATTATTTTTCAATTACAAGAATTTAGAAAAAAAGTTGATGATAAAGTGAATGATCCATTATATGCCCCCAAGTCCTTACATAGAAAAATAATTAGATAGATTACAATTGCATACCAAGTGTACCACATTTTAGTAGAAACCTACTTTACTATTATAGATTCTTTCCTTTTTAAAGAAAAAATTCGATAAAATATTAAAAGGATAAAATATTCTTGAAATTTTAAAATTTTTATTTAGCACAAAATATTTAGTCCAAAATATTTAGTTCAAAATTTGTCCATAATTATATATTTGATGCAGCAATCTTGCTTGCCACAAAGCTTACACAGAAGAATGTGAGTGGCATCACACGATGTCAATTACTCAATTGTTTGGCTATCACAGCCACATGAATTGCTCTCCGTGAATGTCTGGCATCACACGATTCACAAATTGCCACAAACGGGGTGGAGCCATAAATATTGTTTGGCATCACACGACAATATTGTTCCTCTAATTTTTTGTTGTTTTAGTATAATGGCCCCACAAATTAACTTGTGATAATGTGAGTGTCATGTTCCAATTGGGCTTCAATACTTCAATACTTTACCTTTGACATGTGTGATGTCAGTATGTCACTCACATTTGTGTGTAAGGTTGGTGACGAGGATGGAAATTAAACCACACGTGTATACAACAAATATTATGTGATTTGTAATTATTATACATATTATAAGTTAAAGCATGTCAGCTACAAATCTTCTTTAATATCATTTGGGATAAGTTTTCGGGTTATTATTAAAAATTTCTCTCCGGCTTGAGATGATAGCCATTTTACACCCCCTGATTTTATAAATCAGCATAAATATTACATCTTTTGTTAGCATTTTAACATATATATATATATATATATATAAATGTTTAAGTCATTACGCATTGATATAACCTTATCAATGCGTTGGATGTAGATCATTAGATTTACATATTTTGACTCAAAGTGTATACACTTGTCAAAGCTTCTCCATAATCAGTGGTCCACATGCATTGGTAATCCATTTTTTTTTTCAATTTAAATTAAGGAAAAAAAAACGTTTCTTAAAAACAGGGAGATCCATGCACAAATGATAACTCTCATTTCTACACTTGGTGTAGCCTCTATATCCAATCGATTGTGTTCGTTTTCCGAGTAAAAATTGAGTATTTAATGGTTTAATAAGTTTGTGCAGGCTTCCTTAGCAATTTAGGGGTAATAATGCAAAGTTAAGAAAATTCAAGGGCCAAACTAAAGAATCGAAGAATTGAAGAACTGAAGAAGAAAAGATGAAGCATATGCCCTGTACAAGCAACGCAACACCAGCGCAAGCTTTCTAGAGAACCAACACTGCTCATATGGTGTACGTCATGCGCACCACCATCACAATTCGTCCAGTGATTCAGCATTGCTCAAGCGCTCTTCGTTAAGCGCAGCACCAGTGCAAGCTTTCAAGAGAATCAGTGATGTTCATGCACTGTATGTCACGCGCACCACCGACATAATTCGTCAAGTGATTCAGCGTTGCTTAAGCTCACCACCATCGTAATTCTTCTAGAAATTCAGCACAGTACATGCGCTATTCGTAATGTGCATAGGTGCTTCAGCTCAGCTTTTTTATGGGGTTTTGGGCCCTAAATCCACACACTATAAATACCTCATTTCAGACCCATTTCCAGACCTCTAAGACGACTCTTGAATTCCAAATACTCTCACAATACTCCAAAACACTCAAGAACCAATTTTTATCCCTAATCCTTCACCAAATCACCATCCAAACCAAAATCCCACTCTACCAATCATTCACTACCTTATTTCCTTACCTAAACCAACCATCAAAACCATATCTTGGAGCAAAAGAAGTCAAAGAGAGAAGAATTCTAGCACAACCAAGCAAGAGAGGGGGAGTTCTTCAACTTAGTTTACTCTTATCCTTTCTCTCTTTACATTTATTTGTATTTATATGGCTTGTACTCGTTACATATCTTGTATGGGAATTTATTGTATTATGAAGTAAAACCTTCTTGGCTAAGGTCAAGATGAAACCTTTACCGTAAATTATCAATAAAGACCACCATTTTATCTCTAATGCCTGTGTTTATGTATGTGTATTTCATGCTATTAACAATATTTAGTGTCTAGCTAATATTTAATATTTATTTGGTTGTTGTGTGATGTACCAAGAGGAGAAGCACACAACGTGCTTGATGAAATGGATGATAAAGGTCTAGTAAGGTAGAGATACTTGAGGCTAGCCTTTAAGACTCAATAAGTGAACCACAAAGCTTAATAAACTTGTGTGTATTTCGGGTGACTATCAAGAGATAGGTTATTGGTGCATATGAGTATTGTCTCTATTACTTGAGAGAGAGAGAGAGAGAGAGTAGAGACTAATTGAGGGTTGTCAGTTGTCACGAGTCTACGTTTACACCTTCATAATTTATTTTTTATGGTGTGTCTATAAATTGGTGAGAATTGGTTAGGTGAATTCACAATCTTAGCCTAATTTCCTATTAGTAATGCAATCACTTCCTTGTGTGTGAATTTGCTATGTTACTTGCTTTTAAGTGTAGTTGTTAATCATTATTTTAATTTTGGTCTTAAATTGAGTAGAGTAGAAAAAAGATCCATCTTATTTTGATTGTCCAAATAGTAGTTGGTTAACAAATTTCAATACTTAACATCCAATCCCTTGAGACGAACTTTAATTATCATCGTACTACCCAATCGACCTCGTATAATCGAGAGTAGTCTATTTGGTGTGGTCAACAAACCCCACCAACCCACGCACCTAACAACCGTGGAGAGATGTGGTGGTGGGAGAGAGAGATGGTGGTGGGAGAGAGAAAATGAGAGGAGAATAAATTATTTAAAATTAAGATTTTAACTCTTTTTATCTTTTTATTACTTAATTTAATAATATTTATTAATTTGACCCCTTTATTTACCATTATACCCTTACTAACCTAAGGGAGTATTCCTAATTTCTAACGGAAGAGTGGATAATGACATTAATTGTAATTGTAAGGTGAAAATTTACCATTTTTGAAACTAGAATGTGTAGAATGGCTATTATCTCAAACTAGAGGGGGTTTTTAATGATAACCCTTAGTTTTTAGACCAAACAATATCAAAGAAAAAAATATATATTGAGGGAGAGAAAACCTGAATGAGAGAGGGAGGTTGGGAAGGAGATGTGGTTTCCTCAAATGAATGGGGAGAGTTGTGAAATACAACATGTCACCCCAATCAAGTTTCTACTCTTCAGACACCACAAAGGCGTTCCCATATCCCTCAACATCTCCTTCTTGTTGCTTGTACTTGTTCTTCTCTTCTATTGGCAACTTGAAGAAATCTCCGATCTCTGATTTGAATTTCTCCACAAAGCAACTGCTCACTTCATGATTTATCAACTGCATCATATCACATCATTTTCATCTTATTATTCTTTTCAATTGATTACAACAAAATTTAGAATAATATGAATATAATCTCCCAATTTAATTATAAAATCACAAACCTAAAAGAAACCCCATTCTTTGCATGCACAATCTAACTTGTGGAGCTCCAAGTCTTTGAAATCTTCAAAGAGCAATCTTTGCATGTCAATTACGGGGACTTGTGGTGAAGAAGAGTTGAGAGATATGATGGGAGGGTCTTGATCATGATGCACATAACGTGGTGGAACACTTGTCAGTGACCTGTTCGCCCACTCCTGAACACAAGGCACAGGCAGAGATCCACCAAACGAAGTTGCTTTTGTTTCCATTAATTTGATGAGAATAATCAGTTGCTTTTCTTTCTCAATCTTCCCTATCTTTGTTCTCTTGTGTTCGTACAACAAAATTATATCTGTGTTACCAGTCGCCACTTTGACTGTATGATATATTTCATTTTCTTCTGATGGGCGGCTGGTTGGTCCCTCATGAAGTCATGAGTCATCTGAGCTAGTTGTCTAAGGTCCCACCACTAAATTTTATCCATTACTTATTTTATAATTAATTAATCAATTTTTTTTTTGAAAAGCAAATTTATTCAACATGCCAAAGGACCGCCCCAGAAACATCAAAAATCAGCGACAGAGGCGCAACAAACACCTGTCACTGAGTTTTGACAGGGCAACACAAAAAAAAGCAAGAAAGCAACAAACAACCCCACCACACAAAACTAAATACAAACAACGAGAAAACAAAAACTCTCCCACTCCACAACATATAAACGCACCCAGATAACACAAGGCTCTAATAACAGAAAGCAGCATCATATCAGTTCAGGTTCCATTCTACCAGGTCCCCATCTCCCGTAGCGCACTCCTTTCCTAGCCGGCAAATCCGCGAAGGCACTGGTTTCTCTTGGACTGAATTCAACCTAAGCTTGAGCCATAACCCCTAGTAGATTCCAGATGCACATAATTTCATGGAGAAGCTTCCAGTTACCCACTCCAGCGCTATTAATCCACGCACCCCAACCTTAGGGTCGCTAACTATCACAATATTTTTGCCTCTTACCTCCTTTCCAGAGACACACAGATGATAGGCTCCGGCTATGGCGAGAATCTCCACAGAAGTGATATCTTGAGCGTCCACTTTTCAGAAAAAATACACTTCACATCTCCCTTGCTATCCCGAAGCACCCCTCCTATACCAGGTTGACCTATAAAACCCCTCACTGAACCATCCACGTTAAATTTCAGAGAATCCAGCCCTGGTGGAATCCACTCCTTAGCACTCGGAATCTTCACTTTTTTACTATCAATACACCTTTCAGTGACATTCAGCAATAGTAAAGTAATCGAATCCTTAGAACCTTTTCCTAAATGCTTAAACCACCACACCACATGAAACTTTAGTGGAATTGGTGAGAAATGTCACTTTTTGAAACTGATTTGGTAACATTGTCAGTAGTTTAATAAGTTAAGTTTAAAAGACATCTATTATAGTGAACTCCCAAAATTGCCCTAAGATAATCATTTATGTTATTCTCTTTGTACTTTTCTCTCTCCACACTTCCAACAAAAACGTTAACTTGGTAACTCTCTCTCTCTTTACAAATAAAAGTTCAAGGTTGGTCGTTGCCTCGACTATCTTCTTCAACTTATAAAGAAGGGACGTGCGTCAGTAAAATAAGGTAATATTTCTTGAACTTTCTACTTTTAATTTGTTCACATTTTCATTTGCTCATTTTCAAAAAAGCTCTCCGAGTATTTTGTAAACCAGCCATTATGAGAATTTTTTGGATCTTCAAGCCTTTTCATGTGTTACCCGAGTCTTTTTATGTCTTACCCGAGCCTTTTCATGTCTTCACTATCCAATCATTTTGAAGAATTCTCTGAGCTTTTTGATGTCTTCCCCGAGCATTTTCATGTAATCACTATCTGAGCCTTTTCATGTAATCACTGCCCGAGCATTTTGATGTCTACCCCGAGCCTTTTCATGTGATTTACTCGAGCTTTTTGAGGACTTGTTCGAGCCTTTTGATGTCTACCTCAAGCCTTTTCATGTGATTTACTCATTTTAAAGATTTCTCCGAACCTTTTCATGTCTTCTTCGAGACTTTTCAATATCCTCATTCGAGCCTTTGTAAATGTAATATTTGAAAATAGTTTGTAGTCCCGGGTTTTTATTAATAGTTTGTGATGATTAATTTGACAGCATCATGAATCGGGTTAGAATAGTAATATCTTACAACGGTCGATGAGACCAGTTACCCGTCGGATGTCAGAGGTTTGTTGGATCCGATAACCGGGGAATGTATGTGTCAAAGGATATGACTTACGAAGAATTGATTGCGATCGTGCATACCATTGTGAAGTATGATGTAAACAAATTCAATGTTGATCTATCATCAATATCAATCGTTCCTGGCAGTACATGTCGCACATTTACGACAATGTCTAGTTTATATTAAGGGAAGATCGGGTGATCGCTCAAGTATCTGTCAGTGTAACTGAGAGGACAGCTGGAGATGATATAGGGAATGATATTCCTCCTCCTGAAAATACCCAACAATTAGGATCTTTTAGCGGTAGCAACCAATTGTTCACCCAAAGGAGTGCCACCGAAAGTGGTGGAAACATGTGTGGTGTCCCACCAGTAGCTGTCGACCATGTAGATTTAGTTTAACCTCAATTTGGCGATGTCTTTGGTTGTCGAATTGAGCAGCACAATGAGCAGTACAATGATCAGAACAATTACCCAAACCATGAGGTGGATAATGAGGCAAATAATGAACATGTTGATGATCTGGTTAATGATCTACAAAATGTGGATGAAGAGCCTGCACAAATTCAAACACGTGGTAGATATGTACAAGGAGTTAGTTGCATTACACCAGATATGCTTGAGACTTCCGAGGTCCGATATAATATAACAACATCTGATTTTGATAATGCGACAACTTGGGTTATTCCCGGAGTATATTTATACTCGTTTGGTATTGGTAGAAGCAGCACATTGGCAGTGTAAGAACCTAGAACCATGATTTATAAAGGTCAATTTTTTCCAAGTAAAAAGGATCTGAAAAGGCTAGTTGGCCATTTTGCAATGCATCAGAATTTTGAATGGAAGGTGAAAAGGTCCAATAAGACAACTTTACATCTAGTTTGCATCATTGAGGACTATTCGTGGAAATTAAAAGCAGTGAGGAGAAATGAAGGGACTTATTTTCAAGTTAGAAGTTTTGTCAACGAACATAGTTGTTCCTTGAAGGAGATTCACCGTCACCACCGATAAGCTAGTGCAATCATAATAGGAGAAGTCATTGCACCTAGACTTCAATAACATGATGGTCATCTCATACATCTCAATGACGTCATCGCCGATATGAAAACAATGTATGACATACAAATCATGTACATAAAGGCACATGATGCCCTACAGTATGCATTTTCATTGACCTATGGAACGCATGAAGAAGCTTTCCAACTCCTATCATCTTTTGCATACGTTCTGGAATAGTAAAATCTTGACACAATCACCGATTTACAGTGCACAAACGATGGTAAATTCCTATACTTTTTTATGTCATTAGGGTCCTCAATTAGAGGTTTTCAGATGTGTATGCGTCATGTGATTGCAGTTGATGGTACCCATTTGAAGGGAAGATTTTGTGGTACAATGTTTATGGCAACTGCACAAGATGGAAACGAACAGGTGTATCCAATTGCTTTTGGGTACGGTGACTCAGAAAACAACCTTTCATGGGAGTGGTTATTGGAATGCTTGAGGGGTGCCCTTGGTCATATAGATGATCTGGTTTTCATTTCTGATCGTCATGCAAGCATTGAAGCAGGGATTTCTAAAGTGTTCCCTTATAAAACTCATACCATATGTTGCTGGCATTTTTGTGAAAATATAAAGAAGCGATTCCATCGAAAAGATGTTGCTGACATAATGGATGATACAGCTAGGTCGTACAGTGAATTAAAGTATAATCGACACATGGAAGAGTTACGTAAGATGCACAAGGCTGCATTCGATTATGCCATTGCTGCCGATCTATACAAATGGTCCTGCATACATTGTCCCCAAAAAAGGTACAGGGTGATGACCACAAATGTTACATAGTGCATAAACTCATGCCTAAAATTCGCAAGGCAACTGCCACTGATGACACTGGCAGAGTTCATTAGGAATATGCTACAAAAGTGGTTTCACGATCGTCATGCAGCTGCATGGTCCATGCGTCATCAGTTGACCAACGCAGCATATATTGTGATCCTGAAACGTGTCAAGAAGTGCGGTTATATGACCGTAAATCTAGTTGACTGGAACATATTCTCCGTCAGACACAACGGAAAACAGTGGACGGTTGACTTAACCCGGAAGACTTGCACATACAACAAATTCTAAATGGACTTTTTTCCATGTTCACATGCACTCGCAGTAGAAAGGTACATGACAAGTTACAGTTAACACTTTATATTACCCAAACGTGAATCTCACTGTTTTCATTGTTGCAGGGAGCAGAACTTGGATTTCACATCTCTGTGTGCGGATTACTACAAGAGGGAGACACTTATTGATGCATACTCAGTTCTTATTATGCTTGTTAGCCATCCTTGGGTAGTACCATCCGACATCGCAGCGAGGGTGGTTTTAAATCCAAAAACGAAAACACAATCAAGTCGCCCGATGGAGGGTCGACATGCCTCGTCTTCGGAGAGGACAACCACACGGTCGTGTAGAAGATGTGGACAACCAGGACATAATAGCAGAAGGTGTTCCAACCCGTATATGGTTAATAAAGGTCTCAGTAGAATTGTCCCCGAGGAATACCATCGCAAGTGTAGCATTTGTCATTCAATTGGACACAACAAACATACGTGCCCTAAGAAGGACTCTACTGTGGAATGAATGGACCCGTTGAGGAAGACGATCAAACATAACAAGGCAGTACAAGAGGAAGAAGAATTGCCTCCAGAAAAGCTTGTGACTGCTAATGTGGGAAGGTAAGATGCTAAGAAGCACCCTGAGGAACACATGTCTCCAACTTGATATCTTCAGACATCATTCATACTTTGGGAACCATGCTTGATACAGTTGTGTTGTTTAAATCGTTCATCTAAGAAGCACCTTGCATAACATGTCTCCAACTTGATGTCTTCCAATATCGTTCATACTTTCAGAACCATGCTCGATACAATTGTGTTGTTTAAATCGTTCAGCTAAGAAGCACCTTGCATAACATGCCTCCAAATTTATTTGATTTAGTTCCTCATTTTCATTGTATTGTTTAAATCGTGTTGGAATTCATCAAATTGTTCACTTAAATCGTATGTGTTGGAATTGAAAAAATTTAATTGATTATTAAAAAAATATATTCAAATGTTATGTACATCAACTACATCTCAGAGAACAACCCGTATATACATCAACTATAGAACAGTGTTGTGAAGCGAGTTGCAATAAATCTCTACAACCATCTTCTCTCGGATGGTGCCTATATCCTCTTCTGTCCAGTCGAACTCCTTCATGTTTGCCAACAAGTACTCTGTCAATCTCAAAGTATGTGCACCACAGTTACCGCTCCAAATAACCATATGAACAACCGTTATACTGGAATTTTATTAAAACCAAGTGGGATAGAATAAAATGTTGAAACACTCAAACCCAATATGCTGTTGGGGCACCCCATGGGATCCGTCCATGATGCTCATTCGAAAGGGCTTCTTTGCCAATTTATACATCACATCCTCCTTCCTTCTGTTAGCGTGAAACCCGACCTGATGCAACATTGAGGGTATAAACCAACGTAGGCACGTAACCTGCTTATTCTTGTAATCCAATGTAACCTCCTGTCTGAACGGGTCTAACAGGTAGATCTTCCTTTGTGTGAGGTTGACGCTAGCCAATACCTAATGGCTCCGTCCAAGGTTGCAAGACACCATAACCTGTAGGTGTTTCAATATAGTGTTATGTGTCTGAAATCTAAACATAGTATTAAACACATTTGCAACCATGTAATTTAAACACTCACCCAATCAACCGCATGCCATGGCCGATTTCCTAACGGGACCAATCCTCACACCATCTTCAGGTCATCATCATACCATGTGTGTTTAAGCATAGACCACTCCTTAGGAGGTGCACCCACAACCCCCCTACCGAAAATTTACCCCCACTGAATATCTAACCATGATTATACATAGAAAATTTACCACAGTGTTAGGTGAAAGATCTATAAAACACATCAATGCAAAAGTGAAAACCGTACAGTATAAAAACTTACATAGAACTGGGAATCTAGTAAGTTGACCCTCTGAGCGTAGACAGTGGGGTATGCTCGTTGACGCTTTAGTAAAATCAACAAGTACGCGTCGATGTGCTGACAATATAAACATTTTATATTGTTAGGATTCTACCATTACTGATAAAAACTTTTACTGAAAGTTAAAGTAAGGAACATACCGTATCCTCCAACTCCATGAAGTTGGTTTGGAACTAATTGACACCAACTGGTAAAGGTAGATCCACATCACGTCTGCATAATTGTTGAAGAAGTTAGATGACCAAGTAATATTACTTAAAAGATTGTGAAATGAATGATTAATGAATGACTATACTTACAATTCCCCCGTGGCGTTCCTCTTGTAGGCTTGGTACGCTGCAACGTGGTCAGGATCTAACAAATCGTGAGGCTTGAATACATGAGCTGATGACGCTAGCTTGATCCTTGGCTTCTTCTGCCTACAGGGGTCAGTGTATGAGGACATAATTGGTCAACCTGTCTTGCGAACCCGCTGTTGACGCTGAACCTAGGGCGGACTACTGTCTCGAGCACTAGGCTCCAGCGGAGGGGTGTGCAATGAGGAGGAACTCTGCCTCCATAGATCGCTCCGAGGTGGGTTGCACTGTGAGGATGATCTCTCCTTTCATGTATCGCTGTGAGGAGGGCTACGCTGTGAGGAGGATCTTTCACTCCGTGTATCGCTCTGATGAGTAGGTGAGCTACGCCGGGATCGCTTGAATGGTCACACTACGCTGGGATCGACTAGAGGAAGGCTGCGCTGTGAGAATGTACTCTGTCTTAGGTCATGTGGATAAACAGGATGGTGCAACAGTGCTGCCTCAGATCCACAAGGTGGCACCCGTACCAAAAGTACTGTCTCTACACTAGCAGTGCTGTTAGGTAAAACCAGAGGAGGTACCTGCTCTAATAGTGCTATCTTTGTACCACCGGGTACCTCTTCTCGTTCTATCATAACATGACCCTACTGATCGGATATTGTGTCCGTAGTGTGTGCCTCTGTAGTAGGTGCCTACTCATGTCTGGTATCTGGGTATATCCCATGTTGATAAGTACCGATCCTTTCTGTGGGACTAAAGTCACCGTGATGATCATCGAATGGTGGACCATCCATACGGGTCTGCGTCGTCTAACCCTGACCCTGAAGCGCCCGGATCATATCCAACAAATGTTGATGCTGATGTTGCTGCTGCTGATCTCGTTTCTCATCACTCTTTCGGACAGCCTCTATCATATCATCCTGTAAAGTTCAAACAACATCCATCACTTCAGCAAATTTACGGTCTTAGCCCTGAAAGGATTTCGCACTCTGTCAGCACTTAAACCGTTCACTCGATTAAAATTAAATAATACAGTTAAAATATTTTGACGTACCTGTGGATGCTCGCCAATGCCTCCTCGTGAATCACCTCCAGGTCAAAGCTGTCTAGGCAAAGTGAAGCGTACCCGCCTATGCCTCTCGGGACTCCCACTGCCACCCTCCGGATCTGAATCACCTCCAGGTCGAGGCTGTCAGGGCAAAGTGAATCGTGCCCGTCGATGACTCACGGGACTCCGACTTCCACCCTCCTAGTCTGAACCCTCTGTATCACTGGGTCTGAAATACACACCCTCTATATCACTGGGTTCGGAATAATGACCCTCCTTATCATTGGGTCCGGCACTCCTATGCCCTTCGTGCTCTGACACATGACGATGTATATCAGCAGCATCGGTATCATACAAACTGCCTCCCAAGTCTATGCCTTTGTAGTAACGTTGAGCCGTCTCAGCATTAATCGGCACCAATTTATGTCGTGCAAACATTTGAAATCGAAGTTAGATCATTGTAATTGTATACATACTAATAACTATGAAAATTAACAACAACAATACTTAACCTTTCGGTGAAAATGTCATCTAGCTTTCTCCCCCTCGGTTGCTGACTCAATTCCCATTTCAGAATACGTGGGGGTGGTAGCTCGGAGATTACCCTGCGGGTTCCACATTTTTTAATTCCCAAACTCGGGGATAACCTCAAAAGTAAATATCTGTGTAATATGTAAGTACCATAAGAAGTAAATACATTAGTCATATAAAAAAATAATTACAATTAAAGTACGGATTCAAATTCTAAATGTTGTACCAACAATGTGTGCAGTAGACCATATATGTTGTCTCGGTGATGTGTACGTCAACGCCCCTTTCTTTCTGTCATTGTTCAAACCGCTCCCGTCGAACATCCAATGCATGTTTGAAACCAAAAATAGATCGCATATACACGTGTGCACCCCACAGGAACGCATCAAAGGCGTCCAAGTCCTCCACTAGGCGAAACTGACATACTTGAACTTTATCTCGCTCGTCCAACCCCATCAATATCCAGTTGAGCATAAACAATAAGCATAGTTTCACCACATCGTACTGCTCCACAAAAATACCAATCCGCAGTCTTCAAACTCGATGTCTCTACCCTGAAAGTATCGCTCGTGTATGCCATTCTCTACCATATCATACCTCCCCGTGTCGGGAAGTTCTCCAAACTTCAATCCGGTCATCAGACAAAACTCAACCTTCGAGAACCGGACCGAATGCTTTCCTAACAGAAATCTCATCTCATCTTCAGGCCCATCGTGATGCAACTCGCGCAAAAGCAGCTGATGGACAATCCCAGCCAAAAACTGAATCTCATGATGCATCTGAAGGAAATGACCAAAACACGACTCAGTATACCGACGTTGGTCTTCGGTCCTCAGATGTTTAGGTACATTGTTAAGTGAGTTGTCAATATCTTTAAGGTTATCGAAATGGTCATGCCGAATAATTTTTCCCTTGAACATTCTCCATTCTCCATCTGGGATTTTAAACGAGTCATTTAGCTGATTCCTCATCTTCATTCACAGAAATAAAACATATAAGTTCATGAAAAGGCTCAAACAAAAAGGCTTGGGCAGTGAATGAAAATGCTTGAACACTTCATCAAAAGGCTCGGCCAGTGTTTCAAAAGGCTCGAATACTTCAGTAAAAGGCTCGAGTAGTGTATCAAAATGCTCGAGTAATGTTTGAAAAAGCTCGAACAGTTTTAAAAGTATCGGAGAAACAAAATTCATAATCTATTCATAAATTATTAAAAAGCTCGAATAACAGTTTAAAAGGCTTGAAAAATCACGAAAAGGCTTGGATCTACTGTAAAAAGGCATTAAAAGGTTGTAAAAAGGCACGAAATGATTGTAAAAAGGCACGAAATGATTGTAAAAAAGCTCGAAATGATTGTAAAAAGGCTCAAAAATGAACGATTAGTATTGGACCTACTATAAAAAGGCTCGAAAAGACACAAAAAGGCTCGGAAAAGGTTGTAAAAAAGCTCGATAAGGCACGAAAAGGCTCAGAAAATGTTGAAGAAGGCTCGAAAATGCACGAAAAGGCTCGAAGATTCTAAACCTATTCAAACCTATGATTTTTCCTTGAAAAGGCTCGGGTAACATTTTAAAAAGGCTTGGAAACAGTTTAAAAGGGCTCGGAAACAATTCAAAAAGGCTCAGAAACATTTCAAAAAGGCACGGAAATAGTTCAAAAACACTCAAAAATCTAGAACTTCTTCGTCTTCAAAACAAATTTTTTAACTAAACTAAAACTCACATAATCAAATCAAATCAAATGGCATCCAATCAAACCTAATCTAAATGATGAAAATGGCATCCAACATCAAACACACAAACTTATAAACATCAAAAACACGTGCGAAAAAAAAAAAAAAACTTACCACTGTCTGTTGAGTTCGCTGGTGAGTTCTCATCGCCATCAGTACTGTAGCTCCATCGCCGATGATTTGCTGTCAGATTTGGTCGACCTTAGGACTGTTGCGCTGTCGGGTTTTCTTCTCTCAGAGCTTTTCTGTCAACGTTTGAAAAGCACACAAAGCGACAAAAATGGATATTTTTGTCTGGCCACCTAAATATGTGCCTTTTAAACTTATATTAGTAATCTACTACCTTTTTTTACAAAAAGTGCCCCAAATGATGACATTTAAATTTTGAACCCCGAAACTTCACCATATCCAGAGCTTGCTCCTTAGATATCACAACATTCTTAAACACCTAATCATTCCTTGATTCCCAAATCGTCCAAGCTGTTGCAAAGAACAAGGAACACCACGCTCTTTCCGCATTTTTCCTAGAGCATAGACCAGCCCAACCATTCCACCAAGCCAACAAAGACTCTGTCTCGTAGCTACTTACATTCCACCAATCCATACAACTATTCCAAAGCTTCCAGGCCCAATTATAATGGAGGAAAAGACGGTCAATAGTCTCATCCACACCACACGAAACTTCACCATGTCCATAGCTTGCTCCTTAGATATCACAACATTCTTAAACACTTTATCATTCCTTGATTCCCAAATCGTCCAAGCCGTTGCAAAGAACAAGGAACAACTCGCTCTTTCCGCATTTTTCCTAGAGCATAGACCAGCCCAATCATTCCACCAAGCCAACAAAGACTCAGTCCCGTAGCTACTTGCATTCCACCAATCCATATAGCTATTCCAAAGCTTCCAGGCCCAATTACAATGGAGGAAAAGATGGTCAATAGACTCGTCACATTCCCATTAATTATATTCTTAGAAATTAATTTTTCTTATTTTCCTATCAAAAAAATTACTTTTTAAAAATCTCGATCTTTTTATTTATTTTCCAAATAAATTTTTGCCATCTGCTAATATAATATCTACAAAATTATAGTTTTCTAATCACTCTTCTTCTTCTCCTCGGTGCCTACTAATATTTAAAATCAGTACCATAATTAATTTTCTTACAAGCTTTTTTAAAGAATACAAATTGTATTGTTACAGAGGTTCAATAAAGGACAAGACAAAAAATAAATGAACTTGTATCATCACAACTGACCTAATATTATTGTCTTCTGTTCTTTTAAACTCTCACTAGCTAGGTCAGATTGCTCTTTGTTCTTTCTTATGATCTTATCACAAATTTTATAAAAAAAAATAACAAATCTTATGATCATTACTTTCCACCAAATTCTCAAGTTCTCGCATGTGAAGAAAACAAGTGGGTTTCATACCAACTACCAAGTGCCACATTTTCTCTTTTAACTTTTTGTGGTCTTTGTTGAGAAAAGTCTACCCAGAAACACATGCCTAATATTTATCTCGTAATAAATGATGTCTACTAACAGAAAAATAAGATAAAAAAATCCAATCACACAAACACAATATTTACGGGGAAATCCAAAACAAGGAAAAACCACAACTGTCAAGACGACAAGAGAAAATATCACTATATAGAAAATTGTTATAACTACACAATTCCAATATTTTTTTTCTAACCCCAAACCTTAATTACAACCGAGCCTTACCGAGCCCAACCTCACAATCGAGCTTACATCCTACCTCTCAGCTCATAGCGCTCACCAGATCCTCCCCGAGTGCACCACCCAAATATCCCTTAGGTCTTCCATGAATATCACCCCCACATCTCTCCCTTGATCACAGATATTCCCTGAATCCCTCCCTAGATATTCCCATGGATCTCCCCCAAATATCTCCTAGGTCTTCCACCCAAGAAATCCCATGGGGTCTCCCCCAGATCTCCCTTGGTCTCACTCCTCGATGTTTCATGTGCATTTCCAAGTGTTATTAACCAAAGAATAAGCCTTACTATTTATAGGGTCACTATTATTAGTCTCTAAGGAATTAGAATCCTATAAAGCAGTTGGAAACCACCTAACAAGTCTTTCTTAAACAAGAAATCCCGAAACCAAAACCTTTCCCAATAAGAAAACCAACTCCCCACATGTTTTCCCATGACTTCTAGAGTTCCACTCAACAAATCGGGCTCCAAAAAAGTGCCTCACGCACTCCAATACTTCCAACTTGCAGCAACCCGCAAATGTTGCGGAAAAATCTTCCGGTGGTGCATACATGCACTTTCGAGACTGGATTTCAACACCATTTTCACCGTTGGCTTTGTATCAGACTTTTCTTTCCAACGTCACTTGAATCGCAATCATCTAAATCTGTTTGGACCACTTTCACATCAATTGAATATGTTTGGTTCACTTGGGAATACAAGCTAAAACCAAACAATCTTCATATAATTTTATAAGTATTCCTATAGACAGGAACGATTGAATGGAGTACAGATGATCATGATTTTCCTTTTAAAATAAATTGCTATATATTTATCTTATTCATTTTCATAACACGTTACAAAATCGATTGCATGGAGTAAAGATGATATCTATGAGAGTGTGTTAGGATCATGAAGCCTGAAATCGACTAAAGAAGAAAAGGGACAGTGAGTCACACAATTTAGGGCCATGAAATGGAAGTTGTGTGATCATATTGCTCCGGAAGAGGAAGACATGAGTCACGCGACTTGGTTCGTTACATGTAAAGTCGTGCAACCATGTCGTGCCAAACAAGGAAGACCGCTCCAGTATGTTATGCAACTACAAAGCAGGGGCGGAGCTTTTTGAATTTTAGCCTAGGCTATATCCCAAGCTGAATTTTTGGAAATAAATAAATAAAGTTATTACAAAAGTTACCCTCATTATTTCTCTTTTACTAAAATAACATTATATTACAATTTTATTTACCAAAATATCCTAACTGAAACAAAATGCTCTAGACACAAATTAAACCATATCATACAAACAAATTAGAAATGTTGAAACACAATTTAACGGAACATATTAAATTTGTACTATTGATTGCTAAAAAAAAAGGTAAATAAATCATCTTGATTGATAAGTGGATAATTTTATATGTTTTATTGAATCTTAGTATGAGCTAGTTTGGTTGAATTTTATTAGCAGTTAGTTCACGTGTAAATATGTATATTCATTTATTGACAATTCAATCCAATTGCTATTGTAGGTTGCGATGTCAAACAAATATACCCAATCAAGAACACAATAAATTAATAAAATTTTCATGCATAGTTAAGCTAGGTTTGCCTAATTGTTTTTAGTCCACCCTACTAAAACACTATGGCTTTGCCCCTGCTTCAAAGTCGTGCGCCTCGTTAGATTAGGTTTCTTGTGCAGAAAGAAATCCTTTCCTTATGGGATTTGGCCTACCCTCATGCTCTGATATAAATATTTTTGTAACCTTATGTTATTAGTGTACATATTAAAAGCTAGAGAGAGAGAGAGCAAGAGAGAGAAAAGATTGAAAGAGAGTGACCTAGAGAATGTCATCAAAACACTAATAGTGGATTGAAAGCTAGAGAGAGAGAGAGAGAGAGAGAGAGAGAGATTGAAAGAGAGTGATAGAGAGATTGTCATCAAAACTCTAATAGTGGATTAAGTACATGTACGCTTCGTGGATATAGGCTTAAATTGAACCACGTAAAATTCTCATGTTTATTTTTCTTTTATTGCTTTTGTTGTCATCTACGTTGAGATTTGTATGTTTATGTGCTATTTTTCTACGACATAGTGATTTACTTACTGCTCAATATTTTATTTATTGTAACATGAAGATTGCAAAAGTAAAATAAATAGAGTTGAAGCTCTAAATTTCAACCTGAAAATCTAGATTTATTTATTATTATTTATCTATCGTTATGCAATTTAAATTTATTTATTGCGAGCTCTAAATTTAGGTCGACCAACTAAAACTTAAAATTCTTGATTTATTTATTGTTATGCAATTTATTTATTTACTATTATTGAAATTTAAATCGGCGCAACTCTGTCAATACTAGAATTTGAAGTTCCGAATTTCAATTTTATTAAGAATTTAAAGTTTTGGATTTGAATTCAATACAGAACTTAATATTCCTAAATTTGAATAAAAACTATTGAATTTGAATATGAAGTTTTGAAATTTTGAAATTTTGAATTTAAAGATTTGAATAAAAATGATAATTTAAATGGAAAATATGTGTTATGTATAAAAGTAGAGCACAGGTCACGCTCTGTTTCTACACGATAGCGACTTTTTCAAGCACACCAAAACCCTAGAAAAAGACATTGAAACCTATCGACTTTTGCGTAGATTGTAATGGTTGCATACTTCGTGGTTGCATACTTCGTTTAAGAAAATTCTACAAGCATGACTAGCAAAAATCAACTCTATTAATTCAGTCGAATTTGAGATTCAATTGATAGCATTTATCTCTATTTACTTTATAATTGAATTTTATTTTATTTTTGACTGATTATGTCAATTTACCGTTGACTTGTAAAGACCCTCTCTTGCATAGCATTTTCGAAGTTCCTGAAGAAAAAAAAAAAAAAAAAAAAAACTTAACTTACGTGGAACAATCTTACGGTACCATCACGTACGATCTATGAGATTAATACAATATACTAATACGTATTATTTTAATACATTAATTAGTACATGTGACATGTCATAAGAGAGTCTAGGATACTCTCAAAGAGAAACCTTCCAAGACAACCTTTACCGTGACATTACCTATTTACCTGTACAATGTGTTTGTGTAAAAGATATATATATATATTTTTTTTTTCAAAATGTATCAAATGAATTTTTAACATCAATACGTATTATTTTCGATTATTATTTAAAAGTTTTGCTAAGAGTACAGGGTCCCATTTAAGGGTATTTCTCTGCAATCTCTTGGAGGCAAAAGCACAGCTCCTTGGGTTTGGAAAACATGGTCATGCGATCAGAACCAGAGATCAACTTCACGTCGTCCGTTGGATTGTTTTCGATCATCCATCTCTGAAAATCTTTTTGTAATATATTGTCTTGATCGCACACAATGTAAACTCGATGAACTGATCCGTACTTGTCCTTGGTGAGGGCCATTGCTTTATTCAACATTACTTCATCACTGTACATAGGGTGAGGTCTCGCTAACAACAATGCTAGTGTAAGATCCTGTTTTCAATTCATAACAAAGGAAAAGTAAGGGGCAGTTCGGTAATGTTTTTGGTTTTTCATTTTCTGTTATATAATTTAATTTGGAAATAAGAAATTGATTTCAATATTTTTAGAAGCTAAAAATACTAAAAATGCATCTGATAGAAATAATTGAAAACAGTATTCTGAAAATAAAAAATGCTGAAAATGAGTTCGGTAAAAATAATTGAAAACAGTATTTTGAATATATATATATATATATATATATAATATTTATTGAAATTGTTTTAGGATGCCGATATTGTCATCCATAAATATGATAAGTACACCCATAATTTATTAAAAATTTTAATTACAAAAATATCCCAATATAAATTTTACCAATGAAGATAAATTAGTTTAATAAAAAATAAACCAAATACTATATTATGTACACACATTAATTACACACATATCTTTTAATTAAAAAAAAAAAAAAAAAAACTCAACCCTAATTAAACCATAATTCTATTTCAAATATCAATATATTCCATTATTATATAACAAAGTAATGAAAAAAGAATTTTCAAGGGATTTTAATCATGCAAAGATATGTATTTCTTTATTTCATTTTTTTTTTTTTATGAACTCTATCAAAAAGAAGTAATTTTTTTATATAAAAAAAAAAAAAAAAAAAAAAAAGATAGCCAAAAAAGATCTCCATGCTTGAGATTTGTAAATGATGAGAAGATATTTGATGTGGTTCTTAAAGTATTAGTTCATAGTGCTGCTTTCTATTTAGATTATTACCTTAACATCTGCAGTATGTTTAACTTTAGAGTCAGTAATTTTAATTGGTTGAAACTTTGTATAATAAGTGAATGCACCAAGTTGGAAACAGTTGTTAATAGCAAGGAACATACTACGACTATGTTTTCAAGTCTAGAGAACTTAAAAATTTATCATTTGTGAAATTTGGTGCATTAATAAGTTAAGAAAGTTTATAAATAAAATGTATAAAAATGAATATATTCATTTAAATAAGGGTACTATTGATATTAAGATTGATGCTTATAATAAGGATTTAATTTTAAATTTTAGATATATACGCACTTATAAATATAAGTGTACTTATTATATTTATGAGTGACAATATCCGTATCCATTTTTTTAAGAAAAAAAATATATTATATAAATACATATATATTTATATATTTATAACAATCAACTATATATCTACGAGTATTGCTTGATATCATACCTACAATCCCATTTTATAATCTCAACTAATATGGCAGATGAGGTGTCATTTGGATGAGTGGATACACATTAATATTGAATCATCATTTACTCCTGCATCCACCCTCTACACGGGTTGAGTTTGAAAAGATGAGATTGTGAATGTAATGTCTAACATTACTCTATACCTTATTTATTTATTTATTATTATTGCTGTTATTTTTCCGGTAAAATGTTAGTGGGTAAATAAAAAAAAAAAAAAAGAAGGAAGATTTCTATTATTTTTTTAATAGATAAAATATAAAATATGTGTTTATATAATAGAAAAACAAAATAATTAACCAATAACTAACTCTGCCGCAATTAAATAAAATAAACTAACTGTGTTTTTTTTTGTCTGCCGTAATTAACCAATAATTAACTCTGCCGCAATTAAATAAAATAAAATAACTAACCCTTCTGTGTTTTTTTTTTTTTTCAGAAAAATTTTGTCTTTCAAAAAATTGATAATAAATTAATAACCATTTAAGTAGTGGACCTGCACAAGCAAAAACAAAAGAAGAAAACAATTTATTGTTGTTTTCAATGAGTGCAGCTTTCCACGCTATAAATGGAAAAACTGTTTTCGCTTTTTTAGGAACGCGTGCCAAACTCATTTTCCATATTTATGTGCTTAAAAAAAACAAGAAACATTGCACCTCTTTTCCAATATCGATGGTGAGGAGTTTAAGTCCCCAAAACAAATGCCTCAGTTGGTTTCCAGCGCCGGCAAGCCAGCGCCAACGAAAAGAGATATCCTCAGGGAGGAAAGAGAAGAGAGAAATATTTATTTATTTATTATTTTATTTTTGATCGAGAAATAACTATTTTATGATTTTTTTTTTTTTTTTTTTTTTTTTAAATAGAGGCTTTTGCAACTTAAAAATACTGCATATTGATGAGCAGTCCGGGGCGGTTTTTCAATTTTTGTTGCACTAAATCTTCAACTAATGCAATATACAATCAAAACCCGTCAAAAAAATGGTGTTACAAAGTCAATTAAATTAAGAGTTTTACATACTTTGAGTTAAAACAACACAATTTGTTAATTTTTTTTTGGGTCAAAATTTAAAAATCTCTTCCGCTTTCTTTTCAATATTTCTTTGTGACTAAATCTTATTATGTTAGTGTTCGTTGAGAAATATTGAGAAATTTTGGAGAAAATGTGGTGGATTATGGTGGAAAGAGTGAGAGAAGAGAGAAGATAAAACTTCAAGGTAGATGATGGTGGATTGGTGGGTGTATATATTATTATTATTATTATTTTGTAATTGTTTGACTATAAGGTTAAATGAAACTTCAAGTTTGATTAAAAACATGAAAACTATTACATTTGACTAAAATCAAAATTCCATAAAGTTAATTTTGACAATTTATTCAATTGTTAATTATCATACCAAAACCTCTTCTCTATATTTTGCTCCACAATATCATTTTTTTCTATTAAAAATTTCTAAAACCTTCAAAATCAAGAACCGCCGTACAATTTCAAAATAGTATAAGTGTAGAGTGTTTCTAAGAATTTTATAATTATGACAAATCACTTACGAAAATTATTTTTAACCAATTGTTTTGTGTGTTGTGTACCTTGTTCTAATCAAAATTACTGTCAATCGAAAGAGGACTAGTCATACTCTTACCTCAAGTGGGGATAGTTGGTACAACTTGGATAACATAAAGTCATGCCTAAGTAGAAAGGAGGCGGGCTGGTTGTTGGGCCCATTTGTAATCACTGTGTCCATGGTTGAATCAAGTCTTCGATCATTCTGTAATGGCATCATATGAAGATAATATTCATTCAATCTAAACCAATCAATATATCGCTTGAAGAAGCCTTGAATCATCAAATTATTGAATTTGATCAACAACACAAACGTGCCTGTGAAACTACATATTCAACGTTCCTGATCCGGTCTCTACACTAACAAGAAAGCCCCATGACTATCCCATAAAATTTGTCATGTAGAAATAGTTGTTTTAGGTGCAAGGTTGACTCCAGCGATCTGTAATATTATATAGTGACATGGTCACTTTTGAGAGAGTGACCAGACCACTCTATAACGTTACAAAGAAAGAGACTGTACAAAAGTGGTTGAATATATCGTATATAACATATATGTAAATATAAAGATGGAAAAAAAGATTCAGGTACCTCTGCAGATAATGTTGTGAAAGTGAGGTCAGGGCTTGGCATAAAAGCAGTGCAAAAAACAGCAACAGAAACTTTGTGAGGGAAGCTTTCCATGGCAGCAGATATGCAGTAGCCACCCATGCTGTGACCCACCAGAATTACTATCTCCTCTGGTGGAAGAGACGCCATGAATTCCATCAAGGGTTTGAAGTAATCCGAAATGGAAGGAATGTCATGAAGCTGACTTGGGTGTGTGCCGGAGGCAGCCATGTCTAGTGCTGTGACTCTATGATCAGCTGTTTTGAGCAGAGTGGTCACCTTATACCAACACCAAGCTCCATGACAGGCTCCATGAACCAGCACAAAATGCATCTCTCTCCTTCCCTTTCCCATCTCCCCCAATACACAAGATCAGTCTCTCTAACACTTGCAATATGTAGTTATTGTTGTGATATTAAATGGATTTCCACCACTTGCTCACTTAAAAGACCAACAACATTTCACCGCTTGAATGTGTCGAGAAGAATCAAGGATTTTCTTCTAACTTAATAGCCGAGTCTTTGGTGTGAGGTGGCAAGGGAAATTACAATAAAGACCCCTATATTTTTTTGCCTCTATAAATGGCCTGGGTTTTCTATTGTAATGGTTGGTGACTCTTAAAATCAATAAAGAGATATTTCTTTCGTTTCTCTCAACTCTCTCATTCCTCTCTATTTATTTGTTATCTCTCTCTCTATTTCTCTTTATTTATTCAGTTATTTCAAATATTATTTACGACAAGTTATCAGTCCGATTGTTACATGTTACTTGTAATTGGTCATTGACTTGTTCAGTTTTTAAGATATTTGATTGTGTTGTATAACTTCTTATTGCTTCTCTGGCATGATCTAAGATAAAACTTCTATATCATTATGAGATTAATGTTGATTTTGATTAATCTTCTAATAGATCATTTAAACTTTTGATAATTTATATTTTTACGTACAATCTGCATATTATTGTATTGATTAATTTCCAAATGGAAAGTTCCTCCAGAAAAAAAGAGTAAATGAAAAGTTACTTTTATACAAAATATAGATACCGGCTCGGTTATTTATATATATACATAAATGTGCCTCACTTCAATTTTCGTATCGTTCAAATATGAAAGATAATTGATCATCAGATGATTATTAATTCGTTACCCGATATATTAAAGGTAACAAGATTTTATAAGTTGTCATCTCATAAACATCGGCCAGGTGATTGTTCTTAAAGAACAATTAGAGCAAAGGGCAACAAATAAATCATCTTATACATATCATAAGTTTGTGAACCTTTTTTTTTGTTTTTTGTTTTAAGGTATTGTTATCAGGATCCTAATGTAAACAAAACTCGAGTTATGAATCAATCTACTTTTTCTAAATTAACTCTATAAAAATCTGATATATTTAAAGAGACACAAGTCTATAAAATGACTAAATCAATTGAAATGGAATAAATCTCAAAAGAGATGCAAGAATATAGAAATTGAGAATTTTTTTATAAATCATACAAATCCATGAAATGACTAAATCCATTGAAATAGAAGGAATTTCAACAGAGATACAAAAATATAGAAATTGAGAAAATTTCTATTAATCATATGAGAGAAATGTGAAATCATAAGAAAACAATAACTGATGATGTATTTTTATACACAATAGCTACTGAATTATAAATGATAATTATGATATTCATAATATTAGAAGGAATCTCAATAGAGATACAAGAATATAGAAATTGAGAAAATTTCTATTAATCATATAAGAGAAATGTGGAATCATAAGAAAACAATAATTGATGATGTATTTTTATATACAATAGCTACTGAAATTATAAATGATAATTATGATATTCATAATATCAATGATTGTAGACAAAAGCCTTAATTGCTCTAAATGAAAAGAAGCAATTCAAGAAGAATGGACTTCATAAAGCCAAACAAAAGGTATTTAGACTAATAGTACTCTAGACATCTGGAGATGTCAAACTAGTTAGATACTAAAGGGTCTTTATACGGAAACGTAATGAGAAAAAAGAGATTGTGAAATATGAAACACGACTTATAGTACAAGGTTTCTCATAAAAATTTATTATTCAATGGTGTTGAATACGATTACGTTTCAAATTTTTGATAAATTTGGCTACCTTTAAAAGACTTGAAATGTGTTTTCTAGATGCAGTAATCATTTATTGATATGGTTCACTCAATATCGATATTTATAATCCCTTAAAGATTTAAAATGCTAGAAGCATATAAATCAAGATCTCACAATCTGTATTTGATGAACCTACAAAAATACTTATATAGATTAAAAACAATCTAGAAGGACGTGGTATAATCGTCTCAGTGAATATCTGATAAATAAGGGTATAATAATTATATTATACACCCATGTGTCTTCATAAAGAAATCATAATCCATATTTACTATATTCACATCATATGTTGATGAAATGAGTTTAATTGGAGCTTACGAAGAGTTCTTGAAAACTACTAAATATTTGATAAATGAATTTGAAATGATAGACATGAGAAATAAAATATTGTCTCAACCTGAAGATCTAGCGTAGATCAAATGGATGCTTGTCCATCAATCAGAATATGTTGAAAAGATTCTAAAAAAATTCCATATGAATATTACTCATTTATTAAATAATCATATGGATGCTAAAACTCTTGATCATAAGAAAGATCCATTCCAACTAATAGAAAATGGTGAAAAGATATTTGGTTCTGAACAATTTAAATAACGCTTGATCCATTCCATCAATCATAATATGTTGAAAAGATTCTAAAAAGATTCCATATGAATATTACTCATTTACTAAATAATCATATGGATGCTGGAACTCTTGATCCTAAGAAAGATCCATTCCAACCAATAGAAAATGGTGAAAAGATATTTGGTCCTGAACAATTTAAATAACGCTTCATAAAGCAAGTCTTTACTTATACTCCCCTCAAATGATTTATGATGTTATTTTATTTCATGAAATAAACATCTGTATGCGTCATTTTAGCAATCTAGAAGATTGCTTCAAAAGATTTTTATCATGGGAAGCATTCCATTAGGGGAAGCATATCAAAAGAAGTATATTAATTATATTGGGGCATATGTGTATTGTACTCTTTTTCCTTTGATCAAGTTTTGTCCTATATGATTTTTTTTATAAGGTTTTTAATGAGACAATTCTCTAAGCACACCCAAAAATCAATTGATCCATAAAGATCATCATAAATATTACATTGATCTAGTAGATCATTGTATATATGTTGTCTTGATCAAAAAGATCATTGTAAATATTACTTCAATCTTGCTAATCATCGGATATATGTTACTTTGATCTTTGATCCAGAAGATTATCATAAATATTACTTTGATCCGACAGATCAATGAATATATTTGCTGAGGTTTTTATCCCACTGGATTTTTCCTAGCAAAGTATAAACATATGAAATGTTTTGAAAAAAACACTAATTCTTGACATATATGCAATGTAATCTTTTTCCCTTTGATTAGGTTTTGTTCCATTGGGTTTTCCTGACAAGGTTTGAACGATATTTGTCATACTGGTTCTTTCCTAGCAAATTAAGATACAAGAAATGAAAATTCAAGTGGTAGTGTTGTGATATTAAATGGATTTCCTCCACTTGCCCACTTGAAAGACCAACAACATTTCACCGCTTGAATGTGTGGAGAAGAATCAAGGATTTGCTTCTAACTTAATAGCCAAGTCTTTGGTGTGAGGTTGCAAGGGAAATTACAATAAAGTCCCCTATATTTGTTGGCCTATATAAATGGCCTAGGCTTTCTATTGTAATGGTTGGTGACTCTTAAAACCAATACAGAGATATTTCTCTCGTTTCTCTTAACTCTCTCATTCCTCTTTCTTTATTTGTTATATATATATATATATATATATTTCTCTTTATTTATTCGGTTATTTCAATTATTTACAACAGTTATTTATATATAAGTAGGGTCTTGCTACGGTACGAATAAGGATTGGTTTCATACCGTACAACATCTGTTTTAAAAAATTTCAACCTATTAAAAGAGAAAATCAGAAAATATTTTTTCACCAGCAATCGGTTACACCGGTTTCTTACCCAAACAAAACAAACTCTGCCTCTCTCCTCTCATTCTCTATCTAGGTTTCTCTCCCAACTTCTCTCTCTCTCTAGATCGTCTCTCAATCTCGGATTGGTTTCTGGCGTTTAATTTCTAGGTGTGAATGTTGTATCTTGGTGACTGGACAAAGGTGTATCTCAATCATCGAATTCCAAAACTGAAAGGTAATTTATTGTTGTTTAGTTTGAAGATTAGGGTTTTGTATAATTTTTTTCCTTAGATTTGTGTTTACAAATATGAAACAAAATTAGCTCTCTCTCTCTCTCTCTCTTGCTTTGAATTCCAGAAAATCAGAAGAAAAAAAATCTCATAGCCTAACGGTCATTCTTCTTTAATCGGTCGGTGATCTCCCGGATCGAACTATGGAAGGTGTCGGAAGATCACAATCACCAGGTTCCAAAACTGAGCCACGAAGAGTACTCGGTTTGGATTGGTTTAAGAGCAAGGTCGGCCACTGAAAAGACCCGAAACTGATCCTCTGGTTTCAAACAAAGAAGATATGAGCTAGAGTAGGCCGGATTTGGCGATGGACCCACTTCAGAACATGGTAAGCTTTCCCTTCCTTAGTTTGCTTCAAAATTTTACCATCCACTTCAGACCAAGACAGGTGTGCTTTTTGTTTGAATATAATCCACATCCAAGAACATGCAATCTGAATGGGAAGCAACGACAATCAAATTAATGGACAACCAATTGTTTTAAAGTTTAATCAGATAGCAATTACAATATCTGGAGGGAATCTTTATCTACATATCTGTTTGCTTTCTTTCTTATTTTTTTTCAATATTATCGCATCTCATTTTTAGCATCTTTCCATAGTAATCCTATCATATCATATAATATCATCACATATAATTCATGTTTTATATGTAATTATTGTAATCTAACGGTGTTTATAGGTGGTTCATGATATTTGTAGCTAAATTGGGTGTTTATGTTTTTTTTAAACACATCCACAAGCATGCTCAAATTTGATCTAGGGTTAGACTCACGCACATACTCTTTCTTCAATTTCAGGCTCAGTTGGTCAGGAGAGCCTGAGAGCAGATCCAATTAATGGTATTATTTTACCAAATTCAAAGCCCTAACTTTGTTTTTATCCTCATTTTGCTTTTAAATTAATCGCGTGATTAGAATTAGAACTTTGTTTGAAGTAATTTAGTTGTTGTTTAGAGAAAACTTATCGATCCAAATTTGAATTAGGTTATTATAGTGATTCAATCATGGTTTTTTTTTTTTTTTTTTTTTGTTCCTCAATTTTGCTTTTTAGGAGTTTTTTTTGTTGTCAAATTTGTAAACATTGTTCTTATATTGAAAACTGAAACTATTTAAGTAATTTTTTGATAATGTGAATGCAAATTGTAAAAATTTGACCCGATTAGTACATATTAATTAGTTAATTTATTGTAAGAAACAGTGGAGGAATTTGAACAAAGTGGTATGGATCCTCTCACAGTATCACTGTACCAGATGGACTTGGACAGTGCTCAGTTTCTGTTGAGATCTTATCTTCGAATTCAGCTCCAAAAGTTAGCTAGGCTATATGCTTTCATGTGTTTTGTCTCAAATTGATTTTACATTATCACTTTTGAATTTGAAAGCAAATGGGAGTAATTGTGGACCTGTGGTAAATTCTTTGCAAAGAAGACTATGTAACTGATTTTTAATGTTGATAGCATTTATTTGTCTCTTGAGTTGTGTTTTAGAGTGACATGACTATGATTGTTAGTATGATATGAAGTTGCATTTTTCCTTGCCTAAAGTAGTTACCCGCAATATGGATATTAGTTTATTAATTGATTTCTCAAGTTTTGAATTGTATACAGCTGCTTGTATTTGGCTTTTAGGATGCAAATCGAGACCATCCCATCTATTGCTTCTTATTTTCTTAGGCTAGCATGTATTGTTCTGCTTCATATGACAAATTTGCATATAAGCTTGAAGTTTTGGTCTTTTATTCAAGTAACATGTATTTGAAGTACGAACGGAATTGATGAAAAAAAATGCTTGATGTCACTTTGATCTACACCTATTTGGTATCACAAAGGATATTTTATATATTCAGTTGCAATATGAAAGTCAGATATATAATTATTGCTTGATGTGTTGAAAATTAACAAGATGAAGTAAACATGTGAAAGACATTTATTTAGCTTTAGATAAGATGGTTATTTCATTGATTCTGTTTACATAAGTAAGCCATGGTGCCATCATTATTTTTAAAAATAGTTTGAATAGACTGATATCTCATGCATAATCATTCTTGTTTCTTACATAGGTTTTAAAAAGGTGGGGATACATACTATCCACCGATATTAATAGGGTCGTGGACTTTTAGCACAATTAACGGCATTCATGATTTTATTGAGCCAGACTATAAAATATTTTGGCTTACGTTTGTTGATGTCAGGACAGCTGCACTTATGGCAATGACCTTTCCTTTTTGTTATTCTTTCAATGAATTTCTATTGTATCTCTTAATAGTATTTAGATATAAATTTTGTTTGTCCATGTGTGTCCTATTCCATGGTGTATTGAAACCTTACTTCATATCGACTAGCATCATGGTCCCTTTCTTACAGAGAATTCGGTGATGCCCCTTCTTAAAAGGTAACAATATTAAAGCTAAGCTAGATTTCTCTTTTTGAACTATCAATTAATTTATTGGTTAATTATATGAATTCGAATGTCATTGGTATTATAACTATTTGCAAGTTATGGATTGATTTTGAGCAGTTTCATTATTGTATAAAATTCATAGAACTATATTCATATAATTTATTTTTGATAATTTTTTTACATTTGTGTATTATAAATATAATTTTATTACAGGTTAATAGGATTGGAATGGATGTTCAAGTTGCCATTCTCTATTGTAGCATGACATACCTCAGTGATGATTGTTCTCACGGTTGTCTAAAAATTCTTTGAAGTGGTACTCATCTTCGAAGTCAAAGATGGATTAGTCAAATTGAAAAACATTGAATCAATTGCTGATGTTGCTTGGATTCGATATGTAATGGTTATTTGTTTAAATTGCTGTAGAGAATTTTGTTAAACTATTCTTATTTATCAAATCAATACAAGTATCAATAATTTGCGTATAGACAATGTTATAATTTTTTGTTTAATTAATTTTCTTGAATTATATTATTGTGTAAATATTTATTCATTAATTGATTATTTCTTCTTTTATAATCTTCTTTTTTGAGATAAAAAGATTTATAGAAAAATTAAACTATAAAATACAGTCAATTGATTAGAGTTAGAGAAATAATAGAGGGTTGACCTCTTCTAGCAAAACAAAAGCTTTAGGAAGAGCAATCTCCGTAATATACTTTATGCAACATTATAAATAGACCTACGAGACAAAGGAATAGAAAGGAAACTCACACATAGAAAGAAAACTCACACCTTCAAGGAGATGGAGGATGTCAATCCACACACTCAAGAGACCAAGATATTTCTTTCTAAAATCATATTGACTAATTCAGCGTCCCTTCGCTTCAGTAACATCCGGTGATAATAGAATTGTTAACATAAACTAAAATAGTAGGTGGAAATTATTGATACTAAATATTTGGTTAATAATTTGGGGAGAATCAAAACTTTTTTAACATAATAATGAATAAATTACTATTATGTATTTATGTTTTACAAATTAATTATTGATATAACTTATTAAATATTCACTAAATTTCGTATTAATTCATTAAACATACTATTTGCAATATGTTTATAAGTCAAGTCTTGTTATGAATTGTTACAAATGAATTGTTACAAGTGAAAATTACAATTGAGAATTTCAAAAATGTTACCAAAGTTGTAACAATAGTTACGAAACTATGAATGTGGTTATCAAAACCGTGAAAACGGTTACATGTCAAAATTTCAAAAATTATAAAATGGTTACCAAAGCCGTAAATTGGTTACTGGAGCCGTGAAGGTTGTTAATTACCATAGCCGATAAAATGTTACAAGTCAAAATTGAAAAAATTGAAAAATTGTTACTAACGCCGTACAAATCATTACCATGTCTATGAGGGTGATTACTATAGCCGTGAAAATGGTTACAAGTCAAAATTGAAAAAATTGAAAAATGGTTACTAACGACGTACAAATCATTACCATATCCGTGAGGGTGATTAACATAGCCGTGAAAATTGTTACAAGTCAAAACTTCAAAAATTGTAAAATGGTTACCAAATTCACAAGTGAAATTTACATTATTAAATATATATTTATTAATCAAATATATTATTTGAATATAAAAATATAAAGGTTAAACATTTTATTTGACATCATTAATCATTCTACAAGTTTTTGAATTTTTTTTCAAATAACTATATAATTTTGATAAGTTATTCATTTTGAATTTTTTTTTTTTTTTTAAGTATTATAAGTTACAACTATTACAATAGGACTGCCAAGACTTGTCAAGACCAAACAAAACAAGTGTTGCCTAGATAAATACTCTCAAAAACCGGGAGAAAACTCCACACACATGTTTATAAAATGTGTATGATGGGACTCGAACCCCTCATCACCTTGTATGGAAATAAAGTGCACTACTATCCCACTCAATGTTAAGAGGAATGTTAAACTTTTTCAACCTACGTTAAACTTGTTCATGAAGATTTACGTTGAAAGAAACCTACGTTGAACTTGTTCGTAACAGTTTTTGTTAACTTGTTCACAAAACAAGTTTAATGTTGAGATGAACGTTAAACTCGTTCAAACTACGTTTAACTTGTTTATAAAGATTTACATTGACTTGTTCTCCGAACAAGTTTAACGTTGATAGTAACGTTAAACTCAGTGAACAAGTTTAACGTTGATATTAACGTTAAACTCATTCAACCTACGTTGCATCTGTTCATCAAAGTTTATGAAATAAGTTTAACGTTGACATGAACGTTAAACTTATTCAAGCTATGTTGAACTTGTTCATGAAGGTTTACGTTAACTTGTTCACCGAACAAGTTTACCGAACAAGTTTAATGTTGAGATGAACATTAAACTTGTTCAACCCACGTTGAACTTGTTCATAAAGATTTAAGTTGACTTGTTCACCAAACAAGTTTAATGTTGAGAGGAACGTTAAATTAGTTCAACATATGGTGAACTTGTTCAGGTTGTTCACCGAACAAATTTAACGTTAAGATGAACATTGAACTTGTTCACATAACGAGTTTAACGTTCAGCTGACCATTAAACTTGTTCAACTTACTTTGAACTCGTTCTTAAAATTCAAATTTTCAAAATTTTTATTTTATTTTATTTATTTTATATTAAAAATTTTATAATTTTCATGTATTTTAAATGAATTTTTTCATTAATTTTTTATAAAAAATAATTTTCTATAAAAAATAATTTTCATGAAAATTTAGGTTGATTTGTTCTTCGAACAAGTTTAATGTTATGATGAACGTTAAACTCGTTCCGCCTACGTTGAACTTGTTCAATGTTAACTTGTTCATTAAACAAGTTTAATGTTGTGATTAACGTTAAACTCATTCCACTTACGTTGGACTTGTTCTTAAAGGTTTACGTTAACTTGTTCATTGAACAAGTTTAATGTTATGATGAACATTAAACTTGTTCTACCTACGTTGAACTTGTTCATTAAGGTATACGTTGACTTGTTCACTGTACGAGTTTAACGTTTAGAGGAACGGATTTAACCTAAGTTAATCTTGTTCATGAATGTATATGTACGTTGACTTGTTCACTGAACGGATTTAAAGTATAGAGGAACGTTAAACTTGTACAAACCGGGTTGAGGAGAGACAGATTCCTCCTCGTTGGCAAGTTCCGCCGGTGGGTGTCTACAAAATAAACACAAATGCCGCCTTGAACTTCCATGATAAGATTACAGGTTTGGGTGTGGTGATTTGGGATTGTCAAGGGCGAGTGATGCTTTCATTTTGTTAGAATTTAAGGTCATATTATCTTTTTTTTTATTATTATTCAAGAATCCACTAAAAGGCACCAAGTCAGGGAAACCGCAAGAAAGAACAACACCGAGAAAGAAAACAAACACAACAAATGGCCCCAAAGAGTAATAGAAAAACAGAAAACCAGAGCCAAACATTGAGCTACAAACAAAGCAAGGGAAAGGCCAAAGAAAGCCACCCTAGAAAACCAAAAACACAAGCCCACTCAAACATCACTCTAGACCAGCTCATCCTCGCTAGAATCCGCACCTTTCTTAGCAAGAATATCTGCATAAGAATTAGAAACTCTAGAACAAAACTCCACCGCAGCTTGACCAAAACTGTCCAACCACCCACGGATGTTGAAGATTAACTTCTCGTGACTGCTATTGCCAAGATCATTACCAAACACCCACATAGAGATGCACATTTGGGGAATGGGGATAGATATAGGTCCCCCCACCATCCCTATCCTCATTCCCACTTCCTAGACCCTTCCACCATTGTGCACCACACACCACCCCCCCTCCCCTCCCCCCCAATTCCTCCATTTGGGAAAAATGAGGATGGGGAATTTTAGGGAGGAGGTATATCCCCAACCCCAGTTTTCCATTTTTCCCCGTTTACCCCGTTCCCTCATTTCCTCATTTCCTCATTTCCCCATTTGACTAAATATTACAAATTAAACTAAAAAAACTAACATTCCATTACAAATCTTGAGAGGATATTTTAGATTTAGGTTTTATGTTTTGTCTTTAAAAGAGTAAATGAGTATATATAGTTAGGGTTTTCAAAGAATAAAAAAAATAAAAATATATATATTATAATTATATTTATATATGTTTGGGAAAAATGGGGAAATGAGGATGGGGGGCGTCCCCCCATCCCCATTTCAATTTCAATTTGGGGATGAAAATCATCCCCATCCCCATCCCCCAATTTCCCCATTTTTCCCCACAAAAAAAAAAATTCCCCAAATGGGGATGGCGACGTGGGGATTTGGGGATCCGAGGGAAAATGTACATCTCTACACCCACCGGATTGCCACCCTTGAGTCATTAATAACCATAAGAGGTCTACTTGACAATTCAGATCTTGAGCCAAACAATTCGCATGCTCTGACAATGGCCAGAATTTTCGCTGAAATAGCGTCCTGAATCCCAACATAAGAAAAGAAGATACACAGAATTTTACCCATATGATCACATAAAACTCCTCCTATACTAGTCACCCCAAGGGATCCCTTCGCCGAACCGTCAACATTAAATTTAAGAGCATTGTCAGGAGGATGAGCCCACTTTTCCACCCCTGGAATTTTCTTTTTAGAAGCCTCCTTGCAGCATTCAACAATATTAAGGAGAATATAGGTAATAGGAACCGACAAGCCACTACCAAAATATTTATACCACTAACCTACTCTTAATCTTACCATATCCGTCGCCCTGATGAAGTCCAACAAAGCATACTTGAAAATCTTTTGATTTTCAGCTTCCCAAATGGTCTAAACAACAGAAAAAAACAATGTTCTCCAAGCTCTCTTCGAGTTTTTCAAGGGACAAAGATTAGCTCACCCTAACCACCAATCATAAAGGGAGGAGGATGGGCAATACGAGATTCCCCACCAGCTCATAACGTCCTGCCACAACCCCCAAGACCAATTACACAGTAAAAGTAAATGATCGATAGTTTCCAATTTGTCCTTACAAAAGGGGCAATCAAAATTAACACCTGGCTGCACCCCAAATCTAGAAATAGCATCTCTAACAAGGACTCTACCATGAAGTAATTGCCACACAAAAAGCGCAATTTTAGTAGGGCAAAAGGCAAGCCAAACCTCTTTGAAAACCGACCCCTCTCCCGCTTGGCTAACTTCCATACAATTCCTGAAATACTTGACAGAGAATTGACCCGAGGAATCATGAATCTAGCCTATAGTATCATAAGCAGAATCCAAATCTTTGACATTCGTAAGACAACCAAAAAAACAACTCTATTTCTCTACCTCCCAATCAAACAAATTCCTTCTCAAAGAAATCTTCCAAACCTAGTCCAAGCCCTCTCTTCTTCCAAACTCGCTTACACTACCAGGCTTTTTAAGAGCTAGAGTATAAATTCTCGGAAATGCTTCATTTAAAGATGATGCAGCATAAAATTTAACACAACAACAATCGATAAAAGAAAGGATAAACGATTCGGATCCGTTGATTCGCGCACAAATACCAGAAACAAACCCTACTAACGCTCCGTTGATTCGCATACGAATACCAAATTATTAGGCTTCAAATACGATAATCGACTTCGAGCACGAAGGACAATGTAATTGGATAGTTGAGAAACATCTCTGAATTTTATTTAATCAAAAGTTGTCTTTCAAATCCTAATACAATCTACTTAAATAGAATTGCAAAACTTAACTAAAAGGAAAATCCTAAACAAAAGGAAAAGAATCATAAATGAAAAAGAAATCAAATCTCCTAAAAATCAAAAGAATCCTAAAACATTAAAAACCTATCTAAAAAGGAAATTAGATTTGATTTAAAATTCAAATCATAAAATAATTAATAACCTAATTACATATAAACTAAAAGGAAATAAAATAACATGTATTAATTACAAGAATATTTTTAAAATAAAAAGTCTTCAAGAAAATTTTCAATAATATCTCCTGCATCATTCTCTCCAGTGTGGAGAAAATTCGTCCTCGAATTTTGACAGCTTTGAGGAACAAATAAGTTGGAGATGCCGTTGAATGATGAAACACAGCAACATCGTAGAAATAATCTTCAAAAATTGAGTTCCTCTCATGCTGCTCGTTCTGGAACAAATCTTCATCGAAAACCGATGGCTTATCGAAATCAACGATAACAAGTTCTGTCACATATTCCTTATCGAAAATTGGTGGCTTATTGAAGTCAACGATAACCTGGTCCGACACATAATCGTCATTGAAAAACAATGAAAGGTAGAAGGAAATTTTGTTTTGGGGATTCATGAGAATTTGATTTTTTTTTTTTTTGAGAAATACGAAAGGTGAATATCTGACGGAGAAGTAGTTTGTTATGGTTTGTGGATCGATAAGCCTAGCATAACGGTAGACTCGATGGCTCTGATACCAACTGATGCAGCGGAAAATTCAACACAACAACAATCGATAAAAGAAAGGATAAACGATTCGGATCCGTTGATTCGCACACGAATACCGGAAACAAACCCTACTAACACTCCGTTGATTCGCGCACGAATACCGGATTATTAGGCTTCAAATATGTTAATCGACTTCGCGCATGAAGGATAATGCAATTGGATAGTTGAGAAACATCTCTGAATTTTATTTAATCAAAAGCTGTCTTTCAAACCCTAATACAATCTACTTAAATAGAATTGCAAAACTTAACTAAAAAGAAAATCCTAAACAAAAGGAAAAGAATCCTGAATGAAAAAGAAATCAAATCTCCTAAAAATCAAAAGAATCCTAAAACATTAAAAACCTATCTAAAAAGGAAATTAGATTTGATTTAAAATTCAAATCATAAAATAATTAATAACCTAATTACATATAAACTAAAAGGAAATAAAATAACATGTATTAATTATAAGAATATTTTTAAAATAAAAAGTCTTCAAGAAAATCTCCAATAATATCTCCTGCATCAAAAGAGGACCTTTTCAGAACCATATCATTCCAAAAATAGCTCTATTTCCTTTTCCCACGACCACTCAAAGCCCCTCTTTCAAGATTCTACACGAAACTGAATCAGACTCAAGTAACTTACTAATCAATCTTATGAACAACGAACTACTAGCTCTACCAAACCAATCCCATTGCAAAGTCTCTCTCCTAACCCCATTTTGGCCCCTAAAACTCTCTTCCAAAGAGAAGATTCTTCCACACCAGATCTCCACACCCATTTGGCCAATAATCCATAATTCAAATTGAGAACAAAACTGATACCAAGGCCACCATTCCCTTTACTCTTGTAAAGCAAATCCCATTTTATAGAATGAATTTTTTTCTTATCTCCCCCATCACCCTAGAATAAATTCCTTTGAAGCCTTTCGATCTTTTAAGCTATACACACAGGCATTTTGAAAACGAACATAAAATAAACCGGAATACTAGATTAAACCGATTTTATAAACACCAAGCGACTACCCTTATTGAGGAATTTTTTTTCCCAAGGCGCTAAGTAGTTTTCAAGCCTTCTAATCAATTCATCTCAAAAGTTCAGTGTTTCTGAACGGCCTCTAAAAGGAAACCCCAAATACGAAATAGGTTACGAAGTTGTCGCACATCTCAAAATTCCAGCCCAATTTTCAGTTGAATGGTTTCCTTTCCACACCTTAACAACGCTAGTTTTATGGAAATTCAGACGTAGACCGGATGACAGCTCATAGCATCTCAGGATTCTTCTAGCATTCCTAAGGTATCTCACCTTCGATTGAAGGAATAAAATAGTGTCATCTAAGAATGGTAAATGCAAAATTTGAACCACACTATTCCTAAAAACAACCCTTTTAATCATGTCCATCTCCTTCGTCTTTCCAAACACCACACTCAATCCTTCTATCGCTAAGTTAAACAAGAACGGAGAAAGGGGATCACCTTGGCGAATACCTCTTTCCAACCCAAACTCTCTCGTTGGTTTCCCATTAACCAAAATTGACAAACTAGGAGAAGAAATACAATTCCTCATCCAAAGCCTCCACTTTACACCAAAACCCATTTGATCCATCATATCATCTAGAAAGTCATGATCCAAGTTGTCATAGGCATTTTCAAAGTCTAACTTCACTAGTAAACCCCCTCTTACCTTTGCTTGTCTTCCAATGGTGAATAATCTCCTCCACCATAACAAAACTGTTAAGAATTTGACGGTTCCTGACAAAAGCCATCTGAGTCTCTCCTATCATCGAGCTAACCACCTTCCTTAAACGATTGGCTAAAATTTTCGCAAGGATTTTATATAAGGACCCCACCAAGCTAATAGGTATGTATTTTGCCATCATGTCCGGACTAAGACATTTGAGGATAAAAGCTATGAAAGTCTTATTCAACTCTCTCACAACCGTGCCATCCCGATGAAACTCATCTAAGAATTTTATAAAATCACCTTCAATAACTTCCCAATTATCCTTGACAAACTTGAGATTAAAACCATCCGGACCCGAGGCTTTGTTGCCATCGCAGCTTGACAATGCTTCCACCACCTCCTCCACTGAGAACTTCTCCTCCAACAAGGCCCTATCCGCAGCCAAAAGTTTTTTTTAGAGGGAGACCAACTATCCATGAGCGCTTCCATTCAACATTTCTATAATGATTTTCGAAAAAATCTTCCACCCTATGACTTATCTCCTCCCTGGAAGAAATCCTCACCCCATCAAAAACAAGCTCTTCAATGGCATTCCTACGACGTCTCCCACTAGCTACACAGTGGAAAAACTTAGTGTTCCTGTCACCCTCCAATAGCCACTTAACCCTAGACTTTGTTTCCATTCTTATTCCTCCAAACGAATAGCTTTCCAAAAGTCCGCTAAAACCTTCATTCTCTCCCTTCTCAAAAGATCCGACCAACCCTTACTGGCCGCTTTTTCGTCGATCCTAGCCAGCTGATCCTCTAAGCACCTGGATGAAGACTTCTCCTTAGAATAGGACATATTATCAACTCGTAAGTACACCCCAAATGTTAAGGTCATATTATCAACCCCAAATTGCAGAGGCTATGGCTATCTTAGAGGGTATTCGGTTGGCTAGGAATACTGGTCTTTTACTAGCTACTCTGGAGTTTGATGCTTTATTTGTGGTGCATGCAATTTGCAAGAAAGAGGCTCCCTTTTCGGAAGTTGGAGTAGTTGTGAATGATATTCTTTGTTTTCTTAGTCAGGTTAATGTTGTTTCGGTTAATTTTGCCCCTATGTTAGCGAATAACGTCGATCATGGTTTAGCTAAGCTTGCTCTAACCCATGTGGGTGAGTTTGTATAGCTAGAAGACTGTCCGTTTGATGTGAAGAGTCTAGTTTTGGGTGATATCCTAAGTTCTCCGTAGCTTTTTTTTTTCCTAATGAATTCTTTTTTTTTTTAATGACTAATTAAATTATATTATATTTTTCCAAAAATTAATAGAAAGGGTATATTTGGTAACATTTGGGGTGTACTTACAAGTTATAAAATTAAAAAAATATATATATAAATGGGGTTTATATACATCAATGGGTGCATATACAGTTTTTAGGGGTGCAAATATCGCCACACAAATAAGGATCATGGTGGACTTGGCTTTCACGATTTCGGGGATCTTTAATTAATCTCTTCTAGCCAAGCCAGGTTGGAGACTTAATCGGCATCCTAGATACACTACAAACTAATTTTTCGACTATAACTTTAAATTCTCCAACAACTTAATAAAAAATTCATCAATATACACCCAAAGCAAATATATAAAAATAATAATAATAATAACTTATATAATTAGATTAAATAATTACATAATAAATTTTTTATATTTATAAAATATTAAAATTGATAATGGAGTCGAAAGGATATTAGGATTGTATACTTCCCCGCTCCTAGTGGTAGTCAAAAGTACAAATGAAAAAAACATAATTAAAAAATAAAAAAATAAAAAAAATTGGGAGCAAAATGAAAAATGCAATGATAATTTCATAAATTTTAAAACTATTTCTATATATATTGTAAAACTTTTTTTGAGAAAAAGGGGGTCATGGCCCCCCGCCCCCTCCCTAATAGTATTCATCCTCCTTTTAAATAGAATATTTGATCTTTATGAATTTATATATTCATAGATAACTTTGTCACACCTACATGGAATATATACATAACTTTTCAGAGTTTTCATATGTTGTTACTAGATCAAATTTTAAAAATATGAAAATCAATTTCTTATTTTTTAATTGAAGACATTTATTTCATTGGTTTTTTTTTAACATATTTCTTAAGGGCACACATGGAGAGAAACTTCTATTCTCAAGGCAAGAAAACCTGTGTAAAACTGACATTTATCAACTATTACAACGCTAGTCTCTCTTATATGTGTCAAAAGGTTACACGGTTATTATGTTATAATTTAGGTAATTGATTTTACTCAATTGCTGGGGCCTTATTCATTTTGAATCCTCATGACATCAAGGTATGATTTTCCATAAAGTTTACGCGAAAATCGTCCCTTGAAGTAGTCTTTAACCCCTGTTCTTCTAAAGATTGCTGGAGTTTCTGGGGTTAAAAGGCTTGGTGCTGGACCGATTTCTCCATCCAGTTTGGGGGCGTAAAATGTGGCAACAGAAAGCCTCTCTTTGATAGAGTTAACTGTTGCTCGATGCTCGATGCTGCGGTACGCTCCATTGCTCACTATCTGCAAAATAATCAATTACTGTCTATAGTTAAATCCTTGTTTCAATTCTGCTTGTAATGATCCTACCAAATTAATTAAGGTATTGCGACAACCTTTGACATGTTATAAACACAGAAAATTTGAGACTTATATCTATCTACCAGTTAAGTACATCACTTGTTTACGATGTGGGATGTGACAATTTATAGATATAATTTCTCATTTATTGAGAAAAATGGAAAAGGAGAACATAGTATAGCTGTGTAGGTATGCATACCTCGAGAGCGTCCCCAATGTTGATTATAAAAGCATTAGGAAGGGGTTTAACAGGAATCCACATCCCATCTTTCCTTATCTGGAGGCCTTCTACTTCACTGATCTGTAGGAGGATGGTGATGGCGGAACCATCAGAATGCGGGCGGAGGCCCACGGCCAGTTCAGGTTGTGGACATGGTGGATAGTAGTTCATCCTCATTGATTGCCATCCTTCTTCAAACAATACTGCCATATCATTTTCTTCCATCCTTAGACTTTGTGCCATTAGTCTCAGAATTTTTAAGCTAAGACTTTTCAATTCAGCTGAGTAAGCTTCCAAAATCTCTCTGCAGGTAAAAAATAAAAAGAATTAAAGATTTTTCATGCATGATTTTCTTGACAGCCAGCTATTCATTCAAGACTTTCAAATGCTTTAGTCAAACCAAACTAATCTTAATATGGTAATGATCATCAAGTTGCTATATATGAATATAAATTATATAATGTTCGGATTAAGATTTTAAGACAACATTCATATTCAATAATATGATAATCACTTTCATATGCAATATTTATCCATGTACGTGTTTCAATATTCTCTATTTCTAAAAAAATTAGCTTTTAATTATTTTTCAATTACAAGAATTTAGAAACTAAGTTTATGATAAAGTGAATGATCCATTATATGCCCCCAAGTCCCGACAGAAAAATAATTAGATAGATTACAATTGCATACCAAGTGTACCACATTTTTTCTAGTACTTAAAAAAAAAAAGGTGTACCACATTTTAGTAGAAACCTACTTTACTATTATAAATTCTTTCCTTTAAAAAAAAATTAAAAAATAAAAAAATAAAAAAAAATAAATAAAAAATCGATAAAATATTAAAAGGATAAAATATTCTTGAAATTTTAAAAATTTTACTTAGCACAAAATATTTAGTCCAAAATATTTAGTTCAAAATTTGTCCATAATTATATATTTGATGCAGCAATCTTGCTTGCCACAAAGCTTAAACAGAAGAATGTGAGTGGCATCACACGATGTCAATTACTCAATTGTTTGGCTATCACACGATTCACACATTGCCACAAACGGGACGGTGCCATAAATAATGTTTGGCATCACACATGTCAATTTTTTTCACATTGTTCCTCTAATTTTTTGTTGTTTTAGTATAATGGCCCCACAAATTAACTTGTGACAATGTGAGTGTCATGTTGCAATTGGGCTTCAATACTTCAATACTTTACCTTTGACATGTGTGATGTCACTCACATTTGTGTGTAAGGTTGATGACTAGGGTGGAAATTAAACCACACGTGTCTACAACAAATATTATGTGATTTGTAATTGTTATACGTATTATAAGTTAAAGCATGTCAGCTACAAATCTTCTTTAATATCATTTGGGATAATTTTTCAGATTATTATTAAAAATTTCTCTCTACCTTGAGATGATAGCCATTTTACGCCCCCTGGTTTCATAAATCAGCATAAGTATTACATCTTCTGTTAGCATTTTAACAATATATATATATATATATATATATATATATAAATGTTCAAGTCAGTACGCTCTGATATAACTTCATCAGTACGTTGGATGTGGACCATTAGATTTACATACTTTGACTCAAAGTGTATGCACTTGTTAAAGCTTCTCCATGATCAGTGGTCAACATGCATTGGTAATCTTTTTTTTTTTTCAAAAAAAAAAAAAAAAAAAAACTTTTCTTAAAAATAGTGGAGATCCATGCACAAATGATAACTCTCATTTCTACACTTGGTATAGCCTCTATATCCAATCGATTGCGTTCGTTTTCGGAGTAAAAATTGAGTATTTAACAATTTAATAAGCTTGTGCAGGCTTCCTTAGCAATTTAGGGGTACTAAATTGAAGAATCGAAGGATTGAAGAACTGAAGAAGAAAAGATGAAGCATATGCGCTGTACGAGCAATGCAACACCAATGCAAGCTTTCTAGAGAACCAACACTGCTCATGTGATGTACGTCATGCGCACCACTGTCGCAATTAGTCCAATGATTCAGCATTGCTCAAGTGCAGCACCAGTGCAAGCTTTCCAGAGAATCAACGATGTTCATACGATGTACGTCATGCGCACCAACTGCGCAATTCGTCAAGTGATTCAGCGCTACTCAAGCTCACCACCAGTGCAATTCTTCTACAGATTCAGCACAGTACATGCACTATTCGTACTGCACATGTACTGTGCATAGGTGCTCCAGCTCAACTTTTTATGGGGTTTTGGGTCCTAAATCCACACATTATAAATACCTTATTTTAGACCCATTTCTAGACGTCTGGGATGACTCTTGAACTCCAAATACTCTCACAATACTCCAAAACAATCAAGAACCAATTTTTATCCCTAATCCTTCACCAAATCACCCAAAACCTTCATCAAATCAGCATCCAAAACAAAATCCCACTCTACCAATCATTCACTACCTTATTTCCTTACCTAAACCAACCATCAAAACCATATCTTAGAGCAAAAAAAGTCAAAGAGAGAAGAAATCTAGCACAACCAAGCAAGAGAGGGAGAGTTTTTCAACTTAATTTACTCTTATCCTTTCTCTCTTTACATTTATTTGTATTTATCTATGGCTTGTACTCATTACATATCTTGTATGGCCATTTATTATATTATGAACTAAAACCTTCTTTGCTAAGGTCAAGATGAAGCCTTTACCATGAATTATCAATAAAGACCACTACTTTATCTCTATTGCTTGTGTTTATGTATGTGTATTTCATGCTATTATCAATATTTAGTGTCTAGCTAACATTTAATATTTATTTGGTTGTTGTGTGATGTACCGAGAGGAGAAGCACACAACGTGCTCGATGAAATACATGATAGAGGTCTAGTAAGGTAGAGATACTTGAGGCTAGCCTTTAGGACTCAATAAGTGAACCACAAAGCTTAATGAACTTGTGTGCATTTCGGGTGACCATCGAGAGATAGGTTATTGGTGCATATGAGTATTGTCTCTATTACTTGAGAGAGAGAGAGAGTAGAGACTAATTGATGGTTGTCAGTTGTCATGGGTCTACGTTTACACTTGCATAATTTTTTTTTTTTATGGTGTGCTTATAAATTGGTGAGAATTGATTAGGTGGATTCACGATCTTAGCATAATTTCCTATTAGTAATACAATCACTTCCTTGTGTGTGAATTTGCTTTGTTACTTGCTTTTAAGTGTAGTTGTTAATCATTATTTCAATTTTAGTCTTAAATTGAATAGAGTAAAAAAAAAGATCCATCTTATTTTGATTGTCCAAATAGTAGTTGGTTAACAAATTTCAATACTCAACATCCAATCCCTTGGGAGGAACTTTAATTATCACTGTACTACATAATCGACCTCGTACGATTGAGAGTAGTCTATTTGGTGTGGTCAACAAACTCCACAAACACAAACCCCAGTACCCCATCAACCCACGCACCTAACAACCGTGGAGAAATATGGTGGTGGGAGAGAGATGGTGGTGAGAGAGAGAAAAAGAAAGGAGAGTAAATTATTTAAAATTAAGATTTTAACTCTTTTTACCTTTTTATTACTTAAATTAATAATATTTATTAATTTCACCCCTTTATTTACCATTATACCCTTACTAACCTACGGGAATATTCCTAATTTCTAACGGAAGAGTGAATAATGACATTAATTGGGTAATTATAAGGTGGAAAATTACCATTTTTGAAACTAGAATGTGTAGAATGGCTATTATCTCAAACTAGAGGGGCTTTTTAATGATAACCCTTAGTTTTTAGACCAAACAATATCAAAGAAAAAAATATATATTGAGGGAGAGAAAACCTGAATGAGAGAGGGAGGTTGGGAAGGAGATGTGGTTTCCTCAAATGAATGGGGAGAGTTGTGAAATACAACATGTCACCCCAATCAAGTTTCTGCTCTTCAGACACCACAAAAGCGTTCCCATATCCCTCAACATCTCCTTCTTGTTGCTTGTACTTGTTCTTCTCTTCTATTGGCAGCTTGAAGAAATCTCCGATCTCTGATTTGAATTTCTCCACCAAGCATTTGCTCACTTCATGATTTATCAACTGCATCATATCACATCATTTTCATCTTATTATTCTTATCAATTGATTACAACAAAATTTAGAATAATATCAATATGATCTCCCAATTTAATTATAAAATAACAAACCTGAAAGAAACCCCATTCTTTGCATGCACAATCTAACTTGTGGAGCTCTAAGTCCTTGAAATCTTCAGAGAGTAATTTTTGCATGTCAATTACGGGGACTTGTGGTGAAGAAGAGTTGAGAGATATGATGGGAGGGTCTTTATCAATATGCACATAACGTGGTGGAACACTTGTCAGTGACCTGTTTGCCAACTCCTGAACACAAGGCACAGGTAGAGATCCACCAAACGAAGTTGCTTTTGTTTCCATTAATTTGATCTGATGAGAATAATCAGTTGCTTTTCTTTCTCAATCTTCTCTTAACTTTGTTCTCTTGTGTTCATTGAACAAAATTATATCTGTGTTACCAGCCGCCACTTTGACTGTTTGTTATATTTCATGGAGCGGCCATTTAATGATCGCAATAAATTTTATCTATTACTTATTTTATAATTAATTAATTAAGGGGTTTTTACAATTTGGTCTCAATCTAATTGGGAAAAGACTTTTTTTTTACTAGCAAATTGATTTTTCAACAAATTGGTCTTAATATAATATAAAATACAACAAACTGGTCCTAAGGTTAGTAAAATATTATGACCAATTTGTTGTACTTTAGGATCAATTTGTTGTATTTTGAATTATATTATGACCAATTTATTAAAAAATCAATTAGCAAGTAAAAAAAGTGTCTTTTCCCAATTAGATTGGGACCAAATTGTTTATTAATTAATTATTTATTATATTCTTAGAAATTTATTTTTCTTATTTTCCTATCTAAAAATTACTTTTTAAAAAATATCTGATCTTTTTTATTTATTTTCCAAATAATTTTTTGCCATCTGCTAATCTAATATCTACAAAATTATAGTTTTCTAATCACTCTTCTTCTTCTCGGCGCTAACTAATATTTAAAATCAGTACCATAATTAATTTTCTTACAAGTTTTTCAAAGGATACAAATTGTATAGTTACATAGGTTCACTAAAGGATAAGACAAAAAATTAATGAACTTGTATCAACACAACTGACCTAATATTTTTGTCTTCTCTTCTTTTAAACTCTCTCTAGGTCAGACTGCTCTTTGTTCTTTCTTATGATCTTATCACAAACTTTATATAAAAAATAACAAATCTTATGATCATGACTTTCCACCAAATTCTCAAGTTCTACGCATGTGAAGAAAAAAAGTGGGTTTCATACCACTACCAAGTGTCACATTTTCTCTTCTTACTTTTTGTTGTCTTTGTAAACGCGTACTCTACAAAAAAAAAAAATTACATTTCTTGACGATTAAAAACTGTCAAGAAATGTTAATGAAAATTTATAATAAATCCTTGGTAGTTAAATTGGCATTAGGAATTGAATTTGAGACATCAAATTAAAACTTGTAAGCTTTTACCACTTGATTACAACTTTCGATTTGTTAATATTTGAACAATATTTATATATAACCTATATGAGTTGTTAGAAATAAAAAAAAATAAAAATAAAAAACTTGTTACATAAATTTAAATTTATTCAACTAATCAAAATTATAATTTCGACGACAGATATATATTAAAAAATATTTATTTAAACTTTTTAAAAAATTATATTTCTCAAAACATATATAATTGAGTTATTTTTGTACTCTGTTGTTGTTGGGTTTTTTCCCTTTAATAAAGTATACTGTTTTGAAAGAAAAAAAAAACGTCTGGTTACATGGTGGAATGATAATTGAAATGGTAATGGGAATGAGAATGGAATGGAAAGAAAAACTAAGGGGCTGTCCTGTATCATTTTCTAAACCCATTTTCTTTTTCATTTTTCGAAAATGACTTGGTATACGCAATCGTTACCGTTTTCCATTTTGTTTTTCATTTTATTTTCAAAACAAAAACAACATCAGTATTAAAAGTGAAAAACTTCCAAAACAACTTTTTAATGTTTTTCATTTTGTTTTTCGTTTTATTTTTCACTATAAATAAAAACTCACATTTTTTTTTCCGTTTCTTCTTCTTTCTTCGACTCTCCAGATAGATGATAAAACAAACCCAGATGAGAAAATCGAACCAGAGAAATGAGAATGGTCCTTGACTTTGTTGGAGAGAAGAGAAGAGGGAGAGAAAGAGTCAGGTCAAGCTCATCTTCTTCCCGCCGATCTGCTCTCTTTTCCGCCGCCGCCGCCACTTTGACTGTATGATATATTTCATTTTCTTCTGATGTGCGGCCGTTGAGTCATCTGACCTAGTTGTCTAAGGTCCCACCACTAAATTTTATCCATTACTTATTTTATAATTAATTAATCAATTATTAACTATATTCTTAGAAATTAATTTTTCTTATTTTCATATCAAAAAAATTACTTTTTAAAAATCTCGATCTTTTTTATTTGTTTTCCAAATAATTTTTTGCCATCCGCTAATCTAATATCTACAAAATTATAGTTTTCTAATCACTCTTCTTCTTCTCGGCGCTAACTAATATTTAAAATCAGTACCATAATTAATTTTCTTACAAGTTTTTTAAAGAATACAAATTGTATAGTTATAGAGGTTCACTAAAGGACAAGACAAAAAATAAATGAACTTGTATCATCGCAACTGGCCTGATATTTTTGTCTTCTGTTCTTTTAAACTCTCTCTAGCTAAGTCAAACTGCTCTTTGTTCTTTCTTATGATCTTATCACAAATTTTATATAAAAAATAACAAATCTTATGATCATGACTTTCCACCAAATTCTCAAGTTCTACGCATGTGAAGAAAACAAGTAGGTCTCATACCAACTACCAAGTGCCATATTTTCTCTTCTTACTTTTTGTTGTCTTTGTTGAGAAAAGTCTACTCTGAAATGCATACCTAATATTTACCACATAATAAATAATGTCTACTAACAGAAAAAATAAGATAAAAGAATTCAATCACACAAAGGGTTCGAAATTTAAATGTCACCATTTGGGGTGCTTTTTGGGAAACAAGCACCAAGTTACTAATTTAAGTTTAAAAGACACCATTTTATGTGACGAGACAAAATTACCTTATTTTTTGTCGCTTTGTCTGTTTTTGAAACGTTGAAAGAAAAGATCAGAGAGAGAAACCCCGACGGTGCGACGGTGCGACGGTGCAACAGTGCTTTAGCGGACCAAAATCTGACGGCGAACCACCGGCGACGACGCTACAGTACCGATATTGAATAGAACTGAAGGGCGAACAAAAACGAGACCGGTAAGTTTTTGTTTCTCACGCATTTTTGTTCTAGATAAGTTTTGTGTATTTGATGTAGATTAGGTTTGATTTGATTTGTTGTTCATTATGTTTGTTTGATGAGATTAGGTTAGTGTTTTAGTTTAAGAAAAAAATTTCTTTTGAAGACGATGAAGATCTGGGTTTATGAGTGTTTTTATCTTTATCGAGCCTTTTTGAAGTGATTTCGAGCCTTTTTGTACTGTTACCGTGCCTTTTTTAACTGTTATCGAGCCTTTTTGAAGTGATTTCGAGCCTTTTTGTACTGTTATCGTGCCTTTTGTAACTGTTATCGAGCCTTTTTGAAGTGATTTCGAGCCTTTTTGTACTGTTATCGTGCCTTTTGTAACTGTTATCGAGCCTTTTTGAAGTGATTTCGAGCCTTTTTGTACTGTTATCGTGCCTTTTGTAACTGTTATCGAGCCTTTTTGAAGTGATTTCGAGCCTTTTTGTACTGTTATCGTGCCTTTTGTAACTGTTATAGAGCCTTTTCGAAGTGATTTCGAGCCTTTTTATACTATTATCGTGCCTTTTTGTACTGTTATTTTGCCTTTTGTAACTGTTATCGAGCCTTTTTGAGGTGATTTCGAGCCTTTTTGTACTGTTATTGTGCCTTTTTGTACTGTTATCAAGCCTTTTTAAAGTGATTTCGAGCCTTTTTGTACTATTGTCGTGCCTTTTTGAACTGCTATCGAGCCTTTTTGAAGTGATTTCATGCCTTTTTGTACCTTTTTTACGATGTTTTTGAAACCTTTACTTCGAGCCTTTTTGAACATTATTTCGAGCCTTTTTGAACCGTAATCGAGCCTTTTTGAACTGCTATTCGAGCCTTTTTGTTCGAGCCTTTTCAAACATTACCTGAGCCTTTTAATGAAGTGTTTGTACTTTTTCACAAACTACCCGAACCTTTTGATACACTACCCGAGCCTTTTACTGAAGTGTTCGAGCATTTTGATACACTACCTGAGCCTTTTACTGAAGTGTTCGAGCCTTTTGATACACTACCCGAGCCTTTTACTGAAATGTTCGAGTCTTTTGATATATTACCCGAGCATTTTCATACACTGCCCGAGCCTTTTTGTTCGAGCCTTTTCATGAACTCATATGTTTTTTTTCTGTGAATGCAGATGAGGAATCAGCTAAAGGAGTCGCTTAAAACCCCAGTGGGAGAATGGTTCAAGGGAAAAATTATACGGCATGACCATTTCCATAACCTGGTTGATATCGACAACGCACTTAATAGTGTACCTGAACATCTGAGGATCGAAGACCAACGTCGGTATACTGAGTCGTGTTTTGGTCATTTCCTAAATATGCATCGTGAGATTCATTTTTCGGCTGGGATTGTCCATCGGCTGCTTTTGCGTGAGTTGCATCACGATGGGCCGGAAGATGAGATAAGATTTTTGTTAGGTAAGCATTCGGTCCGGTTCTCGAAGGTTGAGTTCTATCTAATCACTGGTTTGAAGTTCGGAGTCATTCCCGACACGGCAAGGTATGATATGGTAGAGAATGGCATACACGAGCGGTACTTCCAAGGTAGAGACATCGAGTTTGAAGAGTTGAGAGCAGTGGCAGATTGGTATTTTTGTGGAGCAGTACGATGCGGTAAAGTTATGCTTATTGTTTATGCTCAATTGGATACTAATGGGGGTAGACGAGCGAGATAAAGTTCCAGTATGGCAGTGGAGGCTAGTGGAGGACTTAGACACTTTTGATGCATTCCCGTGGGGCGCACACGTGTATAGGCGGTCAATTTATTGTTTCAAGCATGCGTTGGATGGTCGACGGGAGCGGTTTGAACAACGACAGCAAGAAAGGGGTGCTGACGTACACACAACTGAGACGTACAACATATATGGTCTACCGCACGCACTATTGGTGAGAATTTAAAATATGAATCCGTATTTTAATTATAGCTTTTTTTATATGACTAATGTATTTACTTCTTATCGTACTTATATATTATACAGATATTTGCTTTTAAGGTTATCTCCGAGCTTAGGAATAAAAAATGTGGGACCCGTAGGGCAATCTCCGAGCTACCACCCCCACGTATTCTGAAATGGGAGTTGAGTCAGCGACCGTGGGGGAGAAAACTGGATGGCATTTTCACTGAAAGGGTAAGTATTATTGTTGAAAATTTTCATAGTTTTTAGTATGTATACAATTACAATGATCTAACTCCGATTTCAGATGTTTGCGCGGCGTGAATTGGTGCCGACGAGTGTTGAGATGGCTCAATATTACTATGAAGGCATAGACCTGAGAGTCAGTCTGTATGATACCGATGTTGCTGATATACCTGGTCACGTCCCTGAGCATGAACGACGTAGAAGTGCTGGACCCATTGATACGGAGGGTGCGTATTCCGGACCTAGTGATACAGAGGGTGCACATTCCGGACCCAACGATACAAAGGGTTCAGACCAGAAGGGTGGGAGTCGGAGTCCCGTGAGGCGTCAGCCGATACTATTCACTTTGTCCAGACAACCTCGACCTGGGGGTGATTCAGTTTCGGAGGGTCGCGGTGAGAGTCCTGAGAGGCATAGACGGGTACGATTCACTATGCCCAGACAGTCTCGACCTGGAGGTGATTCCTGAGGAGGCGTTGGCGGGCATCCATAGGTATGTAAAAAATATTATAACCACATTATTTAATTTCAATCAAGTGAACAGTTTAAGTACTGACAGAGTTTCAAATCGTTTCAGGGCTGGGATCGTAAATTCGCTGAAGTGAAGATGTTGTCCAATCTCTACGGGTTGATGTGATGGAGGCTATCTGAAAGAGTGATGAGAAGCGAGATCAGCAGCATTAGGAGTTGTTGGATATGATCCAGGCGCTTCAGGGTCAGGGTCAGGGTCAGGGTCAGGGTCAGGGTCAGACATCGCAGTCCTGTATGGAGGGTCCACCATTCGATGACCATCACGGAGACTTTAGTCCCACAGGCAGAACGGGTACACAACAGCATGGGACAGACCCACAGACCACACATGAGCAGGCACCTACTACGGAGGCACATACTGCGGACACAGTATCTGATCAACCGGGTCATGTTATGACAGAACGAGCAGAGGTACCCGGTGGTACAAAGATAGCACTATTGGAGCAGGTGCCTCCTCCAGTTTTACCCGACGGTAGTGCTGGTACAGAGACAGGACTTCTAGTACGGGAACCACCTGGTGGATATGTGCCACCTGTTCTTCCACATGACCTGGCATATGGTTCATTCTCACAGCGCACACCACCTCCAGTATATCCCAACGCAGTGCGACCCTTGAAGCGATCCAGGCACAACTCCCACACTCATCAGCGCGATACAGGGAGGGAGAGCGATACACGGAGGGAGAGATCCTCTTCAAAGCGCAACCCTTCTCGAGGAGATACACGGCGGGAGAGATCCTCCTCACATCACATCCCTCCTCATAGAGATACACGGCGGCAGAGATCGTCCTCACAGCACAGCTTTCCTCACAACAATCCATGGAGATAGAGATCCTCCTCACTACGCACACCTCCAGTAGAGTCTAGTTCTGGAGCTTGTAGTCCACCCCAGATTCAGCGTCAATTGCTGGTTCGCAGGCCAGGTTGGTAACTGATAACCACATACACTGACCCATGTAGGCCGAAGAAGCCGAGGACCAGGCCAACGTCATCAGTGCACGCATTCAAACCCTATGATTTGTTAGATCCTGACCACGTTACTGCATACCAAGCCTACAAGAGGAACACCACGGGGGAATTATACGTATAATCGTTCATTACACAATCTTTTAATTAATATTACTTGGTCATCTAACTTCTTCAGCAATTATGCAGACGTGATGTAGATATACATATACCAGTTGGTGTCACTTGGTTCCAACAGTTCCAAACCAACTTTATGGATTTGGAGGATACGGTATGTTCCTTACTTTAACTGTCTGTATAAGTTTTTATCAGTAATGGTAGAATCCTAACAATATAAAATGTTTACATTGTCAGCATATCGATGCGTACTTATTGATTTTACGGAAGCGTCAGCGAGCATACCCCACTATCTACGCTCAGAGGGTCAACGTACTAGATTTCCAGTTCTATGTAAGTTTTTGTATAGTACGGTTTTCATTTTTTCATTGATATGTTTAATAGATCTATTACCTAACATTGTGGTTAATTTTCTATATACAGTCATGGTTAGATATTCAGTGGGAGCGGATGTTCGGCAGTGGGGTGGCTGTACCCCCTAAGGAGTGGTCTATGCTGAAATACAAGTGGCACGATGATGACCTGAAGACGGTCCGAGGATTAGTCCCGTCAAGAAACCGACCATGGCATGTGGTTGATTGGGTGAGTGTTTAAATTACAAGGTTTCAATGTGTTTAATACTATGTTTAGATTTCAGACACATAACACTATGTTGAAACACTAACAAGTTATGATACCTTGCAACCTTGGACGCAACCAATGGGTACTGGCCAGCGTAGACCTCACACAAGGAAAGATCTACATGTTAGACCTGTTCAGATAGGAGGTTACATGGGAGTACAGGAATAAGCATGGGAGTACAGGAATAAGCAAGTCGCGTGCCTACGTTGGTTTATACCCTCGATGTTGCATCAGGTCGAGTTTCACTCAACAAGAATGAAGGATGATGTGACATACAATTTGTCGAAGCAGGCCTTCCGGATGAGCATCATGGACGGATCCCGTGGGGTGCCCCAACAGCATCAGGGATATGACTGTTTCAACATTTTATTCTATCTCACTTGGTTTTAATTAAATTCCATTCTAATGGCTATTCATATGGTGATTTGCAGTGGTAACTGTGGTGTTCATACTTTGAGATTGGTAGAGTACTTGTTGGCAAACAAGAAGGAGTTCGATTGGAAAGAAGAGGATATGGGCACCATCCGGGAGAAGATGGCTGTGGAGGTTTATTCTAACTCGCTTTACAACACTGTTGTATAGATGATGTATATATGGGTTGTTCCCTGAGTTGTAATTGATGTACATAACAGATTCATTTATTATTTTCATTAATCAATTAATTTTTTTCAATTCCAACCCGCGCGTGAACAATTTAGTGCGTTGCAATACGATTTAAAAAATACAATGAAAATGAACAACACAAGCTTAACGATTTAAACAACACAACTGTATCGAGCATGGTTCTCAAAGTCTGAACGATGTTGAAAGACATCAACTTGGAGACATGTTCCTCAAGGTGCTTCTGGTGGCAATTCGTCTTCATCTTGTACTGCCTTGTTATGTTTGATTGCCTTCCTTATCAGGGCACGTTTGTTTGTTTGTTGTGTCCAATTGAATGACAGATGCTGCACTTGCGACGGTATTCCTCGGGGATAATTCTACTAGGACCTTCATTAACCATAGGCGGGTTGGAACACCTCCTGCTATTATGTCCTGGTTGTCCACATCTTTTACACGACTGTGTGGTTGTCCTCTCCGAAGACGAGGCATGTCGACCCTCTATCAGCCGACCTGATTGTCTCTTTGTCTTTGGATTTAAAATCACCCGCGCTGCGATATCAGATGGCACAACCCATGAAGAAGGATGGCCAACAGGTATAATAAGAACCGAGTATGCATCAATAAGTGTCTCCCTCTTGTAGTAGTCTGCACACAGAGATGTGAAATCCAAGTTTCGCTCCCTACAACAATGAAAATAGTGAGATTCACGTTTGGGTAATATAATGTGTGAACTGTAACTTGTCAAGTACCTTGTCGTTGCGAGTGCATGTGAACATGGAAAAAAGTCCATTTGGAATTTGTTGCATGTACAAGTCTTGCGGGCTTAGTCAACCGTCCACTATTTTCCCTTGTGTCTGATGGAGAATATGTTCCAGTCAACTGGATTTACAGTCATAAAACCGCACTTCTCGACCCGTTTCAGGATCACAAGATGTGCTGCATCGGTCAATCCATGACGCATGGACCGGCAGCTGCATGAAGATCGTGAAACCACTTTTGTAGCATATTCCTAATGAACTCTGCCAGTTTCATCAATGACAGTTGCCGTGAGAATTTTAGGCATGAGTTTATGCACTCTGCAACATTTGTGGTCATCACCCTGTACCTTCTTTGGGGACAGTGTACGCGGGACTATTTGTGAAGACCGGCAGCAATATCATAATCGAATGCAGCCTTGTGCAGCTTACGTAACTCCTCCATGTGACGATTATACTTTAATTCACTGTATGACCTAGCTGCGTCATTCATTATGTCAGCAACATCCTTTCTATGGAATCGCTTCTTCATATTTTCATCAAAATGCCAGCAACATATGGTATGGGTTGTATAAGGGAACATTTTAGAAATCTCTGCTTCAATGCTTGCATGACGATCGGAAATGAAAACCAGATCATCTATATTACCAAAGGCACCCCTCAAGCATTCCAAAAACTACTCCCATGAAAGATTATTTTCAAAGTCACCATACCCAAAAGCAATTGGATACACTTGTTCATTTCCATCTTGTGCAGTTGCCACAAACATTGTACCCCTGAATCTTCCCTTCAAATGGGTACCATCAACTGCAATCACATGACGTATACACCTCTGAAAACCTCTAATTGAGGACCCTAACGACATGAAAAAGTAGAGGAATTTATCATCGTCAGTGCACTGTAAGTCGGTGATTGTGCCAGGATTTTGTTGTTCCAAAACGTATGCAAAAGATGGCAAGAGTTGGAAAGCTTCTTCATGCGTTCCATAGGTCAATGATAATGCATATTGAAGGGCATCGTGTGCCTTACTGTACATGATTTGTATGCCATACATTGTTTTCATATCGGTGATGATGTCCTTAGGACGCATGAGACGACCATCATGTTATTGAAGTCTAGGTGCAACAACTTTTCCGATTATGACTGCACTAGCTTGTCGGTGGCGACGGTGAATCTCCTCCAACGGACAACTGTGTTTGTTGACAAAACTTCTCACTTGAAAGTATGTCCCTTCATCTCTCCTCAGCGCTCTTAATTTCCATGTACAGTCGACAATGATGCAAACCAGATGTAAAGTTGTCTTATTGGACCTTTTCACCTTCCATTCAAAGTTATGATGCATTGCAAAATGGCCAACTAGCCTCTTCAAATCCTTTTTACTCGGAAAAAATTGACCTTTATAAATCATGGTTCTAGGTTCTGGCGTTGCCAAGGTGCTAGTTGTATCAATACCAAACGAGTATGAATCTACTCCGGGAATAACCCACGTTGCAGATGATGTTACATTATACCGGACCTCGGAAGGCCCAGGCATATCAAGTGGAGTGCAACTAACTCCTTGTACATGTCTACCTCATGTTTCAATTTGTGCAGGGTCTTCATCCACATTTTGTAGATCATCAACCTGATCATTAACCTGTTCATTATTTACCTCATTATCCACCTCCGGGTTCGGGTAATTGTTCTGCTCATTGTATTGCTCATTTCGACAACTAAACACATCGCCAAATTGAGGTTCAACTAAATCTTCATAGTTGACCGCTACCGGTGGGACACCACACATGTTTCCCTAACCTTCGGTGGCACTTCTTTAGGTGAATACTTGGTTGCTACCGCTAAAGGATCCTAATTGTTGGGTATTTTCAAGAGGAGGAATATCATTCCCGATCACATCTTCAGTTGTCCTCTCAGTTACACTGACACATACTTGAGGGATAACTCGATCTTCCCCTAGCATAAACTGCACATCGTTGTCATTTCTTATAAATGTGTGACATGTACTGCCAGGAACAATTGATATTGATGACAGATCAACATTGAATTTGTTTACATCATAATTCACAATGGTATGCACGATCGCCACCAATTCTTCGTAAGTCATATCCTTTGACACATACATTCCCTGGTTATCCGATCCAACAAACCTTTGACTTCCGTCGGGTAACTGCTCCCATCGACCGTTGTAAGATATTACTATTCTAACCCGATTCATGATACTGTCAAATTAATCGTCACAAAGCATTAATGAAAATTCAGGACTACAAACTTTTTTCAAATATTACATTTACAAAGGCTATGGTGAGGATATTGAAAAGTCTCGGAGAAGACATGAAAAAGCTCATAGAATTCTTTAAAAGGCTCGATTAAATCACATGAAAATGCTCGAAAATTTCTTCAAAAGGCTCGAAAATTTCTTCAAAAGATTCAGATAGTGAATGAAAAGGCTCGGGGAAGACATAAAAAAGCTCAAAAATTCTTCAAAAGGCTCGAATAGTGAATGAAAAGGCACGAGTAACACATAAAAAGGCTCAGATAGTGAAGACATGAAAAGGCACGGGAAACACATGAAAAGGCTCGGATAGTGAAGACATGAAAAGGCAAGGAAAACACATGAAAAGGCTCGGATAGTGAAGACATGAAAAGGCACAGGAAACACTTGAAAAGGCTCGAATAGTGAACACATGAAAAGGTACGGGAAACACATGAAAAGGCTCGGATAGTGAACACATGAAAAGGCACGGGAAACACATGAAAAGGCTCAGAGATCCAAAAATTCTCACAATGGCTGATTTACAAAATGTGAACAAATTAAAAAAAGAAAGTTCAAGAAATATTACCTTATTTTATAAGTTGAAGATGAAACTCGAGGCAACGACAAATCTTGAACTTTTATTTGTAGATAGAGAGAGAGAGAGAGAGAGAGAGAAAGAAAAGATCAGAGAGAGAGAGTTGTTTTTGTTGGAAGTGTGGAGAGAGAAAAGTACAAAGAGATTAACATAACTGATTATCTAAGGGCAATTTTGGTAGTTCACCATAATATGTGCCTTCTAAACTTAACTTATTAAACCACTGACAATATCACCAAATGAGTTTGAAAATGTGACATTTTCGCACCATTTCCACATCACACAAACATAATATTTACGTGGAAATCCAAAACAAGGAAAAATCACGTCCGTCGAGACGACAAGAGAAAAATATCACTATATATAAAATTGTTACAACTACACAATTAAAAAATAAATAAATAAATTCTAACCCCAAACCTTAATTACAACCGAGCCTTTCCGAGCCCAAGCTCACAATCGAGCTTACATCCTAGCTCTCAACTCATAGTGCTCACCAGATCCTCCCCGAGTTCACCACCCAAATATCCCCTAGGTCTCCCCTGAATATCACCCCCAAATCTCTCCCTTGATTGCAGATATTCCCTGGATCCCTCCCTAGATATTTCCATGGATCTCCCCAAATATCTCCTGGATCTCCCCAAATATCTCCTAGGTCTCCCACCCAAGAAATCCATTGGGGTCTCCCCCAGATCTCTATTGGTCTCCCACCCAAGAAATCCATTGGGGTCTCCCCCAGATCTCTATTGGTCTCACTCTTCGATGTTTCATGTGCCTTTCCAAGTGTTATTAACCAAAGAATAAGCCTCACTATTTATAGGATCACTATTATTGGTCTTTAAGGAATTAGACTCTCATAAAGCTGTTGGAAACCATCTAACAAGTCTTTCTTAAACAAGAAATCTCGAAACCAAAACCTTTCCAATAAGAAAACCAACTCCTCACATATTTTCCCATGACTTCTAGAGTTCCACTCAACAAATTGGGCTCCAAAAAAAAATGCCTTATGCACCCCAATACTTCTAACTTGCAGCAACCCGCAAATGCTGCACAACAATCTTCCGATGGTGCATACAGGCACGTCCGAGACTGGATTTTGACAACATTTTCACCATTGGATTTGTATCGGACTCTTCTTTCCAACGTAACTTGAATCGCAATCATCCGAATCCGTTTGGACCACTTTCACATCAATTGAATATGTTTGGTTCACTTAAAAATACAAACCAAAACCAAACAGTCTTCATATAATTTTATAAGGATTCCTATAGACAGGAACGATTGCATGGAGTACAAAAGATCATGATTTTCCTTTTAAAATAAACTGCTATATATTTATCTTATTCATTTTCATAACACGTTACAAAATCGATTGCATGGAATAAAGATGATCTCTAGAAGAGTGTGGTAGGATCATGAAGCCTGAAATCGACTAAAGAAGAAAAGGGACAGTGAGACATGCAATTTGTGGCCATGAAATGGAAGTCGTGCGATCATATTGCTCCAGAAGAGGAAGACATGAGTCATGCAACTTTGTTCGCTACATGTGAAGTCGTGTGACCATGTCGCGCCAAACAAGGAAGACCGCTCCAGTATGTTATGCGACTACGAAGCAAGGGCAGAGCTTTTTGAATTTTAGCCTGGGCTATATCCCAAGCTGAATTTTTGGGAAAAAAAAATTAAGCAATTACAAAAGTTTTTTTTTTTTTTTTTTTTTTTTTTTGGAAACAACAAATTTATTAACCGAACAGAACCAAAACACAAAGCTACACGCAACAGCAACAAAAGAAAACAGAGGTAGCCCCATAGCTCACACGAAAACCCCTCAAACAAAACAACACCTTAGAAGACAAGGAAACAAAAACGAAACAGACTACAAGGCATTGGAAACAAAAACGAAACAGACTACAAGGCATTCCACTCAATTACCTCTCCACTCATTATTTCTCTTTTACTAAAATAACATTATATTACAATTTTATTTACCAAATTATCCTACCTGAAACAAAATGCTCTAGACGCAAATTAAACCATATCATACAAACAAATTAGAAATGTTGAAACACAATTTCAATCTTTGAAGCACAATTTAATGGAACATATTAAATTTGTACTATTGATTGCTAAAAAAAAAAAAAAAGTAAATAAATCATCTTGATTGACAAGTGGATAATTTTATACGTTTATTGAATCTTAGTAGGAGCTAGTTTGGTTGAATTTTATTAGCAGTTAGTTCACGTGTAAATATGTATATTCATTTATTGACAATTCAATCCAATTGCTATTGTAGGTTGCAATGTCAAACAAATATACTCAATCAAGAACACAATAAATTAATAAAATTTTCATGTATAGTTAAGCTAGGTAAGCCTAATTGTTTTTAGTCCACCCTACTAAAATATTATGGCTTTACCCCTACTTCAAAGTCGTGTGCCTCATTAGATCAGGTTTCTTGTGCGGAAAGAAATCCTTTCCTTATGGGATTTGGCCTACTCTAATGCTCTGATATAAATATTTTGTAACCCAATGTTATTAGTGTACACATTAAAAGATAGAGAGAGAGAGAGCAAGAGAGAGAAAAAGATTAAAAGAGAGTGATAGAGAGATTGTCATCAAAACTCTAATAGTGGATTGAGTGCAGGTACGCTTCGTGGATATAGACTTACGTTGAACCACGTAAAATTCTCGTGTTTATTTTTCTTTTATTGCTTTTGTTGTTATCTACATTGAGATTTGTGTGTTTATGTGTTATTTTGCTACGACATAATGATTTACTTACTGTACAGTATTTTATTTGTTGTAACCTGAAGATTGCAAAAGTAAAATAAATAGAGTTGAAGCTCTAAATTTCAACCTGAAAATCTAGATTTATTTATTATTATTTATCTATTGTTACGCAATTTAAATTTACTTATTTCGAGCTCTAAATTTAGGTCTACCAACTAAAACTTGAAATTCTGGATTTATTTATTGTTATGCAATTTATTTATTTACTGTTATTGAATTTTAAATCGGCATAACTCTGCCAACTTATTAGAATTTGAAGTTCCACATTTCAATTTTAATTAGAATTTAAAGTTTTGGATTTGAATTCAATACAGAACTTAAAATTCCTAAATTTGAATAAAAACTATTGAATCTGAATATGAAGTTTTGAAATTTTGAAATTTTGAAATTTTGAACTTAAAGATTTGAATAAAAATGATAATTTAAATGGAAAATATGTGTTATGTATAGAAGTAGAGCACAGGTCACGCTCTGTTTCTACACGATAGCGACTTTTTCGAGCACACCAAAACCCTAGAAAAAGACATTGAAACCTATCGACTTTTGCGTATATGGTTGCATACTTCGTTTAAGAAAATTCTAGAAGCATGACTAGCCAAAATCAACTCTATTAATTCAGTCGAATTTGAGATTCAATTGATAGCATTTATCTCTATTTACTTTATAATTGAATTTTATTTTATTTTTGACTGATTATGTCAAATTTACCGTTAACTTGCAAAGACCCTCTCTTGCATAGCATTTTCGAAGTTCCAAAAAAAAAAAAAAAAAAAAACTTAACTTACGTGGAACAATCTTCCGGTACCATCACGTACGATCTATGACATTAATACAATATACTAATACGTATTATTTTAATACATTAATTAGTACATGTGACATGTCATAAGAGAGTCTAGGATACTCTCAAAGAGAAACCTTCCAAGACAACCTTTACCGTGACATTACCTATTTACCTGTATAATGTGTTTGTGTAAAACACAACTTTCTTATTGTTCAAAAGATATATATATATATATATATATATCTATATATATATATATATATATTTTCAAAATGTATCAAATGAATTTTTAACATCAATACGTATTATTTAAAAGTTTTGCTAAGAGTACAGGGTCCCATTTAAGGGTATTTCTCTGCAATCTCTTGGAGGCAAAAGCACAGCTCCCTGGGTTTGGAAAACATGGTCATGTGATCAGAACCAGAGATCAACTTCACGTCGTCCGTTGGATTGTTTTCGATCATCCATCTCTGAAAATCTTCTTGTAATATATTGTCTTGATCGCACACAATGTAAACTCGATGAACTGATCCGTACTTGTCCTTGGTGAGGGCCATTACTTTATTCAACATTGCTTCGTCATTGTACATAGGGTGAGGTCTCGCTAACAACAATGCTAGTGTAAGATCCTGTATTCAATTCGTAACAAAGGAAAAGTAAGGGGCAATTCGGTAATGTTTTTCGTTTTTCATTTTTTGTTTTATATAATTTCATGTGAACAAAAAATTGATTTTAATGTTTTCAAAAGCTAAAAATACTAAAAATATGTCTTGTAGAAATAACTGAAAACGGTATTCTCAAAATGAAAATGCTGAAAATGCGTTTGGTAAAAATAATTGAAAACAGTATTCTGAATATATATATATATATGTGTGTGTGTGTGTGTGTGTGTGAAAATTGTAAGAAATAATCAAAATATTTATAGGTTTATTGTTTTTAGTCAAAAATTTATATTTGATTATAGTTATCATGTTTAGGCTTGAACAGACAAAATTGCCATTCCTTTTGTTTTTATTATAGCCACCTAAAAATATCCCTCATTCTTCTCCAACGCCAAAATCAGATCTCTCTCTCTCTCCGATAATATATATTTATTGAAATTGTTTTAGGGTGTCAATATTGCCACCAATAAATATGATAAACACATCCATATTTTATTAAAAAATTTAATTACAGAAATACCCCAATAGAAATTTACCAATAAAGTCAAATTAGTTTGATCAAAAATAAACCAAATACTGTACTATGTATACCAATTAATTACACTCATATCTTTTTATTAAAATAAAAACTAAACCCTAATCAAACCCTAATTCTATTTCAGATATCAAAATCATCGATTGTTATATAACAAAGTAAAGAAAAAGAATATTCAGAGGATTTTGATATACAAAGATACATATTTCTTTATTTCTTTTTTTGTTATGAACTATATCAACAAGAAGGTATTTTTTTTTTTTTTTTAAGTTAGCCAACAAAAAAAAAAAATCCCCCATGCTTGAGATTTGTAAATAGTAAGAAGATATCTAATGCGGTTCTTAAAGTATTAGCTCATAGTACTGCTTTCTATTTAGATCATCACCTTGACATGTGCAGTCTGTCTAACTTTGGGGTTAGTAATATTAATTGGTTGAAACTTTGTATAATCAGTGAATGCACCAAGATGGAAATAGTTGTTGATAGCAAGGAACATACTACAACCGTGTTTTCGAGTTTAGAGAACTTAAGAATTCAACATTTGTTAAATTAGGTGTGTTAATAACTTAGGGTTTTATAAAAAAAATGTATTAAAATGAATACATTCATTTAAATAAGGGTAATATTAGTATTAGGATGGGTGTTTATAGTAATAATTTAATTTTAAATTTTAGACATAGCTATACTTATAAATATGTGTGTGTTTATCATATTTATGGGTGGCAATATCCGCACCCATTGTTTTAAGAAATATATATATATATATATATATATATATATTTATAACAATAAACTATATACTTACTAGTAATGCTAGACATCATACCCACAATCCCACTTTTTAATCCCAACCAATGTGGCAGCTTGGGTGTCACTTTATGAGTGAAGTGGATACACATTAATAATGAATCATCATTTACTCATGTATCCACTCTCTAATTAACACATTAACTACCACATGGGTTGAGTTTGAAAAGATGAGATTGTGCATCTGATGTCTAGCATTACTCTATACCTAATTTATTTATTTATTTATTTATTATTATTGTTGTTATTTTTCCACATGGTAAAATGTTAGTGGGTAAATGAAAAAAAAAATGAAGATTTCTATTTTTATTTTAATAGATAAAATATAATTTATGTGTTTATATAATAGAATAACAAAATAATTAACCAATAACTAACTCTGTCGCAATTAAATTAAATAAACTAAGAGGTCGTTTGTTTTTTTATCTGAAGACTGAATAGTGACTTAAACCTGAATCTGAATGACATGTTTTTTTTTTTCCTCACGTTTGAATGTACTGTCAACATGTTTGTTTTTTAAAAATAAAATTATCTGAGAAAAAGTAATTTTACATCTATACCCATGTTAAACAATTATACATATAATATAAAATAAAAAAACAATCCAAAAATAATAATTATATATGAACACATACGATTATAATCTTTTTCTTTGATTACAAACAAACTTTATTTTTACTAAGAAAATAAAAGTTTTTTTTTTTTCAAAAAATAAAAGGGGCAGCACGAAAACTCACACAAAACACTCTAAAAAATATAATATATAAATACATCATCCTAATATCATAATAAAGTATTGATATTAAAAACCAATATAAGAAGTGATTATGGTTCTTTTTTATTTTTAAAGCTATTTAAAATAAGCAATATATTAAAATAAAGATTTTTATACAATATATAATTATGATGAAATCGGAGATATGTTATATATGGAGGATAATATCGGAAGAAAAGATTTTTAATTGCATTAATACAATTAAGTGATTTATAATTAAACGAAAAGTCAGGATTTTTTACTTTTTATTTTAAGTTGTTTTTTGTATTTTTAAGTTGTTTGACCACTTAAAAAAACAATTTAATAATTATGATTTAGACCCATTAAGTTTTAAACGGAAAAAACAAACGAACTTTACTGTTTTTTTTTTTTTCAGAAAAATTTTGCCTTTTAAAAAATTAATAACCATTTAAGTAGTGGACCTGTACAAACAAAAATAAAAGAAGAAAACAATTTATTGTTGTTTTCAATGAGTGCAGCTTTCCACGCTATAAATGGAAAAACTGTTTTCGCTTTTTTAGGAATGGAAAAACAATTTATAGCATTAGCCGAACGCATTTCCCATATTTCTGTGGTTAAAAAAACAAGAAACATTGCACCTCCCTTCCAAATCGTTAATGGAAAGTTCAAATCCCCCAAAAAATGCCTCAATTGGTTTTCAGAGCGCGAAAGAGAAAGAGGAGGCGCTGGCAAGCCAGCGCCAACGAAAAGAGAGATCCTCAGAGAGGAAAGAGAAGATAGAAATATTTATTTATTTTTTAAAAAAAAAAAATTGAGGCTTTTTCAACTTAAAATAATGCATATTGATGAGCAGTCCAGGCCGGTTTTTCAATTTTTGTTGCACTAAATCTTCAACTAATGCAATATACGATCAAAACCCGTCAAATAAACGGTGTTACAAAGAAAAAGAGTCAATTAAATTAAGAGTTTTACACACTTTGAATTAAAACAACACAATTTGTTAATTTTTTTTGTCAAAATTTAAAAATCTCTTCCACTTCCTTTTCAATATTTCTTTGTGCCTAAATCTTATTATGTTAGTGTTTGTTGAGAAATATTGAGAAATTTAGGAGAAAATGTGGTAGATGATGGTGGGTGTATTTATTTTTGTAATTGTTTGGCTATGAGGTTAAATGAAACTTGCAAGTTTGATTAAGAACATGAAAACTATTACATTTGAGTAAATCAAAATTCCATAAAGATAATTTTAACAATTTATTCGATTGTTAATTATCATACCAAAACCTCTTCTCTGTATTTTGCTCAACGATATCATATTTCTTTTTAAAAAATTCTAAAACCCTTGAAATCAAGAACCGCTATACAATTTCAAAATAGGGTAAGTGTAGTGTTTCTAAGAATTTTGAAATTCTAATAATATTTTATAATTATGACGAATCACTTACGAAAATTATTTTTGAACCAATTTTTTTGCTTGTTGTGTACCTTGTTCTAATCAAAATTACTGTCGATTGAAAGAGGAGTAGAGGACTAGTCATACTCTTACCTCAGGTGGGGATAGCTGGTACAACTTGGATAACATGCAGTCAGGCCCAAATAGAATGGAAGTGGGCTGGTTGTTGGGCCCATTTGCAAATGTAATCACTGTGTCCATAAGCGAATCAAGTCTTCGATTACTCTGAAATGACATCATGTCAAGTTAACATTCATTCAATCTAAACCAATCAATGAGAGCCAATATTGACACACATAAAACTTAGAGTTACGATATTTACACCCCCGAAAAATTGTATATACACCCCTTTTGTATGAACACTCCATTAATTATTTTTAAAATGCTTATATTTTGTAAACACACCCCATACTTTACCAAATATATCCTTTCTTTAGATTTTGAAAAACAATTACAAGTAAATAAATTATAAATAATTAAAAGGAAAGAAATAAAAAAAATTGGGAGGATTCACACTCAGATTTGGGAGGAGGTGTGCAGTGGCCTTCTCTTCATTTGAAGGAAGAAGCTACTCCATCCTTTTCAATCTAGGATGGAGAAGGGCAGAGGTAGCAAGCTCCTTCATCCTTTCAGGCAAAAGGCCACAAACTTCTTCCAACTTTTCGATCTACATTAAATTATTGTTTTTCTTTAATAATTTTATTTTATTCCTTTTAACTTTAGTTTTAGTCGGTAAAATATTTGTTAAAAGAAAAAGAATAAAAAATATATATTCTTTACTTAAAATATTAATAATTTAGTTTAAGGGTAATATTGGGATTTTGAAATTTTATAAATTTGAGGTGTACATACAATTTTAGAGAAGTGCAAATATCGTCACTCTAGAACTTATTAGTACACTCATATTTTATTAAGAGAGTTTCTTTTGATAATCTAATTTTTTTTCTTTTTACACTTCTTTTCTAAAAAGCACTCTATTTTCAAAATTTAAATTTTAAAAAATTCTAAAGACACTTCGGGGTCGTTTTTTTTTTGTCTGAAGACTGAATAGTCCTGAATTTTACTGAAGACTGAATAGTGACTGAAACCTGAATCTGAATGACATGTTTTTTTTTTTTTCCTCACATCTGAATATACTGTCAACATGTTTGTTTTTTAAAAATAAAATTGTCTGAAAAAAAGTAATTTTACATCTATACCCATGTTAAACAATTATACATATAATATAAAATAAAAAACAATCTAAAAATAATAATTAGAGAGTTTCTTTTGACAATCCAATTTTTTCTTTTTACACTTCTTTTCTAAAAACACTCCATTCTCAAAATTTAAATTTTAAAAAATTCTAAAGACACTTCATTTTTTTTACAAGATTATCCTTTTTATCTTTTTTGAATTAAATTATTAAAAAAAGAAATTATCTCTCATAAATCATTAGATTAATTATTACATATTAAATACTCTCTCCTAAATTTTTAATTACCATATTAAACTCTCTCTCTTCCAATAAATATCTTAAATTTTCTATCCCATTCTTTCTCAAGCAAGACTAACAGTTAAGAAAAAAAAAATACTAATAAACTTGATTTTTAGAAACCATATGTATGTATATATTAAAAAAAAACAAAAAACAACTACCTTGTTTTTTTTTTTTTTAAATTAAAAAAAAATCAAAATATGAAAATGTTTTTTTGTTACTCTTGTAGATATGTGATTGCCTAGAGAACTTTAATTATTTCATTAGTCTTATAAATTTTAAGTTTAATTGAATTTAATTGAACCAATTCAAATTTTCATTTATCTTTTTTTAAAAAAAATTGATTTTTTTTATATATATATATATATATATTACTGTTAGTAAAAAACTAAAATATTCATAAGTTTTTTTTTTTCTTTAACTATTAATCAGAGATTGATAAAGAAAGTATGGAAATATGATATTATTATTATTTTTAAATGGAGAGAGATTAATCAGGAGAGAGTGTTTAATATGGTAATAACATATTTATGGAAGAGAGTTTAATACGTAATATTTAATCTAATGATTTAGGAGAGAGAATTTTTTTTTTAATAATTTAATTAGTTTGGAGTGTCTTTAAATTTTTTTTTATCCTGTTTAGTAATTTCAGTTTAGGTTAAAATTGTCATTAATAAAAAAAATCAATTTAGAGTGTGAATAGATAATTCGTGGATTGTAAAGAAAAGCTCTCTAATAATTATTATATGAACACATATAATGATGATTTTTTTCTTCGATTACAAACAAACTTTATTTATAATAAGAAAAGAAAAGTTTTTTTTTTTTTTTTCAAAAAATGAAAGGGGCAGCAGGAAAACTCACAAAAAACACTCTAAAAATAATAATATATAAATACATCACCATAATATTATAATAAAGTATTGATATCAAACACCAATATGAGAAGTGATTAGAGTTTTTTTTTTTTTTTTTTTTTTTTTTTTAAGCTATTTAAAATAAGCAATATATTAAAATAAAGATTTATATACAATATATAATTATGATGAAATTAGAAATATGTTATATATGGAGGATAGTATCGGAAGAAAAGATTTTGGATTGCATTTAATGCAATTCAGTGATTTACAATTAAGTGAAAAGTCGGGATTTTTTACTTTTTATTTTAAGTTGTTTTTTGGCATTTTTAAGTTGTTTGACCACTTAAAAAAAACAAACAAAACAACTTAATAATTATGACTCAGACCCATTAAGTTTTAAGTGGAAAAAAAAAAAAAACGACCCCTTCATGTTATTACAAGATTATCCTTTTTATCTTTTTTAAATAAAATTATTAAAAAAAAGAAATTATCTCTCATAAATTATTAGATTAATTATTACATATTAAATACTCTCTCTTAAATTTTTAATTACCATATTAAACCCTCTTTCCTCCAATACATATCTCTAATTTTCTATTTCCATTCTTTCTTAAACAAGACTAACATTTGAGGAAAAAAAAAAAAAAACTTACTAATAAGCTTGATTTTTAGGAACCATATGTATATATATATTAAAATAAATATATAAATAAATAACTCAAAAAAAAAGTACCTTGTTTTTTTTTTTTAAATAAAAAAAATCGAAATATGAAAATACTTTTTGTTACTCTTGTATATATATGATTGTCGAGAGAACTTTAATTCTTTTCATTAGTCTAGAAATTCTAAGTACATAAATTACTGCTAGTAAAAAACTAAAATATTAATAATTTTTTTTTCTTTAACTATTAATCAGATATTGATGGAGAAAAAATAGAAACATGATTTTTTTTTCTTGAAAAATGGAGAGAAATTAATTAGGAGAGAGTGTTTAATATGGTAATAACATAATTAGGAGAGAGAATTTTTTTTAATACTTTAATTAGTTTGAAGTGTCTTTAATTTTTTTGTCTTGTTTAGTAATTTTAATTTAGGTTAAAATTGTCATTAACAAAAAAAAAAAATTAAATTGGAGTGTGAATAGATAATATGAGGATTGTTAGGAGAAGCTTTCTTTTATTAAAAAATTTAATTACAAAAATATCTCAATAGAAATTTACCAATAAGGACAAGTTTCTTTAATCAAAAATTAACTAAATACTATATACACTCATTAATTATACTTATATCTTCAACTATATTTCATTATTAAATAAAACTTACCTTTCAAACAAAACAAAAAAAAAAAAAAAAAAACTTATGATAAACCCTAATTAAACTCTAATTTTATTTCAAGTATCAAAATTTCTTATCATCTCATAATTATCATATTGTTTTTTGTCTTTCTTTTATTTATAGTTATAAACTCTATCAAAAAACAACATTTTTTTTTAACTACAGTTGTAAATTTCAACAAGGTTTTTTTTTTTTTTTTTTTAGATAGCCATAGATGTCAATAAGAATTTTTTTTAAGATAGCTATATAAATAAGAAAATTCCTAATTGAAAATCTTTTGACCCCATATATATTCTCTTTTATAAGGCTCCTACATTCGAGATATTTCCTAAAGTAAATTGGACCATCATTAAAAAGGGATTTGATCCCAAAAATAATATAATTTTTTTTATAAATTGGGTGTGATAATAATTTAAGAGTGTTTATAAATAATATGTATTACAATGAATATAATTATTTCAATGATGGTACTATTGGTATTAGGATAGGTATTTATAGTAATATTTAATTTTTGAATTTTAGATATGAGTGTACTTATGAAAATAGATGTACTAATAAGTTTTATGAGTGTCAATATCCATACCCCCAATCAATATATCGCTTGAAGAAGCCTTGAATCATCAAATAATTGAATATGAGCAGCAACAACACAAACATGTCTATGAAACTACAGATTCAATGTCCCTGATCTGGTCTCTACATACACTAACAAGACAGTCTCATGACCATCCCATAAAATTTGTCATGTAGTGATGGTTGTTTTAAGTGTAGGATCAACTCCAGTGGTCTATAATGTTACAGAGTGATATGGTCACTTTTGGGAGAGTGACCAGACCACTCTATAACGTTACAGAGAAAAGACTATGCATGAGTGGTTGAATATATCGTATATAACATATATGTAATTATAAAGATGGAAAAAAAGATTCAGGTACCTCTGCAGATAATGTTGTGAAAGTAAGGTCAGGGCTTGGCATAAAAGCAGTGCAAAAAACAGCAACAGAAACTTTGTGAGGGAAGCTTTCCATGGCAGCAGATATGCAGTAGCCACCCATGCTGTGACCCACCAGAATTACTCTCTCCTCTGGTGGAAGAGACGCCATGAATTCCATCAAAGGTTTGAAGTAATCCGACATGGAAGGAATGTCATGAAGCTGACTTGGGTGTGTTCCGGAGGCAGCCATGTCTAGTGCTGTGACTCTATGACCAGCTGTTTTGAGCAGAGTTGCCACCTTATACCAACACCAAGCTCCATGGCAGGCTCCATGAACCAGCACAAAATGCATCTCTCTCTTTCCCTTTCCCATCTCCCTCAATAGACAAGATCAGTCTCTCTAACACTTGCAATATGTAGTTATATATATATATATATATAAGTATTGCATATATCTCAATTAGTGGTGGTCCCCAAAATGTTTATTTATCTAATTTGCTTCGGATCAGGACGGACCTAGCCAAGTCAGGAACCAACAACAGGCGGCTGAGAGACAAAAACGTCCAAAGTAACTTGATTTCCGATGATTTTAAGTTGATAATGTAATCACAAATTAAATTAGGACTTAGGTGATGTTTGTTTGGTGGAATTGAGGTTGCAATGAAAAAGGTTATCTCAATTCCTTTGTTTATTTTGCTAATTAAGGAATCCAAATTCCTTAAAAATGGTTGGAATGGATTCTTAAGGTCGGAATCCGGATTCCACCATCACTAAAATATTAAATTTATCAATTTGTCTTTGAAATAAAAAAATTCAAAAATTAAAAAACAAAGAAGGCCACTGACAATGGCCTTCTTTGTAATAGAAGACGATGCCACCAACAGAGCCACACCGTCACCGTCGGAGGCCTTCACCTACTCCAACGATGGAGGCGGCGAGGGCCTTCTCTGTTTGCAAGGTAACAGGAGCATGTTGGCCTCCATATTTAGAGTATGCTCGTGCCTCCATATTTAGAGTAGGCTCGCGCCTCCTCCTTCGCTGGAGGACTCATCCGATCCTCTTCCATTCACAAATCGAAATGGAAGATAGATCCTCCATTGCGATTTGCGATGGAGGACCTGTTCACCCCCGTCGACGGAGGATGGACGATGGAGTTCTCTATCTATGGAGAAGGTCTCCTTACCGGAGGAGGCAATAGAATGTGACCGATGTTGCCTCCTTCGACGATATTGTCTCCGATGCCCACAATGGCAACCTGTGAAAATGCTTAAATTTCTTATGATTCTTTTGAAAAAAAAAAAAGGCATTTTTTTTTGTAACAAGTATTATTCTAATATAACAATAAATAACTAAAATTTAAAATTATTTTTCAAATAATATTTGAATATTACTTTAAAAAATAAATTTAATACTTAAAAGATATAAGGGGAATTTTGGTCAAAACATTATAGATTCCATATGACAACAAAACAAAGTAACCCATTTAGGAAGAGATCTTCTTTTGACAATCCAATTTTTCTTTTTACACTTCTTTTTTAAGAACACTCCATTCTCAAAATTTAAATTTTAAAAAATTATAAAGACACTTCATTTTGTTACAAGATTATTCTTTTTATCTTTTTTGAATTAAATTATTAAAAAAAGAAATTATCTCTCCTAAATCATTAGATTAATTATTATATATTAAATACTCTCTCCTAAATTTTTAATTACCATATTACACTCTCTCTCCTTCAATACGTATATCTAATTTTCTATCTTCATTCTTTCTCAAACAAAACTAACAGTTAAGGAAAAAAAAAAAAAACAAAACTTACTAATAAGCTTAATTTTTAGGAACCATATATATGTATATATTAAAAAATAAAAAAACCTCTAAAAACTCTATAAAAAAAAAAAACAAATACCTTGTTGTTTGTAATAAAAAAAAATCAAAATATGAAACTGTTTTTAATTTGTTACTCTTATAGTTATGTGATTGCGAAGATAACTTTAATTCTTTCATTAGTCTTAGAAATTCTGAGTTTAATCGAATCTAATTGAAACAATTCAAGCTTTCATATATCTTTTTTTTTTTTTTTGAAAATTGACTTTTTAATATATATATATATTACTGTTAGTAAAAAACTAAATATTCATAAGTTTTTTTTTTCTTTAACTATTAATTAGAAATCGATCGAGAAAGTATGGAAATATGATTTTTTTTTTTTTTTTGAAAAATGGAGAGATATTAATTAGGAGAGAGTGTTTAATATGGTAATAAAAAATTTAAGAGAGAGAGTTTAATACGTAATATATAATCTAATGATTTTAGGAGAGAGAATTTTTTTTTTTAATAATTTAATTAGTTTGAAGTGTCTTTAAATTTTTTTGTCTTGTTTAGTAATTTTAATTTAAGTTAAAACTGTCATTAATGAAAAAAAAAATTAAATTGGAGTGTGAATAGATAATATATGGATTGTAGGGAGAAGCTCTCATTTAGGAAATGGATTCATTTCCTATAAGGATTCCATTATAATAAGAATTATAAGAAATAAGTCAATAAAATGATAAAATACTCCATATAAGCAAAGTACCCGTTTGGACAGTTTAGACAGATTCAATTCAAAACCAAATCCGTCGAAATATTGAAACTCTGGTTCTCATGGTTTAAGTACAAAATGAGTATAAATTGGACTAAGATATAAGTTTAATGTAAATAATAGTAACAAAAACCATCAAATAAACACATGTCAATAATACTTGCATTTTCCAATTTGATGGTTTCAACGGATTCGGTTTGAAACCGAACCCGTCCAAAACTTGGGTTCTCATAGGTAAACTTGAAAATTTGAATATAAAATATACTAAAAATGCAAATGTAAATACAAGAAATAAGTTGATCAAATGATACAATACTAGCATATAAGTACCTAGTATGACAAATTAGATGGATTCAATTTTACACCGAATCTGTCGAAACGACGAAACTCTTGTTCATATAGTTTAGGTATAAAAAAAAATAAAAAAAATAGGTATAAATTGGACTAAGATAATAATTTTAATGTAAAGATAAGTAAAAAAAATAATAATAATAACCTTCAAATGAAAACATGACAACAATACTTGCATTTGCACGTTTTGGTGGTTTCAATATATTCGGTTTCAAACTGAATCAGTCAAAAACTTGGGTTTTCAAAGGTAGGCTTGTAAAAAATAATACAAATTATTCTAAAACCACAATTTTAATGTAAATAAAAGAAATAAGTCGATCAAATGAAACAAGTGATACAATACTAACAAATAACTACCAATTAGGACTGTTTAGATGTATTCTATTTCAAACCGAATTCATCGAAATGCCAAACTCCGGTTCTATATTTTAAGTACAAAAATGAGTATAAATTGGACTAAGATAACAAGTATAATGTAAATATAAGTTAAAAAAACCATCAAATGAAAACATGTCAATAATATTACTTGCATTTACCCGTTTCGGTGGTTTCGACGGATTCGAGTTCAAACCGAATCCGTCAAAAACTTGGGTTCTCATAGCTAAACATAAATTAATGAGTATAACATATACTAAAAACATAATTTTAATGTAAATATAAGAAAAAAGTCGATCAAATGAAACAAATGATAGAATACTCCCATATAAGTACCCATTGTGATAGTTTACACTGATTCGGTTTCAAACTGAATATGTAGAAACACCGAAACTTTGATTCAATTCTCTTAGTTTAAGTATAAAAAATGAATATAAATTGAACTAAGATAACAAGCTTTATGTAAATATAAGTAATAAAATAATCAAATGAAAACATGTCAACAATACTTGTATTTGCCTGTTTTGGTAGGTTCGACGTTTTCTGTTTCAAACCAAATCTATCAAAAACTTGGATTCTCATAGGTAAGATTGAAAAAATATGTATAAAATATACTAAAATCATAAATTAATGCAAATATAAGAAATATTTCGATCAAATGAAACAAGTGATATAATACTCGCAATTAAGTACCTATTTGGACAGTTTAGACGGATACGGTTTAAAACTGAATTCTTCGAAACACAGATACTCTGGTTCTCATAGTTTAAGTATAAAGAAGAAGTATAAATTGGACTAAGATAACAAGCTTAATGTAAATATAAGTAACAAAAATAATTAAATGAAAACATGTCAACAATACTTGAATTTCCCTATTTTGGTGATTTCGACAGATTCGGTTTCAAACTAAATCTATCCAAAACTTAGGTTCTCATAGGTAAGCTTGAAAAAATGAGTATAACATATATTAAAAACACAATTTTAATGTAAATATAAGAAATAAGTGGATGAAATTATACAATACTAGCATATAAGTAAGTGAAGTAACCATTATGACAGTTTAGATGAATTCGGCTTCAAACTGAATCTGTCAAAATGCCGAAACTCTTGTTATCATAATTTAAGTACAAAAAATGAGTATAAATTGGATTAAGGTAACAAGTTTAATGTAAATATAAGTAAAAAATCCATCAAATAAAAATATGTCAACAATACTTGTATTTGTCTGTTTCGATGGTTTTGAAGGATTAAGTTTCAAGGATTAAGTTTCAAACAAAATCAGTCGAAAACTTGGGTTCTCTTTGCAAGTACATCTTATAATCATATGATATTATTTTATTTTATTTTTGACAGTATCTATTAATTCAGGACCAGATGTTTTTTTTTGAAAGCTAATCACATGATATTATTACATAGGGTACGGATATTGACACCCATAAAAATGATAAGCGCACCCATATTTATAAATACACTCATGTCTAAAATTTAAAATTAAAACATTACTATAAATACCCATCTTAATGCCAATAGTACACTTATTTAAATGAATGTTTTTATTTTAATACAATTTATTTATAAACCCTTATAAGTTATTAACACACTCAATTTTACAATTCTAACTAGTATTTCCATCTCTCTATAAAAACATTGATCGGGGTATAAAAGTACCTGTTTTATACCCCTAATACCTATTACTATATGTTTTTTTCTTGGGTAAAACCAGTTATTTAATGGTTTAAATAAGTGTTTCAGGTAAATAGAGGAATTCGTGGGCATTTTGGTAATTCTGCCGAAATCAGGGGTTAACGTTAAATATTCGGATATTATTGCATATTCTTTGAAGAAGTGAGACGTCAGGGGAGCTAACAGTAATTTACCAGCCAATCAGCTAAGAGCGCCACGTCACCTAAGCTGGACGACGCCGTTTTGGGCGTTGCAGCTGATGCGTGCGTGACGTCACGCTGACATCACATTTTCTTCAACCTCCAGACGGTTCAAGACGACCCGCGATCAACCCGACCGGAATCGGTCTTCAACCCCAACTTCAACCCGGTCTTCTCCGACCCATTTCTAGCCAGTTTTCTGGTGGATTTACGCCCAGACTGACGTCCAATCCTTCTCCGGTCACGTTGGCACCATTCCCAGCCTCCCATGCACATAATTTCTCTCTCATCCAAGAAGCCAAACCTCCATGGCCATTCAAGCTTGCAAGCTTAATCCCAGCGCCTTCTTTCCAGTGTCCCAGACGTCCAAAACCGCGGGACCTCCGCGATTACATGCTGATGGAAACAACACGCGAACCAGAAGACACCAAACTCGCGGGAAAACGTGAAGAACTGGCCGCGACTTCCATCGGCGAGAATGAACCCGCAAGAGCAGGGGTTCAAACCCTCGAGCTTGTCATTTCAGAGGGAGAAACATGTATTTCCACGTCCAAACCATGCCCAAACACTTCCCAATATAAATATACCTCTTTTACCAACAAAAACACAATCTCTAATATCCATACATACTTTAGAAATCTCCTAGACAATCCCTAATATCCAACAAAACCTAGAAATACCAACCAATAGCTTAGAATAACATAGCTCACCAAGAACACCAACTTACTTAGCTTGTAAGTAGAAGTTAGGGTGGTTTTCCAGCCACCAATCTTGATCCACAGCTTTCACACATTGATTCCGAGCTTGGGAAAGCAAGAGGAGTTGAACTAGCTTGAAGACCTCTCCAAGATCATTGGGTTGTCCCTATTGTATCTCTTATTTCCTTAGTTTATTATTAATGTGTAATAAAATAGCTATGTTAAGGATTTTGTGTATTGATGTATTATATCTATGAACCAGTTGTATCTATTATTTGATATTGAGCTTTAATTGATACATGCTTGTTAATTAAATGTTCAATTGTTAACTTGCAAAATAGGATTTACTTAATTAATACAAACCTTGCTTAATTTAATTAACCTATCATTGAAGTGCTTAATTGTTATCAACTAGTAATTAGGTATTTGCATGATTCACAAGTTCCATAACATATCTCATTATCACTCTTGCATGACTATTGCATTAGTCGGTAATTAGTTTAGTTAGTTAGTTAATTTAGATTTTTTTGAAACATGCATTTTATTAACCCCACTAGCAAAACACCAGGGGGCCAGCCAAAGGCCACACACAGCAGAACCAAGCACAAACAAACAGAGGGCACCCAGCCAACACACCAAGCCCAGAAAAAAAACAAAAAGAACCCACAATCTAACCCCTAAACCCAGAAAACACACTAAACAAGCTAAACAACAGGGAGCCAGCCTAAGACCACGCACAACAGAAACAAGCACAAAGCAGCAGAGGAAACCCAGCCAACACACAAACCTAGACAGCACAAAAAGCACTCAAAAAAACACTCCACACAACATTCTCCCCATCCAAAGCCAGTTAGTTAATTTAGTTAATTGTAGTTAGTAGTTTAGTGATTAGTTAGTTAATTTAGTTAATTGTAGTTGGTAGTTTAGTGATTAGTTAGTTAATTGTCTAAGGGAGTGACAACCCGTAGTTGTAGTTAGATTTAGTGTAACTTAGTGGTAATTAGATTAAAGCTCTAGACCATCCTCCCTTTACTTTTATTGCATGTAATTAGTGTTTATAGTGTAAATATTATATATATATATATATATATAGTTAAGACCTAAGATCGATTTAAGGTAAACACCTCCTCGTGAGAACGAAACCCGTACTCATAACCGCTATACGCGTCTAACGATTCGTATACTTGCGAAAGGGTAAAAACACACGTGCGTCCTACCATTTATCGTAGTTTATTAGAAACCGGTCATGCGCCGAGCTTGTCAAAACACCATTAAGCTACAAACCCATCCCAATTTAAGTGAATAGAGTAGTAGGATGTCTCTACAAATCTTTGGAAACAGAGTCCCACACAAAGGTTAGAAATTGGACTCTATCCGACAAACAGCTGACCTCCTTTTCTCTTAAATCTTCAATTGTAAATAATTCAATTACTCAGTAGTAAATTAATTTGATTGTCAAGCACCAAAGTTCATGGAAATCAATCATGCTTGTTTTCCCTTAATATTTTTCCTATTATGTGCTAGTAATGATTAATATGTGTTTTGAGAATATCAGAGAAGTGTGAATACTTAAGCATACACAATATGAATACAGTTGTTGGACAGCAGAAGCTGTACACGTGGATTTTATCATATCCAAAAAAATTAAAACAGTTACATATAGTGATCAATAAAGTAAACTACATAACTACATAGCATTTGGTTATAAAGAATTTGATAGGCGAAACACATCTAGTGGTAGATCTGCAGCACCATAATGTGCATACAAATCTGCTTAAAACAGTTAATAGTCTTCTCCGAACTCTAAGCATATTCAAACAGAATTCTGGTGGCGATCGGCCAAAATACATGCAGCTAACCTAAACCAATCATTATAGCTCGTTTCCTCTAGTGTGAATCTAAACCCTGAACTGGGGATTTGAATTTGAATGTAACCTCATAATGACAGAATCAAAACACAAAACTTGACGCAAATCATTATTTTTCTTTGCAACCCAAATAACAACACATTGAAGTGATCTCGGAAACCAACGCCAATCTCTGTGTTGTATGGACATGGTGTAGGCCCTAAAAAATATAGTGTAGGCATTTCGTAGGAGTATGTGGACCAGGGCCAGTCCTGAGATTTCAAGGGCCCGAGGCGAAATGTAAAAATGAGGCCTCCAACCTCCATGTATGTTTTTTTTTTTCTCTAGTAAATACTTATAAAAATAAATATAATAACCCAAAATCAAGACTGTAACATAATAAAATATCACATAAAAAGCAACCGAAATAAAAAATTTATAATTGCATCAAATAATATATTACTTAAACCTTATTCGTCTCACATTTTAGAAAATAAAACAAACCAGAATCCTCTAGGATTTTAAAAACCCTTGATTGAAAATAAAATATCAAATTTTACTAGAAAAGGTAAGTTTGATCTATTTCTAAAACCTAAACTTTATTTCTAATCAAAGTATCAAATTAAAAAAATAATAATAATAAAATAAAATAAAATCTTCCTAAATTGAAAAAAAAATATCAAAATCCTGTCTAAAACAGAAAACCAGAAAAATGGAGGTCAAAACGATATTTTCCAAAAAAACATAGGTTATAAAAAATATATGGCTTATCGATACAGTTCCAACAACATATTATGGGACCAAAACGGATATCATTTGACCCTCCAACAACCTTCCAAAAGTGTCCTATATCAGTTTGATAAAAGGATTTAATATGATCTTGTCTTTTCTAATAATTATAATTGTGTTTTATGTGAGCCTTTTTTAAAAAGAGAAAAACATATGTAAACAGTGGGCTTTTAAGTCATATAACGGTGAGCCTTTAATATGTGGATCTCCGGCCTTATATTAACAAAATCACAATAACAAAAATTTTAACTGAAATTTAGAAATTTAGGGGCCCATTACAATCGGGGGCCTTAGGCGGTTGCCTCTTGGATCTACTCTCAGGGCCGACCATGATGTGGACCTAAAATAGGCAATATTTATGTTAAGGGTTGACATCGGAAAAAAAAAAGGATATTTAATGGAATATACACGTAAAGGTAACACTGGAGGTAGAAAGCTTAACACAAATGCAGAACGGACCAACTCCTCAATGTAAGAGCATTACCACCCTCCCCATTTCCTACAATGTGTCCAATACTTAACCCAAAAGTTAACCAAAGTTAATAAATTAATTTATTTTAGGATTTGTTTTACCAATTTTACCCCTGTCTCTGTTTTTAATTTTCTTAACACTGGAATTTTTTTAAAAAAAATACAATCTAAACCAGAAATCAAATGAAAAATAATAATAATTTTTTTTCCGAATCAACACCAGAAATCATCATCATCAAAACCAAAACCCACAACCATCCATCTCAATCACCAAACCCTAACCCTTAAATCCAAACACCCCACCAACATGAACCCCAAACTCATCAAGGCTCAAATCCGATCAAACACATCTACCAAAACCACACCCACCGTTGCCTCACATCCAACCACCACCACCCCAAAACTAAACCCAACCTCTGTCTACAAGAGATGCCTTGAAGTTTAATGTTGATGGGTCCACTAGGGGGAATTCGGGGTTTGCAGGCATATGTGGGGTTTTAAGAGACCAAAGTGGAAAGGTTTTGGGTTCATTCTCCAAACACATTAGCATAGTTGATGCCATTTCTGCTGAGATAGCAGCGATTCACCAAGCGTGCATGCTTTGTGCAGGATCTTCGAATTTGAATAGCAAAGAGATTAGCATAATCAGTGATTCTATGGTTTTTGTCTCCTGGGTTAATGGATCGGATTTTTGGAGCATAAATCACGTAAATTTAATTTATGACATTAGGAGCTTGCTGCATTTTTTGGTAAGGACAGTAGTTAGCCATAATTCTAGGTCTACTAACAATCTCGCGGATAGCTTGGCCAAGAGAGCTTCAAATGGGGAAGGAGATTTTGTTATCTGGGAGGTGTTTTGATGTTTTTTTGTGTTTTTGTTCTGTTTTTTGGTTTGCCTTGCGGGTGGTCTTGTGCGCCGGCTGTCTTATGTATGGCGTGTGTCTGGTGTTTTTGTTGCCTACTTATGTGTGGCCTTTTGCGATGCTCTTCCTGTGTTGGCGTCTTCCTTGCTCTTGCTTGGCTTGCCTTTGTTGTTGGCTTTGTGCCTTCAATAAAATAAGCTGTTCAAAAAGAAAAAAAACCTTTATCTACAGAAAATCAAGCACGGTAACTTCCCACCATAAAATCAAACCTAGCAGCCTCCCACCACCGAAAATCAACCACCACGAATCAAACCATACAAACCCCGCCGTCGAACCGAAACCCAGTCACCATCGCCGCCGTCGAACCCTAGCCACCAACCAATCTTGAATCCTTATCGAAACCACCAAATCAACTCGAATCGAAGGAGATTGAAGAAGAGAAAGAGAAAGAAAAAACAGAGGGAGAAGCGAGAGAGAAAGATGAAGAAGAGAGAGAAAGAAGAGTGATGAGAAATTCAAGTTAGAATTGTTGAGAGAAAGAGATCGTGAAGATTTTTTAAAAAAATATTGTTTTAGTTTTATTTATTTATTTAAGAAAAATGCAAATGGTTATTGTTAAATCTGTATCGATTTAAAAAAAAACGTAAATTTTGGTTTAGATTTTTTTTTTACTGTTGCTAAATCTATATTGTTTATCTTAATATTTGTAAAATAATTTTATATTTAATTTTTTTTTACTAACTTATCTGTTTGTCCTTGTAATTATATTATTGTTAACCTTGGGTTAAGTTTTAGACACATGGCAGGAAATAGGGAGGGGGGGTAATGCTCACCCCCTTGAAGGGGGTGAGCAAAAATGAACTCTCAACGTAATCAATGGTAGCTCCTTTTACAAAATCATATGAAATATCATCAATCACCAATTTAATTCCTTCTCTCTCAAAAACTCTGCAGTTATTATAAAACACGAGAAGTAAGCATAAGAAAACTAGAAATTGATGAATAAGATTTGAATAAAGTGATATAGTTGAAGATATGGATGTAATTAATAGGTGTAAATAGTATTTTGTTTATTTTTTAATAAAACTAATTTGTCCTTATTGGTAAATTTTTATTGGGATATTTTTATAATTAAATTTTTTATTAAAATATGGGTGCACTTATTATATTTATGGGTGTCAATATCGACTCCCTATTACATATTATGAAACAATATAGAGCATTTAATCTGGGGAGCAAGAGTTATGAAGAAAACATTAATTTTGGACATATGTCCATTGTACTCTTTTTACCTTCGATTATGTTCGTGACAAAGTTTTTCAATGAGTCAGTTCCTTAAGCTTGCCCAAAAATTTTCTTTTTGTTATAAATTAGATGAAGAAATATATGAAGAACATATGAAGAACATGAAGAACAATTGATTAAGTAAAACAACATGTGAGAAACAATAAAAGAAGAGATATATGTGAATGGAGACACAAGAGAAAACGAGAGATAGAGAGAGAGAGCAGTACTTGTTACTTGTGTATATTCAAATTTTGTGTGTAGTAATTTACAAGTGAGCCAAGCATATATATAGGAAAAATACTTGACCACGTGGCACTTGGATTGTTATGCTTAGTGACCAAGTAAATTACATTCATGGTCAACTAAGTGGAAAACCCATATACATTATAATACTCCCCCTTGGATTTTCCATCCCTTGGATTGTAATTTTCTGGAAAAAACCCAATGACACAAAACCTAGTGGAAATACATACGATGGCCTTCTGGATCTAGTGGGGTTGGACATTAAAACTATTTCATTAAAAACCTTGTTAGGAAAAACCCAGTGGGAAAAAATCTGATCAAAAGGAAAAAGAGTATAGTGCACATATGTCCATTCAAAACTTCTCTCCCCCTGATTGAACTCTCCCCCTCATAAAACTTCAACTTTTAATCTTGTAATTTAGAAAGTCGATGCATGCCTATTCCATATACTAGCTTCTCAAAAGTTGATGTAGGCAATGATTTAGCAAACAGATCTGCAAGATTATCTGTAGACCGTATTTGCTTAACATCAATTTGTCGGCTCTATTGAAGCTCATGAGTATAGAAGAATTTAGAAGAAATATGTTTGGTTCTATCTCCTTTAATATATCCCCCTCTGAGCAATACACGCCGCATTATCTTCAAATATCTGTGTAGGCATTTCTGTAGATAATGAAAATCCACAAGTGTTTTGAATATGATGAATAACTGACCTTAGCCAAACACATTCTGGACTTGCTTCGTGAAGTGCGATGATTTCAGAATGATTAGATGATGTAGCAACCAAAGTCTGTTTCGTGGAACGTCATGATATTGTTATGCCATTATATGTAAAAATATATCATGTTTGTGAACGAGCTTTGTGGGGATCAGACAGATATCCGGCATCAGTATAACCAAGTAAACTTGAAAAATTGTTAGACTTTGTATAAAATAATCATAAATCTCTTGTTCCACTAAGGTAACGGAGAAGATGCTTGATTCCATTCCAATGCCTTCAAGTTGGTGCTGAGCTAAATCTAGCCAGTACATTCACAAAGAATGCAATATCTGGTCTATTACACTGAGCCAAATATCATAAGGCACCAATCGCATTAAGATATGTTACCTCAGGACCAAGTATCTTTTCACCATTTTCTTTTGGACGGAATGGATCTTTTTTAGGATCAAGAGTCCTAACAACCATAGAAGTACTTAATAGATGAGCATTATCCATATGGAATCTTTTTAAAATCTTATCAATATATGTTGATTGATGGACAAGTACTCCATTTGATCTATGCTCGATCTCGAGGCCGAGACAATATTTTGTTTTTCTCAGATCTTTCATTTCGAATTCCTTTTTCAAGTATTTAGCAGTTTTCTGAAGCTCTCCAGGAGTTCCAATTAAATTCATATCATCAACATAAACTGCTATGGTAGCAAATCCAGATTCTGATTTCTTAATGAAAACATAAGGACATATATGATTATTAATATATCCTTCTTTTATCAGATATTCACTGAGACGGTTGTATCACATCCGTCCAGATTGTTTTAATCCATACAAGGACCTTTGTAATTTTATCGAATACAAATTACAAGGTCTTGAGTTACATGATTCTGGCATTTTAAACCCTTTAGGGATTTTCATGTAAATATCTTAATCCAGTGAACCATATAGATAAGCAGTCACTACGTCCATTAGACGCATTTTAAGTCTTTCCAAAACAGCCATGCTTATTAGAAATCGAAACGTAATTATATCCATCACTGGTGAATATGTTTCATCAAAATCGTTGTCAGGTCTCTGTGAGAAACCATATGTTACGAGTCGTGCCTTATATCTTACGACCTCGTTTTTCTCATTACATTTCTGTATAAAAACCCATTTGTACCCAACAGGTTTGATGTTTTCAGGCGTCTGGATTATTGATCTAAATACTTCACGTTTGGCCAATGAAGTCAACTCTGTTTGAATTGCTTCTTTCCATTTGGGTCAATCAGAACTTTTTCTACAATCATCAAGATTATGAGGTTCATAATCATCATTTATAATTTCAGTTGCCACTGTGTATGAAAATATATCATCGATGATTATTTCTTCACGATTCTGCAATTCTCATGTATAATTTATAGAAATTTTCTCATTTCTACATTCTTGTATCTCTTCAGAGATTCCTCCCCCCACAGGGGATTTTGTCACTCCAGTAACTTGTGCCCCTTCAGGGACATTTAACTGTTCTGGAGTTAACTTAGAGAAAGTGGATTTATTTATTTTCCTTTTTCGAGGAACAATATCTTTTGAGCCAAATGGTCTACCACGCTTCTAGCGTGCATTTGATGATTCTTTTGCTATCATTTGTTTTGATTGTTTTTTTGGAACAAACACTTGTGCCGGTACATTAACAGCTGGAATGTATGATTTGTTACCCTAGTGGCATCTGTAAATGCATCTGGTAACTGATTCGCTATTGCTTGAAGATGTATTATCTTACGTACTTCATTCTCACATTGAGATGTGTATGGGTCCAAATGAATTAGACTAGGAACTTTCTAGGAAAGTGCATGCTTCTCTTCAGAAGAACTTTTTCTTTCCACTAATAATGGGAAATTTGTCTCATCAAAATGACAATCTGTGAACCGTGCTGTAAAAAGATCACTAGTCAAGGGTTCCAGATATATAATAATTGATGGTGAATCAAAACCAACATATATTCCCAAATGCCTTTGGGGTCCCATTTTAGTTCTTTTCGTTGGTACAATTGGGACATATACCACACATCCAAATGTACGTAAATGAGATATATCTGGTTGATGACCAAGTACAAGTTGTAGCGGTGAATACTGATGATAAGCAGTGGACCGAAGCCGGATTAATGCAGCGGCATGTAAAATAGCATGTCCCCATACAGAAATCGGTAATTGCGTTCATAATAATAACGTTCTCACAATTATCTGGACACGTTTAATAAACGATTCTACTAATCCATTCTGAGTATGAACATGTGGAACTGGATGTTCAACGTCAATCCCAGTCACTTTGCAATATTCATCAAATGCCTTGGAAGTAAATTCACCGGCATTATCAAGGCGTATGGATTTAATTGAATAATCGGGAAAATGAGCCCGAAGCCTGATAATCTGTACAAGTAATCTTGTAAAAGCAACATTACGTGTTGATAATAAACATACATGTGACCATCTGACATATGCGTCAACTATAACCATGAAATAACGAAATGGTCCACTTTGTGGATGAATAGGTCCACATATATCCCCTTGAATCCTTTGTAAAATTGATGGAGATTCAAAACCAACTTTAGAAAAAGATGGGTTTATTGTTAATTTCCCTTGGGAACATGCAATACATAAATTCTCATGAGATAAAAGAATCTTCTGATCTATTAATGGATGCCCATGAGAATTCTCAATGATTTACGCATCATTGTAGATCCTAGGTGACCGAGACAGTCATGCCAAAGTACAAACATCTTTGGATCTGAGAATTTCTGGTTCACAACTGTATAAACTTCTACATTTTTGATAACAGTATAATATAATCCTGAAGATAAAGCACACAGCTTTTCTATAATGAGTTTCTGGGGTGAATCATGAGAAGTAATGCACAGATATTCAATATTATCTTTATTCATAGTTTCAATATGATATCCATTCCTCCGTATATCTTTGAAACTAAGCAGATTCCTTCTGGATCTACTTGAATATAATGCATCATCAATACATATTTTAGTATTGTTTAGTAACAATACCGTGGCTCTTCTAGAGCCTTCTACCAGATCCGTTGGACCTGATACTGTATTAACATTTGCTCTGAGCAAGTTCAAATTTATAAAATATTTTTGGCTCCGCAAAATTGTATGAGTTGTTGCACTATCAACTAAACATATATCTTCTGCTTCTAGCTTTTCAATAATCCCCAATTTATCGTTTGAATTCATTTTGTATGCTTCATAAAGAAAAAAAAAATGCATATCAGACAAAGTGATTCAAAAGTATACATATTGCATAGGGAAATATTTTTACATGTACAAAATAACATAATACTACTACTGTAAGTAGTATTTAATTGGTATGGACACTCTTATTACCAATTGAAGCAGCCGACACGTCTTTCGGGTCTGAAAAGAAATCTGTAACATTGAGATGTGTAATATCTCTAGGATATGAATCTTCAATGAAATGAGTTTCAGATTTCTTTCCCTTTCCATTGATTGATGATTGATACAAATCCACCAGGTGTTTAGGTGTTTTACATTTATTTGACCAATGATTATCATAGCCACACCTAAAACAAACATTGTCATTTGCATTAGGCCTATTTTGAACATTTTTTCCCTTATACTATTTGGCCTCATAGACATTCCACTTATGATGAGTGTTTTGGTTATAACCACTTGATCCAGGATTACCATGCCCTCTTTTAAAACTACGACCACGGCCTCGGCTAGGATTACGACCATAACCACGACTGCGATTATGATTACGACCGTTACCACGACCATGATTAGAATTACGATTATATCCACGGCCTCGACCGCGACCGTGACCGCGACCGTGACCACGACCACGATATCCGACAGTATTGACATTCACTTCTGGGAATGCTATAGAACCAGTCGGGTGTGATCCATGATTTTTTTATTAGTAGCTCATTATTTTTTTCTGCTACTAAAAGGCATGCAATCAGTTCTGAATATTTTGAGAATCTACGTTCTCGATATTGTTGTTGTAATATTATGTTTGAGGCATGGAAAGTTGTGAAAGTCTTTTCCAACATGTCTTTTTCAGATACCTCTTCACCACATAATTTCAACATTGTGGTAATTCTAAACAGGGCAGAATTATATTCAGAAACTGATTTATGGTCCTGAAATCGTAAATGTTGTCATTCATATCTAACATTTGGTAATGTTACATCATGCTGATGATCACAACGATCTTTTAGCTCTTGCCACAAATCTTCAGGTTCTGTGATAGTAAGATACTGAGCTTTTAAATTTTCATGTAAGTGATGATGAAGTATCACCATCGTTGTAGATCTATCCTATTCATTAGCCTCACTACCATCATCAATGGTATAATACAGGCATTGGGATTTTAAGTATAACCCCGCATCAATAACCCAAGACATATAATTTTCTTCCGATACTTCGAGTGCATCAAACTTCAAATTTGCAAGTTTAGGCATGCTTACAGCTTCTTTTTTCTATAAATTAAATTGTAAATTTAATTTAGTGTGAATATAATAAAAGAGCATAATAAATAAATACAAAGTTGTAGTTAAAACAGTTTATCTAAAGACACAGCATAAGCCAGTCCCAAGACAAAGCATAAGCGAGTCCCAAGACACACCATAAGCCAGTCTCATATATTGCATAAAAATAAATACTGAATATTAAAACAGTTTATATGCGGACACAACATAAGCCAGTCCCGAGATACAGCATAAGCTAGTCCCGAGATACAGCATAAGCCAGTCTCATATATTGTATAAAAATAAATACTGAATATTAAAACAGTTTATATGCAGACACAACATAAGTCAGTCTCATATATTGTATAAAAATAAATACTGAATATTAAAACAGTTCCATAAAGTTGATCTCACATGTTATGTGCATAAAAATATATGCAAATATTTAAACAATATAAATAAATTCAAAACTATATATAGATGATCCGTTGACGACATAAGCCATCTTGTATACGGAACTATAAATAGATCCAGAATATTGAGATGTAAGTAAATCATCCATCATGGGATCCTTTCTACTTATATGAAATCGTGCTGATAACGTGTTATAAATTAGATGAAGAAATATATGAAGAACATACGAAGAACATGAAGAACAATTGAATAAGTAAAACAACATGTGAGAAACAATAAAAGAAGAGATATATGGGAATGGAGACATGAGAGAAAACGAGAGAGAGAGAGAGAGAGAGAGCAGTACTTGTTACTTGTTAGTTGTGTATATTCAGATTTTGTGTGTAGTAATTTACAAGTGAGCCAAGCATATATATAGGCAAAATACTTGACCACGTGGCACTTGGATTGTTATGCTTAGTGACCAAGTAAATTACATTCATAGTCAACTAAGTGGAAAACCCATATACATTATAATACTTTTGTTATATTTCAATTTTTTTTTTCCATTTTTTTTTATTCTATTATTTTAAGTTTTATTTTTAAATAAAATAAAATTGGTGACACATGTCAAATTAACTCTTATTGGATATTAGTTAGACTACGGTTGTCAATTTTTTTTAACCCATTCAATTAAAGTGAAGGGTTTATTGTCATTCTTCCTTTTTTTTTTCCTAATGTTTTGCCGTTAAAATTTTGATTATAAAGACCAAATCGATATATTTAAGAAAATTATGGACCACACGGCTATTAACAATAGAAAGACAATTAAACAATTGATATTCCATCACAATGTGCACTTAACAATCTATGCAATGTCTTTGTCAAGGTAATTGCTTTAAGGGTAAATTGCACAAAAGTCCCCGATTTTAAGCATAATTGTATATATATTCAACTTTTATTCAAAATTATATTAATATATCCTACCGTCAGTTGACTTCCATCCATTCTAACAATTGAACAGTTTTATTGTGTAAAATGACTAAAATACCTCTAACTGATAAATTGATTATTATTATTATATGGCCCCTAAAATAAATAATTTCAAAAATTATTTATATATATTTTTAAAAAATTCAAAATGTTTCAAATATTTAAAATTTTATTTATATTTTTTGAAAACAAATATTAGATGTGATTCTAAATCAGATCAGATAAGATCTTATGCCTTTATCCAAAAAAAGAAGAGATAAGATCTAATGCTTAACTAATGGAAAACACCTTTATCATATTAGGTCTGATGGAGAAAGCATCCATCAGATCAGAATTCTCCCATCTAATGGATGAGACCTGACACCTTCATCGGGTGGAGGAGATCGTATGGTTTCCTTCGTAGAGACTGTATGATCTCTAACGTCACCATGGAATATTAACTCCTCCATGGTTTTTGGAGGAGCTCGAACGATCTCTCATATTCAGAGCTACATACAAACTTTTCTATCGCAGCCATGCCAGACCCGGCACAATTGGTAAGTGTTTTTTTTCCCCTATTTTCTGTTTAGGACTTGTCATTTGGTTATGGTGGTATTTGAGGGAAATAATGAATCAGGTGGAGATAGATGTTGTCTGTGTTGAGTTTTTCTTGGAATAGGCGCTTCTCACACTTCATGTTCTTGAAGGAAATGGTGGCCCTGTTAGGGTTTGAGGAGTTAGAGAGTACAAATAAAGAACCAGAACTGGCCATGGGTGTTAGTTTGCATTTTCATCACAAAATGAGGACTACAGGATAGGGATTATTCGTTTAATTTAATTCAAATTCTATACAAATTGTTTTTTTTTTTTTCTTTCTCTTGAACAATATACAAATTGTTTAGCTTTGTTGATTAAGTGATGAATTGGGATGTTATGGAACACTCTAAATCATTGATTTTGGAAATGAACTTAGATCTATTTGGTGATTTTATGTGATTAGAGTAATTGTTTTAATTATTAATGACATTTTAAATATTTATTTATCATATATTATTAATTTGTTTTTAATAAAATAATATTTGTTTTATATAATTAAATAATTAGTTTATTTATTAGTGGTGCAAAAAGACGACTTTACCCTTACACCGTTAACTCTAACCGGTACACAAGTGATGGTTGGGTATGTCAATGTAATTTTAAGCAAGATTTGAATATACGTACAATTATGCCTAAAGTTGGGTACGTTTGTGCAATTTACCCTTAATTTAATTTACAGAGCATTATTTGGCAATATCAATAGTCTATGAATGACTAACAAGATAGTTCTTATTACTTCCGTAACATCTTTGATTACAAACTATTATTCTTTATATTTAGTGTCCTAGCATCTCAAACTGGTCTGTTATATCAAACTACTAATTTGGACAATACACAAACTTCTGCAATACTATCAGCAGATGGGGCTTTATGACATTTATTTATGGCAGGACACACTTAGATTATTATCATTAACATGTTGTACTCAATTACTGTTTTCTGTCTCCTTCTTCATTCTGAATCCTTATGGTATCAAGGTATGATTTTCTATCAAGTTTACGCGAAAATCGTCCCTTGTAGAACTCTTCAACCCTAATTCTTTTGAACATTGCTGGAGTTTCTGGGGTAACAAGGCTTGGTGCTGGGCCGATTTCTCCATCCAGTCTGGGGCTGCAAAATGTGGCAACAGAAAGCCTCTCTTTTAACGAGTTAACTGTTGCTCGATGCTCAACGCTGCGGTATATTCCATTACTCAGTATCTCGAGAGAGTCCCCGACGTTGATGATAAAAGCATTTGGGAGGGGTTTGACAGAAATCCACATGCCATCTTTTCTTATCTGAAGGCCTTCAACTTCACTGACCTGAAGGAGGATGGTGATGCCGGAGCCATCGGAATGAGGACAGAGTCCGACCACTAGTTCAGGTTGCGGACATGGCGGATAGTAGTTCATTCTCATTGATTGCCATTCTTCTTCAACCAATACTGCCATTTCATTTTCTTCAATTCTTAGACCTTTTGCCATCAGCTTCAAGATTTTCATCGACAGAATTTTCAGTTCAGCTGAGTAAGCTTCCAAGGTCTCTCTGCAGATGTATAGATAAAATCAAATATTAACACGAAAATATTACTGCAATTGGATATTTACTAATAATTTAATAATTTAAGTTTTACATTAATTAAACTTATTTTTTATTCTAATTTTCTAATGTATATCTTATTATATAAGATAAAAATTTATGGGTGGGGGAGGATTGGGGTACGGCCCCCTGTGAACTGCTGGCATCCATATTCTAAAGGAGGTAGGATCCTCTCATTACCGTTGACCATAAATGTATTTTGTTTTATGTTTATATGTAAACATCTACCGGAAAGCAAAGGAAAAAAATAGGATAGGAGAGAATTTTGATCCATTCAAAAGTATATATTAATATCATCATAGAAAAAACAATAGAACTCATCATGGTTTGATGGTGAAAAACGATCATTCAATCGGGAGATATTCCAACTTTCAGGTTCAAGTCTCCGTCACCGTATGTGCTATATATATAATAGAAATTAAAATTAATTGTGAGAGAGAGAGGAAGAAAACCTGAATGAGAGAGGGAGATTGGGAAGGAGGTGTGGTTTCCTCAAATGAGTTGGGAGAGTTGTCAAATGGAACATGTCACCCCAATCAAGTTTCTGCTCCTCAGATACAACAAAGTTATGCCCATATCCTTCAATATCTCCTGGAAGTTGACTGTACTTGTTCCTCTCTTCTAATGGCAGTTTGAAGAAATCTTCAATCTCTGATTTGAATTTCTCCACCAACCAACTGCTCACTTCATGATTTATCAACTGATGCAACAAATTCAATCCGACTCAATCATGTGCAAAATTGATTGCTCACTAAGTCCTAATGCAAAATTCAATCTAATTTGACCAACTACAAATTAAATATGATCACTGTTCTAATAGATGCTAAGCACCAGTCATACGGTGGACTGGTACCTAACATTTAGGCGGCGCACTAGACATAAAAAAAAAAAAATTTCTCTTCCGGCTTTCGATTGTTACGTGCATTTCTTTTCTTTTATATAAATATATATATATATATATATATTTATTGGTTTTTGTGGTGCACTGGTGCATAGAACCATCATCTCACCGATATCTCTTCGTGGGAGAAAATCTTGGCTTGGATTGTCCCATACACGTGGATATAGAACCGTCCAATAAGAGTTTACCACATATACATTGACGAATGTGTGGAACACTTGTGACAGACTTGTGAATCACCTATGACACATTCTCATTGGACGGTCCTATGGCCACGTGTATAGGACCGTCCCAGCCAAAATTTTCTCCCACAAAGAGCTATCGGTTATATTAATTTTTTTTCTTGGTGTTATCACTTTTCAGATTTGGGTTTTGATTTTTAATTTTTTATATTTATCGTGTCTTCTTCTCAAATCCAACAGACTGTCTCTTCAAACTCCATCTCTCTGCAACTCATCTTCACGACTTCACCTTCTTCTTCTACTTCTTCTTAATCTTCTTTTTATTTTCAGCTATTTTTTTTGTTTTTTATTATTTTTTTCTTTTTTCTAAACTAAGAAAACTAACCCTTGACGGCTGTCTGAGCGATTGGTGAGGATGACTGGGCAACGGGGACGACGGCGGCTCCGACTGCAGTGGCGAGGCGATGAAAAGGCTCTGTTTTGGGTCAAGTTTTTTTTTTTTTTTTTTTAACGAAAAATGCCTAGGCCGACTAACCGCTGACTATTCGGCTGATTAATCGGATCTAGTTGGCGACCAGTCAGCCAGCCGCCTAGGAAGGATGCATAAGGCCTAGTCACGGCAGCCGGAATCGCCTATTTCCTAGTCGGCCGCTTAGGCCGCATACTAGAACACTGAATATGATCCAATAAATATATATTTTAACAAATAAAATAAATAAAAAAATAAAAAATAAAAAGGATATTTGAATACATGACCATTGAGGTGGTTCAGTGGTGAGTCACTCACTCGTGTTTATAAAATAGTGCATTTGTGTAGATTAAGGGTGTGTTTTGGTATATGAGGCTTTTCAAGTGACTTTTTAACGAAAACAGTTGTACGTTATTCGGATTCAATTTAAATTTAAAAAGTACATTCTAATTAAATAGATTGTTTGGTAATATATTTCTAAAAGAGCTTTTGATTATCATAAATTATTAAAAGTGGAATAGTGGAATAGGCGAAGTATATAAGTTTTGTAATAAAAGGGATAAATGATGAAATATCTCAAGCTTCTTCAAGTAAATATAAAATAGTTTTTCTAATATTAAAAAAGCTTTTTTGGAATTTGTCAAACAACCAAGAAAAACCTTTAAAAAGCTTATAACATTGAAAACCCTCTTTTGACCGAAAGCAAAGCTATACCAACACACTCTAAATTGTTCAAATGGATATCATTGAAAAAAAAAAAAAAACAAAAAAAAAACAAAACAAAAGATTATGATTCATGCATTGCACACCCTTACCTGGAAGAAACCCCATTCTTTGCATGCATGGTGCAACTTTTGGAGCTCTGAGTCCATGAAATCATGAGAGAGTAATTTTTGCATGTCAATGACAGGAATTTGTGATGAAGAAGATGAATTGAGAGATAGCAGAGGAGCTGGATCTTGATCAGGACGCACATAACGTGGTGGAATATTGATCAGTGGCTTCTTTGCCAACTCCTGAACAAAAGGCACTGCCACTGCCAGAGAGCTACCCAGCAAACTCTTTTTTGTTTCCATTTCTTATCTCTCTTGAGTTCAATTCACAGCAAGAAATTAAACAGAAGATTTATTACAGAGAAACTAATTAGTATACTCATACACCACAGATACTAAAAAAGATACCAGTGCACACTTAAATTTATAGTATGATATGGGAGGAAATTAAAGTCTTGTAAATATAATTATTTTGACTTTGTGCTTTTGGATAGTCATAGTGTGATGAAAGAAGATTATATCGTACTTGTCACGGGTTGGCTGTAAAATCAAAGTTTGTCTGCTTCCGGAAGTTTAGATATTTAATTTATATTGATTTTAATATTTAATTTAAAAGAAAAGCAAGTCGCGAGAATAATAAGATAGCGATGAAAGTCATGATTATTAATAAAAAATAAATTTAATAGTACCGGATCCTTATGAAGTATACGTGAATTTGTGAATTGTTCTTTAAATGTTTTTTTTCGACGGTACATAGCTCGGACTCTTATTTTTTTTGCACCGGTTTATTTTATTGCACCTGAGGAGGGTACATCTCCATAAGGGTGATGCAAAGAAAAAGAGAGTTTGAGGGGTTTACCGTCTAAAAAAAAATATTTAAAGGGCAATTTGTAAATTCACGTACACTTTAGAGGGTCCAGTTCTATTAAGTCTAAAAAATATTAATAAATTATTCAAATCATTACGTTATATATATAATTAAATGATCAAATTATTATTATTATTATTATTATTATATATAATATAACATTAGACATCATTAATCGGTGGGTGGAATCCCAAAAAAGATATAAAATAGAGGTTTTTACAATTTGGTTCCTATCTAATTGGGAAAAGATACTTTTTTACTTGCTAATTGATTTTTCAACAAATTGGTCTTAATATAATTCAAAATACAACAAATTGGTCCTAAAATACAACAAATTGATCTTAATATAATTCAAAATACAACAAATTGGTCCTAATATTTTACTAACCATAGGACCAATTTGTTGTATTTTGAATTATATTAGAACCAATTTGTTAAAAAATCAATTAGCAAGTAAAAACGTGTCTTTTTTCAATTAGATAAGGATCAAATTGTAAAACCCCTATAAAATATTACCTATAAAATTCTTTACGAATGTCATGTTATTGATAATGGTAACTTTCGGTTAGATTTTGACAGAATGACTACCGATGAATAATATTTTATCGATAATTTTAGAACATGAATGACCTTTTTAGTACTCTACTTATTGATTAATAGTGACTAATTTTATTTTCTCTAAATTAAATCACGGCCAAATTACGCAAAGGACGTCTGATGTTAGACAATTTTTTGCATACAGACAAAGTCATGCCTTATCATACGGCCATTGATCATGCGGCAATTCAGCTATATGTCATCTACTAACATGTTCCACGACGACCGCACCCACTTATATATTGCCACCAAAACTAAAAAGCAACAGACAAATCAACAAAAATAATTAATATGAAACTAAAAGAAAACTTATAAAAAATATATATCCTCAAAACCCCAAAAGACCAGACACTGAAAACAAAAGCTAAATCAAAATTGGCACGTAAAATTGATTTTGTTGCATACCTCCATTTGGCACAGACCTCCGACATGCCACAGATTTCCGACAATAGAGATCTGTAAATTCATTAAGGTTATTTTAATCCAAAAAAAAAAAATGAAAAAGTTGATAAGAGAATAATTATTTTGGAAATTAATAAATTTAATATTTCATTAAAAAAAAAAAAAATTTACATAGTCGCTGCCTTTCTTTTTTAAGTAATTCCATTGACAAACCAATTTTATCTTGTAACACCCATTATAAATGAGTAATGCCAAGTTTTCCAAATCTTTTCCTAAAAAACTTTTCAAATTATGTGGCATGGTGAGTTGTTAACATCACATCCCTTACCATATCAACTTATGATTTACAAGACGTTGACAACTCATCATACCATATAATATTGAAAGTTTTTTTGGGAAAAAATTTGGAAAGCCTAGCATTACTCATTTAAAATAAAGTAATAATGTACAACCCAAGTACCTAACTCATAGGGTGATGATGTGGTGAATGTTATAGTAAGAACAAATCACCTATCACATCATTTGTATTGGTTTTTTGGGCTAAATTTTCAAGTTGGCTAACATTAGTGTTTTAAATACACTCTACAAAATAAAAATTGGTATAATATATTTTTCTTTTTTGAACTATTACACTATGCTAACTTTATCTTGTCTCGTATAATGTAGGGGTGTGCGGCGGATCAGATCCAATGGATTTGCCATGATCCAAGATCCGATCCGATATCCGATCTAATCCGATCCAATTACTATTTGATCTGATCCGATCTGATCCAATCCAATATTATCCGATGGATCGAATTAACATAAAGTCATTTGTAATATATAAAAGTTATAATCTGAAATAAATAAAATCAAATAAATTATTCAAACATTACTAATTGGTTCAAATAAAATTAACAATAAAAAAATACATGACATAACTTGTAAACTTTATATAATTCAAAAAGTTTATAAACATTATACATCAGTTCCAAATGTAAACTCAATAAGCCGTGATGTTGATGAAGAAGAATAGAAGAAAAGAGAATGGTGGATTGTTGGCTATAGAGAAATTGAGAAAGAAAACCCAAAATAGTAACATTAGAAATTGTATTTTGGTTGAGCCTTTACATTAGAAAGTAGTGTATAAATAAATTGTCCGATATAAAAATAAGGTCTAATATTTCAGGCGGATTGGCAAATTTCCAAACAAAATCCAAGATCCGATCCAATCCAATGATTTTAGAATATAGGATTCAATCTGATCCAATCACCTCTCTGGATCCGATCCAATCCAATGGATTGGATCTGGATCGTATTGGATTGGATCTGATCCTGCACACCCCTAGTATAATGTATTGTTTTTTGGTTTATAGACATTAAGATTTGAACCACTAACTTATTTCCTTAGAAAGGAAACAATTACCACCAAACTGTACTCAATGACTTAAAAATAAACAACAAGATGATGCTTTTCCGAGCAAAAATTATCGGATAAAAAAGGGGTAGGAGGTCACCTATCCTAGTACTTCTCTTGCTTAAGTACGCTTAACTTCAGAGCTCCGATGGGATCCGGTGCATTAGTGCTGGTTTGGCCACACACTCGAATAATATATTGTTACCTTCCATTTAATTCAAAATTTATCTTTTTTTTCTCTTGTAATTATTCTGTGAACAATTCTTAATAATTATTATTAAAAAAAAAAAAAAAAAAACATATCTGGGGGTGGGTGGGGAAACAACTGTTGGAGAATTGAAACTTAAAAAATAAAAGCTTGGAAAGCGAAGCAAATTCTAATAAGTCAAATTAGATGACATGCAAATTGCTGTAGAATGGAACTAAACTGAATGAAACAAATATTGATGTTTGTTCAATAGCCATAAATCTCTATTACATCAGCTAAAGAATATTGATGTCGGTTCAATGTTGGTCTCAAGGCCTGCCACTGACTACCAAACAAATACTCTCAAAATCAGATACGTACGTATGTAGTTGATTTGAAAATCGGTAAGATAGAAAGAATGAAAGAGAAAATAATAATAATAATAAGAAGAAGAACCAGGAGTGTCCGGCATCGGACTGGGGAGGGAGTTTGTGAGAATTCAAATAAAAAATAAGAGAGTGTGTTTATATTTATTTTTGATATATCATTTATAGTGATGGCCACCCGAATAAATGCATAGATAAAACAATACTCAACTATCTACAAACAACTATCAATGACATTCTTTAGCGGTTGTGAATGCGATTGGTTCGGAGGCTTTGATTTGTGCAGAGATTGGAGTGGTTATCAATGACATTCTTTGCTTTTTAAGGAGCTCCAAGATTTCGGATATTAATTTTGTTCCTAGATTAGTTAACAGTGTTGCTCATGGTTTGGTCAAACTTGTTTTTGATTCTGAGGGTAAGTTTGTGTGGTTAAAAGATTGTCCTCTTTCGATGGAGAGTCTGGTCTCGAATGATTACTCTAGTAACTCTTTTGCTTTCTTAATGAAGTTTCCTTTAATAATAAAAATTTAAAAATTTAAAATTTAAAAATTTTTATAAAAAATTAAAAAAAAAAAAAAACTATCATCCACTAACTACTAGTACTAATTTAGCCAATCACAAATTATTACTGTCATTCTCACTTAATTTTTTCTTTTTAGTATTACACTATTATATAAATTCAGGGTTTTTTTTAGGAGGAAAGGATTTAAATCCGCAATCTCATGATACAGGTGTGAGAAATTTACCACCAGACCAATCTTATCTTGTCCATTCTCACTTAATTTGTCTCGTTATATTGTCAATATATATATAATATCTTCCTTAAATCGCTAATCATGGGTTTTTAAATGCCTTTGATACATTCGGCCATGCCACCAAATGTTATCTATTAGACTAATAAGATATTCAAAGTGGACTATACATCAAAAGTAATATACAAATAAACAAAAAATTGAATAATTAATTAAAATTCACAAAAAAAAAAGGATAAATTTTGTATAATGTCCAACTACACACTGTTCAATTCCAAATTACTCTTTTTATTTTTCTTATAATTATTCTTTGAACAATTATTAATAAATAAATTATTGCTAATGCGTGACCGCCATATATAATATTACATAGCTATGTAAATCTTACATAATCAGTTTAATTCGTATGGCGTCCCACACGTTAACATAATCCCATAAATAAATATATACTATTCCATTTTATTTTTCGTCAGTTATATAGCTTCAAGCATAAAAACCAGCTGTTGAAAAATTCACACCCAACAAAATTCAAGACTTTGAACAATCTAACCAAGTTCTAAATGACAAAATCACGGCAGTCCAAAATGACCTTGAAAAGCAAATACTTGACCTTACAAATGAAATGCGTGAAACTTTTAACTGTATCGAGTCCCGGATCACTGATTTTAACACTCACCACTCTCCTAGGGATAGAGGTCATGGAAGAACATGTTACTGGGTCTACCATGGGTCAAGGTACACATGTCCTAGATCATAGACATCCGAGTTCGTCCAATATAGGTCTTAGAGCTTCGGCCTCTAGGGTCCTCCCTTTACATAGGAATACTCAAACATTTCGACCTGAGTTTGATGATGAACCTGATAAATATAGACCACCTAGGCATGCGGTTAAGGTAGATGCCCCGGAATTTGATGGTAGGTTAGACGTCAATGTCTTCCTATATTGGCTTGCTGCCATGGATGACTACTTTGAGTGGTATCCTATGAGTGACGAACAGAAAATTCGTTTTGCCAAACTTAAGCTCGTCGGTTCTGCTAAGAAATATTGGCGGAACATTAAAATGCAGTATGATCGTCTAGGTCGGGATCCCATCACCCTTTGGTCTGAGCTGAAAATCAGGTTGAGAGAGAAATATATGCCTACTGATGACATGTCGTTGCGGTGTCGGTCAAAAGATGAATATTTAAGTTTGACCTCGCTAGCGCGCAAGTCACAGAGACTAGTACAATGGCAAGTGAGAGTATCGTTCCACAGGGAGGTGGGATCCACCGACCCTTACTAGGTTCTAGCTATTATTAAAACACTCCGAGAGAACTCGTGTGTTGCGAGTGCGGAAAAGTGTATAATAATATAAATTAATTAATTAACTAACATAATATATACATGGATAGAATGGAATGGAGAGATGGCATGAAATGTGGTTACACTAGATAAACAATTCAACCGTAACAATCCTCCTAATTAAGTGCTAGACTCACTTAGTCCCTTAATGTGCAAGTATATCATAGGCTCGTATCCCCTTAATTGATCTCTTATCTCTCTCGAGTCTTAGAAATCACATCCCTGGAATACATGGCTTCATTAAGTACTTTGGGACACACACACACGAGCCCTATATGCTAGCCTAGTGTATCTCTCACTTTCTAGTCATATATAGTGGTTATTTCATTAGGTATGTAATGTGCAACTGTGTGGGCCATACTACAGCCAATAATTCATTCACAATGGCTAGCCAAATACGGGATGACAACCAAGTAAAAGCATTAAGAATACGAGATACTCATACAACACATTTGTTATATGCTCGTATCCCCTTAATTAATCTCTAATCTCTCTCGATGTTTTAGAGATTACATCCATACATAAATGCTTGGAATTATTAAGGACTGTGGGACACACACACGGGCTCTACACGCCAGCCCAATGATCTCTCAACTTACTGGTCAAATGTAGAGGATATCACGCTGGACATGTTAATGCGAACCGCACGATATATAACACAGCCTAAATATCATCCATAAGGTGGCTAACCTAGTGAAAGCATTAAGCAATGAAATACCCATATAACTACACGAGCACAAGAGGAATTCAGTTTGTCTTTTCTCTAGATATGGATTCGGTTTTATCAATTTCCCTAGGATGGCTAAAAATGGAAACAAGCTTACCAAATAACTACACGTAACAAGTTGATTGTCATTCATTAAGACCATTCAATTTAAGTTAGGGGTTCATTCTCTTGATTTGGGAATTATCCCTAAATAAATTCATCACCCAACCCAAGCCATAGGTGAGCAATTGTGCCTTTGAAAACAAAGACTCATTAAGCAGAAGAATATTGAACCAAAGTCTAATTTAGCAATTATATGCATCAATCAAACTTCTCCCACTCTTAAGAGCTAATACTCAATACTCAAATCATTCTGAACATGGTATTTTGGATCATCCATCAATCAATCAACAATCATGGGATGCTAAATTACTCTACTCCTAGATTACATTACACTACTCCTAATCCCATTCATGGACACATATCAATTTAGACCCATCATACACATGAATATCACAACAAGAGATTTAATCATGAATAAAACAAAGAGTACAACAAAACTCAAAGAATATAAGAACAATCATACATATATTGCAATAAGCGTAGGTTTACAATATCCCCAAATTGGTGGTTACACATAAAGGAAAACAAGAAATACAAGAAAAGAGTAAAAATGAGACAACCTTTGAAGACAAACCCTCCAAAGAAGCTCCTAGCTTTCTTAGCCCAGTTTTGGTCCAAAGACCACTCATTTTCCTTGTAATCTACTCCTAAATATGGTGTAGGAAGTGAAAAGATGGTGGTGGAGATGTATGGTGGGCTCCCATGGAGGAAAAACCTCCATGGGAGCTTGGATCTCTCACTTAATTGGTGGAGAAAGTGAAGAAGATGAAGAAAATGGAAGAGAGAAAGATTTGTGGCGGAAGAGAGAGAGATGGAGGAAAGGAATTCTGTAAACACTGAGAGAAAAGGGGGTATATATAGTGGGGAGGAGGTTTTAGGGCAGAAATAGGGAAAAGGATGAAAATGTCTTTCATAAGTGGCTGATTTTGGGGGCTTCGCGAATGAGTTTCCAATAGCGTGCTCCATTACGGAAATGGGTATAAATTTCTCCACAAACATCGTAATCACATTCTTGAAGAACCATTGGAAAGAAGACTTCTGGATCTTTCCAACCATATGTAGCAAAAAACCTAATTTGATCGGAGGAAGGAGATATGGCCCTCGAAATCTGAGCATTCTGTAGGAAGTTTTCACCAAACCCAAAGAATGAAAAATGAGTCCTATTCTGCGGCCATAGGCTGCCGAATTGCAAAATGGAGGTCCTCTAGTCCCTTTTTGGCAGCTCTTAATCGCACAATTACAAGGGCACCGAATATTTCCTAAAATTACACTTTTGCCCTACAATTTTCATATTTTTGCACTTTAGCCCCTCCTCTGGAAAAAATCCTTAAACATTTATTTAAACATATTAAATATCCCGTTTTACCTAAAACAACAAGCATAAAAGATGAAAGTAAGGGGCTACACAACGTGTAGAAATAAGAGTTATCACCTACCTATTATCGTAGTGCGTTACTAGACTGGTACCTTAACATTAAGCAATCTTCGTCTAGTGTCAATGACTACATGTCTGTTTTTGATGACCTATTGATAAGGTGAAATATCAAGGAAGAACCTGATGTAACTATAGCTAGGTTCCTAAATGGCCTTAAGTTCGAGGTCAAACGTTTGGTTAACATACACAATCCTGAGACTTTAAAGGATGCCTACTCTAAAGCACTAGAGGCTAAGAAATACCTTCGTCCTTACCCCTCTAGGCACCCACCGGGTGACTTACGCCAAACTCGTCCTACTCCACCTGAGGGTTCCCAATCCTTCAACTATAGGGGGATTAATACTTCAACCTCAAATGCTCATTTTGACTCTCGGCCTCCTATACAGAGAGATAGGACCAGTCTTCCTTCTCCGGTGCGTCCTCATAACCCTAATATTGAGTGCCACCACTGTCATGCTAAAGGTCATATCGCTTCTTGATGCCCACAACGTACCTTAATCATAGGTCAAGAGTATGATGACTATTATCCCCCTGATCCTACGGATGAGATCGTAGAGCCTACAGAGGATATTCATGATTTAGATCTTGAGGCCGATCTAGATGATAGAGAGTTTGAAGGTAAATTGCATATGATGAAATGTATATTCACTAAACCGGTAAGTGCTGATACTTGGAAACAAACGAATGTATTCCATACATTTATTCAATGCAAAGGTAAAAGTTGTAAGTTAGTGATAGATGGGGGGTAGCATAATGAATATTGTTTCTAATGCTGTGGTCACTAGGTTTTAACTCAATCCAGAACCTCATCCACACCCATTTAGTGTTGCTTGGGTAGAGACGAATATATTCGTCGGCTAAGGTTATACATTCGTCTTGAAAGATTTTGAAACTTTAAAAATTAATTCGCTGTCCGGCCACCCCACCGTTGACCACTGCTGGCCCACCCTTGACAATTAATTGTTGTTATGAGAAATCGAACTTGCAACCTCATATCAAAGTGGTAAGCTTTTACCGATGGACTACAACACTTTATCTATTAACATTTGCATTATATTTATATATAACCTATATGAGTTGTTAGAAATTAAAAAACAACTTGTTAAATAAATTTAAATTCATTCGACTAATCAAAATTCTAATTTCTACGATAAAACATATATTAAAAAATATTTATTGGAACATTTAATAAAATTATATTTTTTAAAGCATATATAGTCGAGTTAGGGGTCTATACTCTATAAGAGACTAGTAATATCAATTGTAATAAACATGATTTGGAATACAACTCTCACTACAGTGGAGATATTTCTCTACATACATCTTGCAATTTAATAAACAAATGTAAGATTAGGTTTTGGGGTGGGTTTATTTTTCATTTCATTTTTTGTGTGGTTTTGTGTTCTGCAAGAGATATTTTTGTGCAAACTTTTTTCTTAAAACTGTATCTTTTGGCAAGGAAATAAATGTTTTCATTCAAGCTTGGTTCTTCGATTTTTCAATACAAATCCAACGGTATAAAGAATGTAAAATTCTGGGCAATATTTTAAAAGTTATGATCAATTATTCAGTCAAAGGCTAGAAGCAATGCTCTAATTTTGTACAAACTTTTTCTTTAAAACTGTATCTTTTAGTAAGGAAATAAATTTTTTCTTCCATGATGAGCTCTTTGATTTTTCGATACAAATCCAACGATATAAAGAACGTAAAATTCTGGGTGGTATTTTGAAAGTTCTGATCAATTATTCAGTCAAAGGTCAGAAGCGATGCTCTAATTTTGTGTAAACGTTTTACTTAAAACTATATCTTTTGGAAAGGAAATAATTATTTTCATTCAAGCTGGGTTCTTTGATTTTTCAATACGAATCCAATGGTATAAAGAACGTAAAATTATAGGTGGTATTTTGAAAGTTATGATCAATTATTCAGTCAAATGTCATATGAGATGCTCTAATTTTGTGCAAATTTTTTCCTTAAAATTGTATCTTTTGGCAAGGAAATAAATTTTTTCGTCCATGTTGAGTTCTTTTATTTTTCAATATGAATCCAACTGTATGAAGAACATAAAATTTTGGTCGGTATTTTGACAATTATGATCAATTATTCAGTTAAAGGTCAGAAATGAAGCGAATCCGCAAGTGAGCTTTTTTCATCGCTCATTTTTACACTTTTCTAAATTAATTTTTGGAATATTTTCTTAATAAAAAGTGTTTTTTTGCATGTCTACTTTCTTATGTGAAATTTTGAGCAAATAACGTTGAGTATTTTTAAAGATGCGCACTTGAATGTGGACATAGGTCAGATTTGAATTTCAGCAGAATTTTGTACCCTTAGCCGACGAATTTTGAGTTTTGTGGGGAAAGGATACCTTTCCCGAAGAAACTCGTTTGTGTGGAAAGGTTGGGAAAAAATTTGTACCCTTAGCCGACGAATTTTGAGTTGTGTCGGGAAAGGTTGGAAAAAAATTTATACCCTTAGCCGACAAATTTTGAGTTTTATGGGGAAAGGTTACCTTTCCCGACGAAACTCATACCCTTAGTCAATGAATTTTGAGTTTTGTGGGGAAAAGTTACCTTTCCAGACGAATCTTGCTTTGTCTCCTAAAGTTTTGTCTGGAAAGGCTAAAATTCTTGTATTGACTATATTTTAAAGGATTTTCTTATGTCATGGATTTTGATGGATTTTTGTGGACTTAATGGTGAAAGATATAAATATCAAATGCCATAACATGTCCAACCTTCTCCCCAAAGATTTTGGTGGACTTTGCTCTCTCTCTCTCTCTCTCTCTCTCTCTCTCTCTCTCTCTCTCTCTCTCTCTCTCTCTCTCTCTCTCTCTCTCTCTCTCTCTCTCTCAAAACATAAACATATATACAATTCACTGTCGTGACTTGTTTTACCTTTTTTAAGATAAAAAAAAAATTAAAATTAAAATTCAATATTTTTTATAAAAAATCCGACATGAATTGTTTTTTTTTTTTTTTTGGGGTGTTTTTTTAACATTTGTGTATTGGGACATGCTAAATCATTTCGTCAACAAGTAATGTAATTATTTATATAATTTATTTTTTACTTGAAGACGGTTTCTGTAGCTAATAATATATTTTGTATGCCCCATTAAGGGTTCAAAATTTTTTTGTCACTATTTGGGGCGGTTCTTGTAAGAATATCACCACTTTACTAATTCAAGTTTAAAAGGCACATATTTAGGTGACCAGACAAAAATACCTTTATTTTGTCAATTTGTGTCTTTTCAACCTAGAGAGAAAACAATTGACAAAGAGAGAGAAAACATCGGCTGCAACAAATACGCCTGAAAACTTCACGCATAACTCATCGGTGAACAACAAAAACCACATCAAAACAACAACCTTAAGCTGGTTGTGTGAATTTTAAATCTAATTAAAAAGGCTCGGAGACTATTTAAAAAGTATCGGAACCAATGTTAAAAGGCTTGGAAAAGGCTCGGAGACTATTTACAAAGTTTTGAACAGTGTATGAAAAGTCTCAGAGAACTGTTGAAAAGACTCGAATACAATATTAAAAGTCTCGAAGATTCTAAAAGTCTCGAACAAAGACTTTTAACACTGTATTCGAGCCTTTTCAACAGTTCTCTAAGCCTTTTCCGAGTCATTTTAACCATCAGCTTTTTTTGTTAATTTTCTATCTCTGAGACTTTGTAAATAGTCTCCAAGCCTTTTCAATTTGTCTCTGATCCTTTTCAATTAGATTCAAAATTCACACAACCAGCTTAAGGTTTACAAAAGGCTTGGAGAACAAAATGAAAAGGCTCAATAATGGAAGATGAGCTCGACCCTCGAATGTGTCCGCGTAGCGCAACTAAACTAATTATCCAATGATGTTCAACCTTCATTGGAGGTCTCTTAAACAGACCTCTATGAAGAAAATGAAAGAATAATAAAATAATAATAATAATAAAAATAATAAAATAAAATTAAAAACTTCAAAGTAAGAGAGTGTGTGTAAAGTAAGGGCATATTTGTCCATTCACCATAATAGGTGCCTTTAAGTTATTAAAGTGGTGACTTTCTTACAAAACCACTTTTAAAATGTGACATTTCCCACCATTTCCACCCCCATTAATATGTATTTTTAGGAATAAATTATACACATCAAAGAAATATAAAAAAGATATACAAGATATTTTAACAACAAAAAAGGGGAAATTAGTTATGTATCCGAAGGCAAAAAAAAAATTATGAACACTGAAAAAACGAATAGCCAAATTGATATTCATTCTCTTTTCATTTCACTTTTATTTTGACTATCTGTAAAACATCTTTAATAGTACATTGATACACGATGGTTGTGTACCATTCAATGGTACACTATAGTTCTTAAGATTATTCTTCAAGATGATTGTCCTTCCGTAGATACCGGTGTGATTGACAAAAATCTATATTCAGAAATTTTTGTTAGTATTGCAAATTGTATTAATGGATCATATAGGTTGAGTGTATAGATTGTGTTATTGGACCATATAGTGATACAATTCTCCATCTATAATAGAAATCAGATAAACAAATCCATAAAAGTCTATAGATGTCTAAACAAATCTATAATGAGATAGATATCTAAATAAATCCATATAAGTCTGAGATAGATATCTAAACAAATCGATGAAAGTCCATGTGGATTTATAAAAGTCCATGTGGATTTATAAAAGTCCGTAGACATCCATGAAAATCTGTCACTTAAAAAATGTCTTTAAATGTCTACAAGAATCCTACTTGAATACACTCTCCTTAAATATTGAGTCGGTGCTAGTTGTGCCGGTCCTGACTATTCCGAGACCCTTGGACGAAATAAAAAAAAAAAAAAAAAAATGGGCCACATACCATTAAAATCATCCCCACTACATCCCAAAATAAAAATCAAAATTAAAAAATCCATTATTTTTATGTCTCCAATGGCATTTGGTAGTAAATAAAGAGAATTAACAGTAACACAAAATTGTAAAGGAAAAAAATTGACATTCACAATTAGATCTAAAATTGAAAAACTGGCCTTATGCTTTAAAAAACCGGACACTCAATAATCTAATTTTAGTAGTCTAGTAACAAATATATCAATTCTTAAACTTGCTACGGTCATATTTTCAGACGTAAATATAAGAAGCCAATAAACTAATCAAATAAAAATAGAAAAATAACAGTTTATTCTGATTATCAATAAACCCTAGTAAAATATAAAATAAAAAATAATAAAATAATAAAAAACGATATCAACTCACACTGTTATCGAATCGGAACTAACACTATTGTTTTTAATAAAAAAAACACCTATATGGCTATATATGTACTAGAAATACCAACAAAAGCAAAATTTGTCAATATTACATTCCAAAGTTGAATAATAGTCCAACCAAAGCAAACCCAGATTATGAATAACAATATTATGAATCAAGAAAATAATATTATGAATAAAACGAACTCTAAATCAGCCTTGAAGCGGAAGAACAACAAGGAGAAGAAGAAGAAGAGCATACGGCCTACCTTTGAAACAGAGAGAGAGAGAGAGAGAGAGAGAGAGAGAGAGAGAGTTTTGAAGGATTGAAACGGCTGTGGTGGTGAAAAGATAAAATTTAGGTTTATGGTTTTGATTTTCACATTATATAGTATAGGAAGAATTCACCGATATATCCCTTAATAATAAATTTACATATTTGTGTTTTGTACCGAATAAAATGAATTGGGTCTAGTGTTAAATTTTTTTAAGTAATATTTGAGTTTTTCTATTTAAATAAATAATAGAGTCATTTTATATTTTGGGCTTTTTATTTACAACTTAACCCACAATAACTTAAGTATTTAACCAGTAAATTTTTGGCCCCTAATCATTGCGGGCCCTGGGCCGCCCATGGGTGCTAGTCCTACGGCACCAAAATGTGCTATAAATTTAAAAAAAAATAATTTTAAATAACCAATATAAGAATTTTTATTATTATTATTTTTTTGAAAGTGAATCAACATGAGTTATTTGTGATTTAGATTCAAAATTTATTATATTATAAAAGTTTCAAGTACAAAAAAAATTGATTTTCCAAGCTAAGTAACTGAAATATAAATGAAACTTTATCAAGAAAGTGAGGCCATAATTAATATAGACTACAGCATAGGCCTTAAATTTAATAAACGTGAGGTCTAGGCAGTTGCCTCATTTACCCAATGGCATTGTCTTTGATCATCTATTGATTTTTAAAAGTTGAGACGTTCACACCTTCTGGAAAGCTATGGAATCATCACTTGACTCAACATTTTTGAATTCAAACAAAACAAAAACATTAGCTTTTCAACAAGTTACAAGTCTGCAGGTGTAAGCCAGCCTAATATATATTTTATTTTTTTTAAGAAACTGAATTGTTAATATATATATATATATATATATATATACGGAAATTGAATGTGAGCCACTCATTTATAAAAGTGATTTGACAAATACGTACATACCAAGTCAAAATATGTAAAACGAGTGGCTCACATTCAATGTCCTTATATAGTTCTATAAGAACATCCTCGTAGGAAAATTTCTATATATATAAAAGAAACTGAATCGTTAATAGAGATTATAGTTGTGCTATTCACCTTTGACACCTCATATATGGCGTAAAGAAAGTCTTATTCCCGAAAATCCTTACCGATCTCCTTACACAGTTACACCCCATGTTTACCGTCAAATGACTCTCTCTCTCTCACTCTTAACTTTTTTTTTTTTTTACTCTATCTACCAATTATGCAAACTTTCTCTTAATATGCGGCATATTATTTTTCTCAAATGAAATACAAAAACTCATTTAGATTTGGTTATTGTCAATGGGATTCTTTTGCAAAATCAATGACATAAAAAAAGAAATCTATAAAGAGAGGATTCGATGAAGGATTAATTTCAAACTAAAACGTTAATTTTTCATCACAATAAGTTAGTGTTCTATTAGGCGCTAGGAGCCAATCGTACAGTGGACCGATGCCTAATGCCTAGAATGCCTAGTTGCCGACTGGTCGGGGCCTAGATGGTACAAACTTAAATTTTTTCTTTTTTTTTTCTTTTTCTCTTCCTTTTGTATGTTATGTTCTTTTCTTTTATACAATTCTTTTTTCCTCAGTGCGTCCTGATATAACTTCATCAGTGCGTTGCATATGGGTCATAGATTATGGAGAAGTTTTGATAAGTACATACACTTTGAGTCAAAGCATGTAAATCTAATGGTCCACATCCAACGCAGGAATTATATCAAGACGTATTGAATTGAAAATTTTCCTTCTTTTATATATATATATATATATTTGGTGCACATCATAGACTCACAGTGCCACACCACCCCACCATCATTTAGTGGACACATCAATGCCATCATTATATCAAAGACTTTGTGCTTTGTGGCTGATAGTACACAAATCTCACCATCTCAAATCTCGACCTAACAGCACACAAATCTCACCATCATCTCACTAGTGGTGGCCACGGTTCGATTTCGGTTCCATAGCCACCCAAAACCGAAACCGTAACCGAAAAACCGGTTTGATACACAGTTTTTAACCGACGGTTTTACGGTTTCGGTTTCTGTTTCGGTTTAAAAACCGACGGTTTTGGATTCAGTTTCGGTTTTTTTTAAAAAAATTTAAAAAAAAGTGCCACGTGGCAGCTTTTGATTAGTCGGTTTTTTTTATAAAAAAAAACCGGCGGTTTAACCGCTGGTTTTTGGAGGTTTTTGGAAGTACCCAAACCGAAACCGTAACCGTAACCGATTCAACTGGTTTCCTACCTGTTTTGAAACCATCGGTTCCGGTTTCGGTTTTGGGGCGGTTTTTGGAGTACGGTTTCGGTTAAACCGCGGGCAAAACTGTCGGTTTAACCGAAACCATAGCCACCTCTACATCTCACTATCTCAAATCTCTATCAAGTGTCCATATTTCAACAGACCCTCTCTCCATCTCTCTCTTCTAACTCTATCTTTTTCCTTTATTTTTTTTTCTCTGCAACTCATCTTCACGACTTCACCTTCTTCTTCTTTTTCACCTTTTTCTTCTTCTTCTTCTCTTTCACCTTCTTCTACTTCTTAATTTTCTGCTTTGTTTTTTTTTTCTTTGTCTTTTTGTTTCTTAATCTTCTTCTTCTTCACCAGACGACGACAGCTTCGACAACGACGGCGGCTGCACTAGCAAGGTGGCGACGAGAGGCTCTATTTTGTGTCAAGTGGAATTTTTTTTTTAATGAAAGACGCCTCCTAGGCCGACTGACCGTTAATTAGTCAACCGACTAGACGCCGGCTAGTCAGCGCCTAGCACCGACTAGCTTTCCGTTCGTCGAGTAAGGCCGATTCGCAACGACCCTAGTCGGCCAACTTGGCCGATTTCTAGAACATTGCCATAAGTCCATAACCAATTGCAAAGCACAACATCCCATTCACTGAGCACAAATATTTAGTTTATGGATGGCAATAGATCAGATCGAGGTCGGATCAACATTCTCCGATTCACCATACCTGAAACTCGATTGGGGCAAGGTGTCTCAAACGGGCATACCCGACTCGAACTAACCCATTTCAATTAATCAAAAACAAAAATGCTCTCAAATCATTTCATATACAAATTTTACCATGCAATTCAAATTTAGAATATGACAGAACTTAAATTTTCACATTCAATTAAATTTAAATATACACTTAAATTTAAACTCAAACTACTTAAAACTTAAATTTAATAGAATATAACATTTAAAATATATATAACCACTACAAAAAACAATTCTATTTGCCGCGGGCAAATCAACAACAATAAGTCTTTTGCCACGGAATTGCCACATAATCGAGATGTTGCAAATACGGTCATGGCATAAGCTTTTGCCACAGATGTTGCCACGGCAAAAGCACCTTTTGCCACGGCAAATTACCCACGGCTAAAGCCTGTTGCAAGTTTTTTATATTTACCGTGGCAAGTTACCCACGGCAAAAATCCTTTTGATGCAGTAAGCCGTTGGGAAATTGGGTGTTGCATATATATAATTTTATATTTTATTTATGCTACTTTTTAGTGATTTAAATATGAATATTAATTTAAAAAAAAATTCTTCATATACTTAACAAAATAAAATGAAACCATATCATAAAATAAATAAACCATCAATAATACAATAATGCAATGAATACAATTACCCTTTCAAAAAAAAAAATGAATACAATTACAATATTATCACAATATTGAATGGAACAGAGTCAAAGTATTATTACAATAATGTCCAAATGTCCAAAACACTATCATTCTTCAACACTCTGGTCCACTGGATTCAACCTTTCATATCCTGCAAAAATATGGTACTAAAATTATAAATGAATAATTTAAGAAATAATTCACGTAATTATTAAAAGTAATGTTAGATGTAATTATACATGTCAAATTTATTGATAATGTTAGATATATTTAACCCACCGAAAGTGATTAAGTAGCAACCTCAATCCCAAAATATTAATAAATAGACAAATAGCTATTATACAAGACCTCGGTAAATAATATTAAATTTTATTTTATTTTTATTTATAAGATTATTGATTTATTTGGATCATATTACTTAACCCCAAAAGAATTCTTAAAATTAATCCGTTGCCATCACACAAGCCTGGCTATATATAGAAAATGATAGGCTATTTTGCACAACACAAGCGCAAAGAAGTTGAAGAAATTTGATCAACGAATTCAACAACATAGTAAAAACATGCAAATGAGACATTAAACACAAGCTTGCTAATTTACCATAAACTCTGAGATAAAAACATTTAAATTAGATAGTACAGTAATGAAACGAAAGGGTTAAATAGATCTACTCATGCACAGACATAAAACTCAAATATTACCGTAGAGAATGTAGAGGCAGTTGACTTTGATTGTGATCCTATTTCAACCTTCTGAGATTTTCTAGGTGGCTAGGATCCTTCTGCAAGCACATTTTTGATTTGGAACTTAAACTTATTATTATACCAACTAATTAGAGAACTAAAAGTGAAGTTAAATTTGAGAATGGAAGCAACAAAACAGTAGGCTATAATGAACGTGTAGTAAAAAGCACAAGAATTATACATGCATATTTTAGCACATTTTCATGAAAAAGCAAGTACGCAACAAATTAATATAGCCAAGAAAGATAAGTACGAACCTCAAGTATTTGTAGTCACCTGCATAAAAGTCCAGTCACTTAGAAAATGTATTAAAAGATACTTAAACACATCTTCCTCTCCTAAATAATAGCATAGAAACTGTGTATAAATTACATAGCCAAGCAACATCACTCTGTTACAACAGCTAGTCTTGCAGAACCAACTCTTATATGTAATAAAACTAGGACATATGCATATACCTAAAGTTACATTTGGTTTTCCTTTTCATCCTATTACTCTTATATGTAATAAAACTAGGACATTTGCTTTTCATTCTACAACATAACTAATAAGTTGTCGATCAATCTCAAACATTAAATTATACAAGCCACTATACATGAGCTCTGGCCTCTTGTTGAAGCTTGTCTCAAGCTTTCCAACCATTTACATACACAAGTAAAAAAACCATAACGTTGAATATAAATAGAACAAGAAATTATATGTGAAAATTAAATCCTTAAACTGAAGTACAACATTTAAAACATTTCACACCTAAAGTCACTTACCAATCCGTGATGCACAAAATACTGATCCCCTGAAATGACATGATCCCCGATCATTGAAGTTTTGAAACTCATAGCCGAAATTGTGTCTACGCAGCACAAAAACTCAGTTGCCAACTTCATCATCGTAAATTCCATTTCCAATTTCAATTTATGCTTCCCCCATTGAAACATAATCCTTGTCTATCAATATAATATATATATTTTTTAACAAACTAAAAAAGCAACATTTTTTTAACATGAAGATCATTCGTCTCAATTGAACTACCAGTTGTTTTACTCTGAAATTTGGAGAGACTGAAAACATAAACTTCCAGATTTAGGCTCTTAGTAGATACAAGCATGCAAGGATGAACTCTTTAGTTTAACAGACAAAAAAACTGTATTTGTCAATAAAAGCAACTTTTATGCTTTTCATATGGAGGTTACCACAAAAAAAAAATTAAAAATTAAAAAATGAAAGAATCAGATCAGAAAATTCAAAAGTACTTATGTTGAAGTGAAATTTCAAACGAACATCATCATCATCGAAACGAAGAAAATCATACATCTCAGTTTTAACATACTTTTCAACGGCAGAGAGAACTTCGTTCTCCTCGATCTTCCTGCCGACACCGGAAGCCAGATCCAACGCACCGGCCTTCGCCATTCTCACGACATCCCAATCTTAAAAAAAAAAATCAAAATCAAAATCAGAATGGACAAAAGCATCAGAATCAAAATCAATTAAAAAAAACTGTATCGATTCTCAAACGATTTTGTAGAAAAATAAATACAAATGAGATCGTAGAGTCAAGCATATTTATCTTGAAAAAAAAAAAAAAAAATCCGAGATGAATCTCCTGTGCGAAAATGGCGGCATGAGAGAGAAGTGAAAATGAGATTGTAAAAGTAAAGTAGTAAACTCCCTAAACAGACAACACTTGAGTACTGACCAACCGACTAATATTCGGTTGTTACTTAATCCAAAATAAAAAGAAAAATATAAAAAGTGAAAAAGGTTTAGAAACAACTTAATGGTCAGTATATTTAGGTACTGTAAAATATTTTCCCATGTAAATTAGGTTTTTATTTTATTTTATTTTTTTAATACTGTAGTTATAGTTACATTCGTGGTAAATGAGTGTTGCAGATAGGTTGCCACACCAACATCCTCATTAATAATTATGCGTGATTTTATTTTTTACGGGTTTTATACGGGGTAAAAAATCTGCGGCAAAAACTGCTTTTTTTTTTTTTTTAAGTGACATTTAAATTCAAACATAAAAATATTACAATTTAGGTTTTCATTGTATATGTTAAAATATATTTATAAATATCAGATCAACCGAAGGTTTGACCCAAACACGACCTAATTAGAAACTGGGTAAAAAACATTTGACACGGTCGAACCCCAACACTAGTTTTAAGTGCTTCTAACAGATCGAATTCTCGCCAGTTTAAGACAAACCGTTAATTTGGGAATCATTTGTCTAAGCCTCAAGTTCGTCTATCTACTAGTTAAGCTACGCCCTTGGGAGCACATCACCTTTGTTAATATTCATTATATTCCAATCTATATAGTTTACAAAAGAGGAAATGATTGAATAAGAATTTTTTTTATTTTCTTATAACTATTTAACTTGGGGTTTGGAGCATGTGTGATTCGAACTCACGGCCTCTTTAAGGTCAGATGTAAGAAACCCTATGTTTACTGCCAAGTAATTATAAATATATAAACAAAGGTTAAGGATCCTCTCCTCACCTCATACCATCATCATCTCACTTAATCTTATGACACATAAGCATTGCAATAAATGAATGGTTAAGATGTGATCAACATTTTATTAACAAACAGGGGGCTAAGCCATGGTATGAGAGGCGCTCGCTCTAGACCCATAAATAGAGGGCAAAATTTTTTTGTTATAAATAGAGGGTACAATTTTTTTGTTATAATATGATTGGTAATTGATTGGTCATTTTTTTTTTTTTAAAGACCAAAAAAAAAAAAAATGTAATATCAGTTTTTCTACTTTACTTTACCTACACCAAATTTATGTCTTATATGAAGGTTTTGCCCAATTTATTTAGTTTTTTCCGATAAGCCCAATATGAAAATGAAACCATTTCTCTTTAGATAATACTTAGGTGTTGACTGATCAGTATCCAAGGTACTGACCAACCAATGGTTAGTTGCCACGTAACCCAAAATAAGGAGAAAAATATAAAAAGTGTAAGAGTTTTGGTCACGTGGCAACACCTCATTAGGTGGTCAGTATACTTGGGTACTGACTAGTCTGTACCCAAACATTTTCCTTTCTCTTTTCTTTTATTCTCTTAGTCTTAGGTAGGAATGGTCAATGGAGAAATGGGGGCGGATGTAGGTCTCCCCACCCCCATTGGGGAAAATGGGGATGAGGTAGTTTTGGAGGAAGGTCCCCCCACCCTATTCTTATTTTCCGGTTTTCCCAATTTTTCTCATTTTCCCTGGGTCCCCTGTTTTCCCATTCCCTCATTTTCTCTATATCACTAAAAATTACATAATAAAAAAACACACAATCCATTAAATTCAAATACAAAATAACATCCAATACAAAAATTACATAATAAATAAATATATATATATATATATATATATAGTTAGTAAGAATAAAAATGTTGAAAAAATAAAAATAAAAATATATTAATATATTATATATAATGTTTGGGGGAAATGGGGATAGGGGCGCCTACTCCCATCCCCATCCCCATCCCCATTTCCATAAATTTGTGGGGGAAATGGGGAAATAGGAATGGGGATGGGGGGACATCCCCCATCCCCATCCCCATTTTAATTTGGGGATGATTTTCATTCCTATTCCCATCCCCTCCCAAAAAAAAAAAATTCCCCCAAATGGGGATGGGGGAGCAGGGATTTGGGGCCCCGGGTAGTGGTGACCAGTTTCCAGTTTGGTTCCGGTTCCGGTTTTGAACCGGCGGTTCTGAACCATTTTTTTTTTTATTTAAATTTTTAAAAAAAAAACTTCTAAATTGTAAACTTGTAATAATGTAATTTTAAATAATTAAATAAAATAAAATATATAAATGAAAAATTACAAAATAAACAAATGACAAAAGGAAATTAAAATAAAATAAACAAAATGCCAAATTACATATTACATTTCATTGGATATTTGGTAATTAGGTCACCCAAAATTCGAAAATAACATAAAATAAATAAATGATAAATTACAAAATTAAATTAAAATAAAACAAAAAAAAATGTAAAGTTATTAGTCTTGCACTTAATTTTTACTACAATTAAGTTGTCTACGTATCCTCTTGGAGGGTTTAGAGAAATCAAATGCCACGTAATTCTCTTACCTTTTATTGCAGGTTTGTTGATGACATGGACTTGTGATGACGTGAATACGTGATCCACATCTTCTATTCCGGGCCCGTTGTACTTGTCTCTCCACTTTCATGTTCGTCATCTTTGAAGAAATCGTATGTTATCTCATGTTCGATTTCTTGTTGTCTATATTGAGCCTTTGTCCAATCATCCACACAAACCTGTATCTGGAGTGCTTTCGGAGTCAAGCATGAACGTCTTTCATCTAAGATATTCCCCCCGGCGCTGAACTCTTGTTCCACCGCCACTGTAGAAACTGGTGTTGAAAAAATATTTTTGGCTATAATAGTCATGATTGGATAGTACTTTGCGTACTCTTTCCAATATTATAATATATCAAATTGTTTCTCTGGCGTATCTTCTATAAACTCATAAGAACGTATCTTCTATAAACTCATAAGAATCATTTAGATAAATTTCAAGCTCAAAATACTTGTCAGTGCTTTATGAAGATGAAGATCTAGGTTTTTTGGTTTTTTGGTTTTTTTTTTTTATAATAGACTATATCCTAAATTCAAAAATCCGAAGGAAGATGATATGAGTTGTGCAGTTTGTGTTCGTATAACATCTAAGTTGAGTAAGAATCCATAAACTGAAAGATATTCATCATATAAAGAATACAATAATTTCTTAATTCTATCATAACATGCATTAACATTATATTCTATGTTTAAACCTTGGAGGCCATAATAACCATTGAGATAATAACAAAAATGTTCTAATTTACAACGTGGATCAAAACTCATGGCAATCAAATAAATATCTGGCAACTCATGATAATAACGTAACCATTTTTCCTTCATAGCATTAACGGTTTCCCCTATTTCTATGTCGGATTCACAACAAGCAAATGCACTAGCAATATTTAGACTTTCAATAATAAATAAATTAGTTGTAAGATAATAAACACCAGATAAATTTGTTATAGTAGTATGAAAAACTTTTAACAAATTGAAAACATTGTAACAAGCATCCTGATGAGATTTATAAAGTTGAATGTCAATAACATGAAATTGAATAAAATAAACTAATAAATCTCTATACTCGTAACTTTGAGCAAGCAATTTATAAGTAAAATTCCAACGTGTTGGAACATCACGAGCAAATCTAACGGCACGTCTATCATTTTGTTTATAATATTTTACCCATGCATTCATTATAGAAGAATATTTCCATAAAAACTGAAGGGCTTGTTTAATAGGTAGAATAAAATGATCAAGAGTTTCTTATCCTTTTTGAACATATAAATTTAAAACATGGCATGCACATCTTTGATGAAAAAAATGCACCACCAACAAATGGTTTGCATAAATTAATTAAAGATGGAATAGCAGCAGTATTGTTAGAAGCATTATCAAAACCAATTGCAAAAATTTTGTTCTCAATATTATACTCTGAAAAAATAATTATAAGCATTCTAACAATATTATGAGTAGTGTGTGAATCATCAAAAACTCTAAATGCAAGAATTCTTTTTTGGATATTCCATGCATCATCCATAAAATGGCAAGTGACACCCAAGTATGAAGGTGATCGCTAATGGTCAGTCCATATGTCGGCACATACGGAAACACGACTGTTATATTTTTCAAAAAATCTTTCTAACTTTTTTTTTTCTTTTACATAAATCTTTTCAATTGCATATACAAGAGTGGATCTAAGAACACGGCATGCAGTAAGGTTTAATGCTCGTCGACAATAATTAATAAAACCAACCCTTTTACCAAAACCGAATGATAAGTGTTCTACTGCTACCATTCTAGCTAATTCTTCCCTATTTTGTTCATCAGTATAACGAAATAATTGTTGGTTAGGAGCAGTGTAACTGAGAATTTGTGTTTGTGACCTCGATCTGGTCTCTGCTTCTGGATGTTTGGTTTGAATATGCTTCCGATAAGTGTCATATCCTTTGGATTTGGACCACTTATATTCTTTTTTGCAATAATTGCAAGCCGCTACATAACTTCCATCTTCTTGCCTAACTTTCTTCATATATTTGATGAATAGATCAAATTTGCTCTGCTTCAGATCCGGTTCGTCCTCATTTGCTTCCGGTGGATCAAAATCATAATCCGGAGGTGTATCAATATCAAGCATATTTTCTGACTGGCTTGTCAAATTAGGGCCGAAGGGGTGGCATTATGATCGGGTTCTGAAATTATTAAAGGGGGAGTAGGAATGTTTAGGCCTAGGTCTTCAGCATAGGCCCGGCGTTGCAGATAATTGTGATAGGTGGTGTCGTTATGACCGAGATTATTGACCATTTGACCCTTACCTTTCATCGAAATCGAACGCCCAGGATCGTCACGGTCGTGACCCCTTCCATTTCCACCACTTGTCATTGGATTGGACGGAATAAATTTGGGAGAGAAATACTGAAATAGATAATTGAAAACTTAGAACTTAGAAGAATAATACTATTAAGTGTAAATTTATAATACTATAATACTATAATAGTAGATTAGTAGTAATTACTATTATAGTAAATACTAAGTAGTAACTAGAAATAAGATAAATTGCAAATAAAATAAATTGCAAATAAATGAAATTGGAAACTTAGTATTTAGTAAATACTAAATAGTAATTGGTTATTCGGAAATTAAATAAATTAGAAATAAGATAAATTGTAAATAAAATTAATTGGAAATAAAATTAATTGCAAATAAAATTAATTGTAAATAAAATATATTGGAAATAAAATATATTGTAAATAAAATTAATTGGAAATAAAATAAATTGTAAATAAAATAAATTGTAAATAAAATTAATTGGAAATAAAATTAATTGCAAATAAAATATATTGGAATTTTGAAAATAAAATATATTGGTATTTTGAAAATAAAATTTATTGGAAATAAAATTAATTGCAAATAAAAAAAAATTGCAAAATTAAATAAATAATAAAAACCTTGGAAACTTGGAGTCTTGGAGAGTTGGAGAGTGTTGGAGACTTGAGAGTTGAGTGTTGAGACAATGAAACTTGAAATGAAAATTAGAAATTTAGAATTAGAGATTTAGAGAATTGAGAATAGAGAGAATTGAGAGAATGAGAGGAAAATAAGAAATTGGTGTGAGAAAAAATGAGGGGGGCGGGGGACCAGTATTCCAAGTAAGTTCTTATCTGGATTGTTATTATGAAAGATCCTGCCAAAACCCAGCAAAAAAAGAAGACAATACATTTGCAATAAATAAGCATCTAATTGATCAATCTGGGTGTCTAAACCCCGCAATCAGGCTACAAGATGTGAATAAACGAAAACAACAACAACAACAACAAAAGGAAGAACAAGAGAAATTTTGCACTCTTCTTCTTTATAGCCTCTTAGATTTGGACTGGCTACATCAGATTACCTAATTCTGTTGGAATCAGCTGTCAGCATGCCGTTGGGCCTCAACGGTTCAAAAAAAAAAAAAAACCAAAAAAACCGACCGGTTTGAACCGAACCGGAACCTGAAATCAGCTGTCAGCATGTCGTTGAGCCTCAACGGTCCAAAAAAAATATATTAAATGGGTGGTTGTGGGTTGTATTTATAGATAACAAAAAAAAAAAAAAAAATTAAATTGGTGGTTGTTGAGGCCCAACGGCATACTGAAATCAGCTGTCAACATGTCGTTGGGCCTCAACGGTCCAAAAAAAAAAATTAAATGGGTGGTTGTGGGTTGTATTTATAGATAACAAAAAAAAAAAATAAATAATTAAATGGGTGGCCGTTGAGGCCCAATGGCATGCTGACAGCAGCATGCCGTTGGGCCTCAACGGTCCAAAAAAAAAAAAAAAACCAGAAAAACCGGCCGGTTTGAACCGAATCGGAACCTTTGAACCAGAACTGGAACCGAATACCACCGGTTCCGGTTCCGGTTCCGGTTCCGGTTCCGGTTCCACAGTTGGAACCAGAACCTTGCCAGGTCTAGCCCCGGGGGAAAATGGTCATCCCTAGTCTTAGGCATGTCTGTTTTTTTAATCTTACAGAGTCCGATAAGAAATTCATTCAAATGTTTTGCTTGTTTTTTTCAAGTATTCTAAAATCTTTAAAAGTAGAAAACTTAACTTAAATATGAGTAAAATTAAAATATACACCTAATAAAAATCTGAGAATTTTTTCGAATTTAAGAAATTTGTTTCTACATTTCATTATTTTTTAATGTTTTATCTTTAAAAAAGTCGAAAAAAATAGTTTTGTACTTGAAAATTTTTCAAATGAAAAATATTTTTTTGCAAGTGCATTGCATTCTTTATATCATCTATGCAAAAATCACTTTCAAATTCAATAAATTCCATTAAATTTCACCAAAGATAATATTATATATATTGAAAAAAATTACAAATATAAACAAAGGGGCCATTTTAGTTTTCGTTCGGAACCACTAAAAAGTCAAAGCTGACCTTGCACAACCATACCACAAAGTTCATCGAGAGTTATCTTACAGAATTGTATATATATATAGAGAGAGAGAGTACTTCTTCTAGGTAATAGAGAATTCCACATGAATTTTTAGTTGTATACATATAGAAGCAAGAGCAACAGATAAATATTGCTCTTTATAGAAACCTTGAACCTCGGCGGCATTCTCTGGGCCGGCCCTTGGGAAATCGCTTCAAATCTAAGCAATAGTTGTATATCATGTAGTATTTTTGCACCCATCTGAGCTTTCTACGGTCATTAGCATCAATCCCCTGAGTTTGCCAAGCGTTACTGCTGGTCTTTGAATGACAAGAAGATGAACCAGATGACCAAACACATGCATCGGCGTTGAAGTTTTTGTAGTAGGCTGTGAAAGGAGCCTCGGACCAATTGGTTTTCACAAGGCCCCCTCTTGTTGCCCATTGGTCTGCGTTCCACAGGCTCGAGTAAATCTTCATTGGCTGCTTTGTAGGGAACGGAATTCCACTGGATTCATCATTGTTATATACTCTAATTGGGATGTTATCAACTAGAAAACTGAAAAGGGTATAAAACATGTCACAAAATTGTATAATTGCTTCGATATTTAGGGACAGTGATGAAGTCAGAAATTTATTTGTAGGGACCATTACAGTAAAACAAAAATTTTAGGAAGAGTCGATGTATAACATTTACAAAATTTAAAGGAAAACATATAAATTTTCATTAATTATTTATAAAAAAATAATAATAATAAAATTGAGGGAATCTGGGTATGGCCCCCGCCAGCCACCATGGGACTACTCTATATCATTGGACGATTGATACAAGGTAAGTTTGTCGCCATACATAACTTAATTATATTGATCAAATTTTGTTTTCATTCCTATAAATATATTGCTGTGTATTAAGGCGACGTTTTTTGGGATTAAAATAATTTCGATCCTTCCCAAAATCTATAGGGACGAATTTTCTCTTTTGACATGGGACAAATAATTTTCGTCCCTAATGAGCAATTTTATTGTAATGACTAATGAGTATATCAACCTTAAAAGAAAAGATGAAAAGATGAAAATGATTAAGAGAGGAAGGATTTGAGGAGAGTTGTTAAATATCTTACATGATGCGTTGAGGATTCCATAGAATAGAGTATGTGTGAAAATTGTCGGTTGGATCGAACCACAAGTAAAATTGCTGCTCTTTGTCTCCTTTCCCTTGGGTGTACACATTAGTGTGGACAATATATGGTTCCCCACTTTTGTTCCCCAAGAACTCAAAATCAATCTCGTCATGATTTGGCGCTTCAGAATATAACTGCATGCAAGTATGCAACACATTTTTATAATTATTATTACCCAAATTAAAAATTTAGAATCGAGGGTACGTAAATATGTAGATTAACATATACATACATAATAAGTAGTGACGGTGCCAGCAGAGTCTCCGGCCACGAGTTTAAGCTCCATGTCAATTCTTCCGAATAGATACTCTCTCTTGGAGCAAAAACCCGAGCCGGAGGTTTTGTCAAGAGTGAGTGTAAGTAGCTTTCCTCCATCGAGAATTTGAGCGCGGTGGTCACCCCATGTTAAGTCCACCTCCCGGCGGAAATCAACAGCAGAAACTGCCATAATAAAAAACCCCACAGAGAAAAAAAGCAAAAGTGTTGTTTGAACGTATATGTGAGAAGTGTAAGTTGTCATCTTGAGAGAAGCTCTCTAGTTTCAACACTAACAGACACACTCTAGACTATAGTACGCACGCACGCATATATATAAATTTCAGAAATACAAAATTAGTGATGTAATTAGAAATGTGAAGCGAACATGCAAATAGCACTTACAAAGGGAATATAGCTGGAAATGTGATGTTTCTAGCTAATATCCTTTCTTTGCAAGCTGTGTAGGTGAGTGAGGGGCAACGTTGGGGTGGGTTTTGCAGGGAAACAGCAATATTACATGCTTTATATCACGGCAATTAAGGGCACCTTTAGATTTGCACTTATTGTTTGTACATCAAATTATATCATTTTTAAGTAAATGTGCCTGCTCCATAACAGCCTGTTTGGATTAGTCAAACGGAATAAATAAATGGCACTTTCTCAAAGATGAACTCAAGATGATCTAGGTAATATGTTACTATAATATCTTGGCAACAATTTCACCTCTTCAGTAACAATGTCCAATGTTGCTTGATGGTGACTTGTGAATGATGTTCATTTAGTTTTGTACGCGTTTGGAATCGCTGTCACCACAAATGATATATTAAAAATAATGTGTATAATGACCCAATGTCCTATTGAAGATTTTGTCCAAAATAATAAGTTAAGAATTAATGTTTATATATTTTTAAGTGATGAATCAAACCATCATCCCATATATAGCTTAATGAAACCTTCCAATTAGGTTTTGTCATATCTCATAATTTGTGATATGGCATTGTGTATTTGGGAGATTTTGTCGTGATTAGGTATAACTCATTTTTAAGAACTAGCTTGTAAGTAGAGGGTGTCAAATGAGTTAAAATATACTCATGACAAGCTCATATTTAGTCAATGTGGGATTGTAACATTCAACAACTCTTCTGCATTCATCGTCCATGGCGGCTCATCATTTATAGATGGGTGACTTCACAAATCCCACCTTCTTAATTGGGTTGCAACCCTCCCTAGGTCGTCTCACACATGACGAACCCACCATTTGGTGTGGTGTAGGTTTTGATATCAATCCATTAGATAAAACTCATATTTAAAAACCGGTTTGTAATGAGAGTGTGCCAAATAAGTTACATATCTATAACTAATTTCATACTTGATCAATGTGTAATAGTAACATAGGTGAGAGGTGAGATTGTTCCAAATAAGAGCATCTCCAATGCAAATATACATTTTTGAGTTTCTAAATAGTGTTACGTCATCATTTCTATTTATTAGGAGCCCACTTTTGAAAAAAATTTAGAGAAATGTATATTCTCATCTTCAATGCAATTATTTAAAGTCAAATATGCATCAATTTTATGTCCAATTATAATAAAACAATTATTATACTCTCTCTTCTCTTTTATTTTACAATTAAATGAGGTTTAATCTTATTGGTGGAGAGAGTTGAAAGCTTTAATTTTATTGGTGGAGAGAGTTAAAAATTCTAATTAGAATTTCTAGGAGAGTTTCTAGAATTAGAAACTCAACTTCATATTCTCTAACTTTTTTTTTTGTCCACATCATCTTCTCATTCAACTTAGATAATAGCATTAGAGAAAATTTTTCTAACTTTTTTAATATCTATCTCATGTGACTCTCCATTTTCTTTAAATACATAATAGGAGTGGAGATGTTTTAAGATTTGTAATATTTTTCAGCATAATAGAGGTGCATTGCACCTCAATTGTATTGAAGTCGCATTAAATCATGTTACATTCTCAAAGATGAGCTGGATCTTGGAAAAGCAACTTTTGCATTAAAAGTTTGAACATCAAAAGTCAAAAGATAAAAGAAAAAATTAATGAGATATACGAGAATACACATGAGTTTCTATTCTTTATTTATTTATTTTTTGAACGGCAAACTTTATTGAAGCAGAAACAGAACAACACAAAACAGGGGAAGCAAGGGCACAAAACGCCCAGCCCACCAACCAGAAAAGCAAAAACAACACAATCGCCACAACAAGCCCACTTCAGGCAAAACCCCAAAAAAGAAACAAAGAGCTAGGACACAGAGCACAGAGTTTAGGCGCAGCAGAGCACACACAAAGGAAATTTCGGTATTTATTAAGAGGATTTAATTACTTGGTTTTGGAAGTACCAATCTTCAATTCTTCATTACCCTAATGAGTTTGCCCATTTTTGATATTTAGCATCCAGTTAGCAACAGTACTTTTGTAATTACATTTAAAAGTGATAGACACGTGTGAGAGCATAGGAGTGAGTAGTCGCAACTGTAGTTGATATTTTTTAAAGAGAGAACCTAATCTTGCTAGTTTTGAGAGTAAAGTGGGATTGTGGCCTTTGTAGGAATTAGGTTAATTATTTTATTGTAATTTTTGTTTTCCTTTCTAGTTGTCCTCTACTTCACAAGAAGCAAGTACCACGTTGTCTAATCTTAAAAGAAGGTGTCTACCTGTGGTCCTGTACAATAAATTCCCATATACACTGTATACACAATCCATATATGTATCTATGTAATCTTACGATACGCTCCACATATGTTTGTAAATGTGTACGTGTAACTCAAACCCAACCCCCTAATAGGAAGGAAGAGTCCAAGTAAAAAGAGGTTTACATTCTCCTGTATACATTAGGATTACAATTGTATTTAGGTTAACATACTGTCCTATTTAAACATCGTAAAGGTATAAATACCAATTGAGATCAATAATAACATAAGTTTATTTTCTTCTCAATAATATCGATTCTATTATGGTATCAGAGCTTCGCTAAGAAACGGTCGAAGATCCTGAAACCTTAAAACTCTCTTTTTTTTTTCTTTGCCGTTCCCCACCTTCCCCATCACCGATGCCTTCTTCAACCTCGGAATCCTCTACCTCTGCATCTGCCACATCCTCCTTTGTCTCTCCTCAAGTGGTCCTCATGGGCACAACTAACACAAACAATCCTCAAGCACAGACACTTATTGCCATCAACTCTACTCAAGTTCCTATCAAATTGACAAAAGGAGGCAACTATGCCACATGGAGATCGCAGTTTGAAAATCTCCTATTTGGTTATGGACTCATGGGATTTTTGGACGACACAAAACCATGTCCTCCAGCAACTATTCCTGCACCTGCTCCTACTTCCGTTGTTGACCAGCAGTCCAACATGACAGTTCCAAATCCGGAACACCACCTCTGGCTCCACCAAGACAAGCTACTACTCCATGTGATCCAAGTCTCCTGCATGGGCGCCGCTCAATCTATCGTCACTCGTTCCACAACTTCTGCTCAGGCATAGTCGAAATTAGAGGCTACAATTTAGACTTGACACGGCTCCGGATCAAAACCGTCGATTTCGGTTCCTCGGTCAGGTAAAACCAGAATCGAAATCGAAACCGAAACCGAAACCGAAACCGAAACCGAAACCGAAACCGAAACCTGCTTATATACCGGTTTCGGTTTCGAAACCGACAGTTTAGGTTCCGGTTTCTCTAGAACTGGTGGTTTTGAACCTTATTTATTTATTTTAAACCCCCCAAACCAACCAGATCAGTCACCACTCAGTTACTCACCACCCTCATTCAACTGAAATCTCACCACCACCACCCAAAATCAAAAAATCAACAACTCTAAACACATCCAACAATTTTTATTTAAATTTGCAAAGCTTTTTGGCATTAGAGGGAGGAGATCGAAGAGAGAGAAAGAAGAGATCAAAGATGGAAGTAGATAAAGATCGGCGAAGAGATTGAAGGAGATCGGCCGTCGGCGAAGAGATCGTAGGAGATCGGTGAGACGATAATTGTTGGATGAAACCGATTTTAAGAAGAAAAAAAAAAGAAAAAAGAAAGAGAGAGATATCTGAGATTGAAGAAAGAAAGAGAGATAATGAAGAGTGAAAGAGAGAGATGAGAGATCTGAGATTAAAGAAAGAAAAGAGAGAAAATAAAGTGAAAGAGATAGGCTGAGATAGGGACAAGATAGGGATAAGGCTGATAGGGTGGCTGGAAAATCAGTTTTCAACCAATTTTTTTTTTTTAAAAATTATTGTTGGAACCGTCCAGTTTGAACTGAACTGGAACCGGTCGGTTCCGTAAAACTTAGAACCGGAGGCCGCCGGTTCCGATTATGGTTTCTAAACCGAAATCGAAAAATCGATTCTGATTTCGGTTTTTTCGGTTCCGGTTCCACGGTTCGAACCGGAACCTTGCCAGGTCTAGGCTACATATGCAAATCGATCCAACACTCGCAGACTTGGACTCGTTGACTCTTTTACTAACGTCACCATGGCTGACAACTTTATTGCTGACTACATGCAAGGAATCAAAAATATTCTCGACAACCTCGACCTCATTGGCAACCCGATTGATGATGGTGCCACGGTAATCCACACGTTGAATGGCCTTGGTCCAGCTTACCTACCACTCGCTTCCTCAATTCGAGCCCGAGACACACTGATATCCTTCGAGGAACTCTATGACAAACTTCTTGATCATGAGGCTTTTCTCCAACGTAATGAGACGAATAAGGTTGATCCAATGATTACGGCACAATTTAATCAAAGAACAACAAATAGGAGAGGTCGACAATATCAAGGTGGCTCGACAAACAACATGGGGAACAACTAAGTTCAGAACTACAACAATCACCATGGTCACCAACCGAACTATGAGCATGCACCAAATAATGGTCGCGGATACTCAACTCAAGGTAATCAATTTCGGGCATCCAATCCTTCTAATTTCTCCTCTAATGAGCAATGGCGTTCGCAAACATACAACAACAATTCTTGTCCGATTTGCCAATTATGTGACAAGATTGGTCACACTACACGGGTTTGTTGATCACGTCCGCAACAAGGATCCCAAGCATGGCTACAAGCAAATAATATGACATCCGATCAGACCGATTCTCGCAACAACTGGATCCTTGACTCAAGGGCTTCTCATCACATGACATCAAACCTACAGAATTTGTCATTTCACTCAAACTATGGTGGCCCATAAGACATCATGGTTGGGAATGGTAAAACTATTCATATAACCCATACTGGTAGCACCTCTTTACACACCTCTACTAAATCTTTCCCTCTCACACATGTCCTATGTTCCCCCCACATAACTCACAATCTTATTTTTGTGTCTAAGTTTTGTACTCACAATAATGCATCTATTGAATTTTTTTCTGACTGTTTTCTTGTGAAGGATCTGACCACGGGGGCATCCTTGGTTCGCGGTCGGAATGAGGGAAACCTTTATGTCTGGCCTAGGTCTGTTTCTCCAACCACCCTCCTGACCTCCTCCTCCCAGTAATGTGTCTCCTCTTTGGCGTGGCACCTACGCCTTGGCCATCCATCTCTTCAAATCCTTCGTCACCTAGTATCATCTCAAGGTCTTTCAGTCTCCAAGTCAGAGTCTCAATTTTCGCATTGTCATGCATGTCTATGTAATAAAAGTCACAAACTACCATTTGGTATTTTAACATTGACTTGCCATAAACTGTTAGAAATTTTATTTACTAATGTCTGAGGCACTACCCACTTGTCATCCTTTAATAATTTTCGATATTATGTTATTTTTGTAGACTATTTTTCAAAATATACATGGATATATCCACTCAAACACAAGTCTGAAGTTCCATATGTTTTCAAGCGTTCGAAAATTTTCAATGCTTAAATACAAACGGTTTACTCAGATGGCAGTGGGGAAACTCAATCCCTTGGTCCTGTTTTAAAATCTTTTGGCATACAGCACCTAAAATCACCTCCTCACACACTTGAACATGTAGGCACTGCCGAACGCAAACACCGTCATGTGGTAGAAACCGCATTATCTCTTCTTTACCATGCCTTTAAGGTTCTGGTCTCTCGCATTTCAAACTGCGGTTTATTTAATTAATCGCATGCCGACAAAAGTCCTTAACAATAAAAATCCCCACTTCATACTCTTCGACAAAGATCCAAATTATCATAAACTCTGTGTGTTTGGTTGCTTGTGTTATCTGTGGCTACGCCCGTACACTTCTCATAAGCTTGAGCCTCGCTCCAAACTATGTGTCTTCGTAGGCTACTCCAATGAGCACAATGCATATCTGTGTCTAGATAGGCACACACATAGGATCTACATATCTCGTCACATCGTGTTTGTCGAGTCGGTTTTCCCGTTCACCAATCACATTAGCACCATGTCTCAGGCACTTCCCACACAGTTCAGTAACTGGTTCAACAATCTCTCATCCCACACCTCTCATCAACCGGAAATTGAATCAACCATATACCTAGAATTTTCGATAGGTCATGCCATCACCACTCAAAAAATACTACACATTTCCCTCCCAAACACTATCGCTCCCACACCAGTCCAGTCGATCGACTGTAACCCACACCAGTCCAACCAACCGCTGTCTACACCAGTCCAGCCGCTCCCACCAGCTTCACCACAATCACCTTCAACCGACCAGACCAGACCAGACCAACCACCATAACCAACCTAACCTACCGCAACCTACTGTTGAGTCAGCTCTAAGACCACCTACATCATCCAAACCAGGTTAAGAAACAACATTCTCAAGCCAAAAACCATACTGGATCTCTATACCACAACCCACACACCTTCTCAAACCGAACCATCCTCACTTCTATAGGCTTGTAAAGTGTTGGAATGGCATCAGGCAATAAGTGCCGAGTATGATGCCTTGATCAAGAACTCAACTTGGGGTCTAGTCCCAGTTCACTCCTCCCAAAATGCGGTGGGAGTAAATGAATTTTTTGAATTAAACGACACCCTGATGGTTCAATTGCTCGTTACAAAACTCGCCTAGTGGCGAAGGGGTTTCACCAAAGGCTTGGAATAGATTTCACTAAAACTTTTAGCCCAGTGGTGAAACCGGTCACAGTTCGTCTAATTCTGACAATTGCGGTTACTAACGGTTGGTCTCTATGACAACTAGATGTCAACAATGTTTTTTTTTTTTTTTTTTTTTTTTTTTTTTTTTTTTTTTGCAGAGAACTCTCACTGATGATGTGTACATGGAACAAGCTCTTGTGTTCACTCATCTAGCAATGTCGCACCATGTCTGCAAGCTCCGAAAAGCGATTTATGGCCTCCGTTAGGCACCGCGAGCCTAGTACAATGAACTCCGTACTTTTCTCTTGTCAACTGGGTTTGTCAACTCCAACAATGACACCTCTCTCTTCATCCACCACTATGCAGCACACACCTATACCTACTAGTATACGTTGATGACATCATTATCACTAGCTTCTCTGACTCTAAGGTTCAACAGTTCATAATAAAGTTGGAGAGGATCTCCCTCAAAGATCTGGGCCCGTTATCTTTCTTCCTTGGTGTTGAAGCAAACAACACCCCACGCAGTCTCTTCCTCTCACAACTAAAATACATATGTGATCTCCTGACGAAGGCGAACATGCTTGATTCCAACCCTGTGTCTACTCCTCTCTCGACAACTGAAACACTAAAACTAGCAGATGGCAGTGCTCTCACGGACGCCTCTCACGGACGCTACTCAATATAGACAAATAGTGGGGTCTCTTCAATATCTATCACTTACTCTGCCGGATGTCTTCTTTGCGGTAAACAAACTCTCTCAATTCATGCACCGTCCAACCACAATTCACTGGAATGTCATTAAGCGTGTTCTTCGCTACCTAAAGGGCTCGTCAAACCATGGCTTGCTCATCCACCGCCAGTCTCCAACTCAACTCCATGCATTTGCTGATTCGGACTGAGTAGGCAACCCGGACGATAGTCGCTCCACCACCACTTACATAGTCTTTCTTGGCTCCACTCCCATTAGTTGGAGCTCTAAAAAGTAGCACACAGTCGCCCGCTCCTCCGTCGAAGTTGACCGAAACTGAATATCGGGCAATTGCCTCAACTACAGCTGAGTTGAATTGGCTTGGAAACCTTCTCTCTAAGCTTCGCGTACGCACACCATCTCCTCATGTCATATATTGCGACAATGCTGGTGCCACTTATCTTTGTGCGAATCCAATCGTTCACAGCTGCATGAAACATGTCATTATTGATTTTTTCTTTGTTCGATCTCAGGTGGCTCGGCAACAACTTCGGGTCGCTCATGTTCATACGAATGATCAGCTAGCTGATTCGCTCACAAAGACTATCAACTGTAAGCAGTTTTCAGATCACAAATTCAAGATAGGCGTCCTCGACGAAAGCTCTATCTTGAGGGGGCATAATAGGAAGGAAGAGTCCAAGTAAAAAGAGGTTTACATTCTCCTGTATACATTAGGATTACAATTGTATTTAGGTTAACATACTCTCCTGTGTAATCATTGTAAAGGTATAAATACCAACTGATATCAATAATAATATAAGTTTATTTTCTTCTCAATAATTTCGATTCTATTACCCCACCGTTAATGTGTGTGAAAACGGATACACTATCATTTGCACTACCATATACTATATAATATTGTAAAACTAGATATTGCTATTTTTTTTTTTAATCAACTAGTTATTGATTGAATAGTACTTCTATTAATATTGAAATATTAAGAATTTAAGATTAATTCTTTCATATAGCGACAACATTAAAGTAGATCATATTAATTAAGATGATAATATATTTTGTGTGTTGGACATTATGAATTTTGAGTGATGTATTTATTATTATTTTTTTTTATATCACTGCAATTTTCTTCCAAATCAGAGAAAATGTATTTAAAAAATAAATATTAAAATAATTTCTTTTGATTTGTAGTAAATGATCTAAACTCAAGTAGGGTTACAGAGTACAGGATAAAATATAGCAATTTTCACAATATAAATTTATATATTAATTCATACAATATCCCACTCCAAATCAAGTAAACCGAACAACATCATCAACATTACTAAAACATTTTGATCTTGATAATGATCGATTGTTTGAGACTTGAGAGTTAAATTCAGATTTGATTGACTTGTAAATTTTCTTCATGGATTGACTTTCATAAAATCAAGGTAAGCCTTGCCATTAAGTTTCCGAGAAAAAAATTCCTTGAAATACATCTCCAACGGGACTCGCCGGAAAATTGAAGGACTATTTGAGCTAATAAGGCTTGGTGCAGGACCTATCACTGTGTCTAGCTTTGAACTATAAAATGTTGCAATTGACAACCGCTCCTCCTCTGCGTTTACTGTTGCTCTGTGCTCAATGCTTCTATAAATGCCATTGCTCACTATCTGAACACAATACATACAAATATATAGATATAAATATATATATATATATATATATATATATATATGCAGCAATTTTTCAGTCCAAATCAGTCTATAAAATTCTCACTAGTCTTTTATGTACACGTACTTTTAAGACTGAAAATATCATATAAATTTTGTCTGGTTTAAGATTCAGAATTTTCAGGAATTTTTTGTTTAACGAACTCTACTGAGAATTACTACAATATATAACATAATATTATCCCAAGTAAAACAGTAGTGTAGTAACTAGGCTAGTACCTCCATAATGTCTCCAATGTTGACGACAAAAACATTTGGGAGCGGTTTAATAGGAACCCAATTTCCTTCCTTTCGAATCTGAAGGCCTTCTGTCTCGTTGAGCTGAAGAAGAATTGTGAGAGCATCTGCATCAGAATGTGGAGTGAAACCAATGGCCTTGTCTGGTTGAGGGCATGGAGGGTAGTAATTCATTCTCATTGATTGAACCCCTTCACTGAACAACTCTCTAATCTCTTCAATATCCATCTTCAAAGCTTTAGCCATATAACCTAAGATAGCCATAGCTAGCTTTTTTGCTTCCGCGGAGTACGATTCTAAGGTCTCTCTGTAGCAAACTCATGAAAGATGAAATCAACATTAAAATCACACCAATCGGTCGGAAAAAATCTTTCTTCAATTTTGCATCAAGCCATGCAAGAGATGCCTCATTGCCTCTATGTCTCTACCAACCACTTTTCTTTTTTTTTTTTTTTTTTTTGAGAAGACTCATATTAGATTTGTAAAAGCAACCAATAATCATATATGCATTGCTAGTACAAACTTTTAGTTGATACACCTTGTAGCTACTCTTTATCATAAATGTGTTTTGATACACCGTGTTCAATTGTTCAAACAATCTTTATATATCCTAACATAAATCACAGCCTACAAATGTCACATTATCTGTTGAGATCAGAACAAAGAACAGCTAAGCAGAGAATCTCAATCCCTTACTCAAACATTATCTATCTTAATATTTAGACATGTTTAATGCATCTAATTTTGCAGATTTTGAAAAAGAGAAAGAGAGAGAGAGACAGAGAGAGACCTGAGATTTGGAGGGAGTTTCTGGAAAAGATCAGTCTTCCTTAGATTGAGTGGAAGAGTGGTTATATAAAACATGTCTGACCAGTCTAGTTTTTGCTCCTCTGAGACAACAAATAGCTGCCCAAACCCTTCATGATTGTCTGGTCCTTGCCACAGCTTCTTCTTTTCATCGTAAGAAAGTTTGAAGAAATTTCCAACTTCCAACTTCAATTTCTCCAACAATGAGTTACTAACTTCATGGTTAATAACCTGCATTTCATTTAGATATCAACTAACTACAATATATACTTCATGTTTTGGTAGAGTATAACTGTATATTAACTATGATGTTTCCATATATTTTTGCTAGAAATAATTCTACACTATTCTATATCCATATAGTACTGTACAATGTGCCAGTACGGCACAGTTTGGTACTTGGTTTTTTTGTTGTTTGATTTGATCGTAAGGGAAAAAATAAACATGAAATAATATCTATCAAAATTTGAACAAATATTGGAATTTCAATTTTCAACAGAGGAAGATGTAAACATAATATTTAAATGGGCCTCACGAGGGCCAAACAAAAAGCCCATCTTATCCAGTACATGGCTTCGGTCTTACTTGGTACTCATCAATGAAAATCAAAAGAAGAAAAATGGTTGACATACCTGAAAGAATCCCCAATCTTTGCAAGCTGAGTGCAGTCTCTCCAACTCATAATCCATAGAATCAGCAGTAACTAGTTTCTTAAGGTCGATGATGGGGACAGATGGAAGACACGTGTGATGGAGGAGAATCGGAGGGTCCTGATCGTGCCGCAGATATCGAGGTGGGATATTGATGATGGGTTGTTTAGCCAACTCCTGTACACTTGGCACAATTATAGATTTTCCAAAGTTGACTTCTTCTTCTTCTTCTTCCCGTAAATCCATAAATTGAGCTCCTGGGCAGACACAAGGCTCTGTGGTTTTTTTCTTTATCTTCACTTGGCACCTATACAGCTATGCTTTTGTTTTTAAAGGGAACATTTCATTAATACCCTTTAGAAATAGTGAAATTTGTTTTAACCCTGCATAATTAATTTTGTTGTTAATAACCAAATGAAAATCCCACAACCACAAAAGAAAAAAAAAAAAAAACCCAATTAATGTTCATGTCAAATGGACGAGATGAGATTGGTCCGTGGTAAACTCTCTCACATATGTACCACAAGATTATAGGTTTAAGTCTTTCTTTTTTTTTCAAAAATCCTCAAATTTATATAATAGGGCAATACTTCAAAAAAAATTAAATAATAATAAAAAAAAAAGATTATCTTCTCTTCAAATATATTTCCTTCCAAAATTATCCCCCTAAAGATAACTTATTTCTAAAATTACCATGATTTTATATTATACAAATTTACGGTGGTGTTCACATAGGTGCGTACTTATTAATTTTATATGAATGCATTGAATGTGAGTCATTGAATTCAACTACTTTGACTTAGACTGATCATTTAAATTGGGCTTCAGTTTTAAGTGGGTCGAGCTGATTATAGACTGATCATTTAAATTGGGCTTCAGTTTTAAGTGGGTCAAGCTGATTATGAGATGTGTCTCCTCGGTTACTTACTCCTTCATTATTAACGAGCATGTTGGTGGGAACATTAAGCTGCCAAGTGGCCTTCGACAGGGTGATCCCCTCTCACCAATCATGTTTCTAATTAGTGCTGAAGGGCTAACCAACTTGATCTATGGAGCTCAGGGAAGTAGGGATATTGCGGGTTTTAGGTGCAGCAAATGTGGCCAAGCTATATCTCACATGTTCTTCGCAAATGACAGCCTAATCTTTACAAAGGCAAAATGATGGTAACTGTACGGTTGTGCAAACCATCCTTGATAGCTACAAAAGGGCTACGGGTCAGGTTGTTAAATACAACAAATTTGTTATGTGTATCAGTCCGTCTTTTTCATCTGTCTAGGGAGAAAGGCTGGCTGCTTTGGTAGGTGTTAGGCTGGTTGAGTGTCATGAAAAATAATTTGGGCTCCCCTGTTTCACCGGAAGAAATAAAATGAAGCTTTTTGCTAGTATTGTGGACCGACTGTGGGGTAAAATTAAAGGTTGAGGGGAGAAACTGTTGTTGGTTGGTGGAAATGAGATTATTGTTAAGGTTGTTGTCCAGGTTATACTGATGTATGCAATGAGTATGTTCCGTCTCCCCAAAGGTCTTATTGAGGAAATCAAGCACTTGTGTGCTAGGTTTTGGTAAGGTAGCACCAAGACGAAACGGAAAATCCACTAGTGTACTTGGAATCAGCTGTGCAAACCAAAAAAACGAGGGAGGCCTTGGCTTCTGTGATCTCGAAATTTTTAACAAGGCCTTCTTTGCCAAGCAATTCTGGAGAATCCTCAAGAACCCCAATTCTCTTACAGCCAAAGTTCTCAAAGGTTGTTACTATAAAGATGAAAACTTTATGAAGGCTATAAAAAAAAAAAAAAAAAAACAATGTTTCATATGTCTGGAACAGCTTAAAAGGTCTGCTTGCGGCGGGTATTAGGTGGCGGGTTGGAAATGGGTAGTGCATCAGAATCTATAAAGATAAATGGTTGCCAAGGCCTTCAACTTTCATGACCATTTCGCCGATTAATCTTGATAATAATGTAAAGGTGAATCAACTCTTATCTCCGTCTGGAAACTGGAACACACAGTTACTCAAGGACAGTTATATTTAGGATGATGTGAAGGATATCCTCCGCATTCTGATTAACAAGGGAAATCATAAGGATACTATTATGTGGCACTATAACGGTAGAGGTATTTATACGATCAAGAGTAGCTATTGGGTTGGTTATAATCTGGCCTTGACCCCTAGCCCTTCTAACCCCATCCCTATGAACTGTTGGTGGTCTTTTCTCTAGAGACTGCAGATTCCTCTGAAGATTAAGATTTTCGTGTCGAAAGTCTGTTTTGATTGGATTCCCACCAATTTTAATGTTAATGATGTCCAATCAAATGGGATTAGTGGGTTTTGCAAAACCCATGCTGAAACTACCATCCATGCTTTATGGACGTGTAAACATCTAAAGGGCATCCGTAGTAGTTGGTTCAGCATGACGTCTGCTTTCAGAGGTAATTTTACCAATTTTTTAAAGATGATGTATAAGTGTACTCTGTCGATGAACATCCTGCAGGCTGAGCTGTTTTGTGTGATTGTTTGGAGAATATGGTTTTGCCGAAACTCCACTATACATGGCTTCAGGATGATCAATCTGAATGATGTGATTAACTAGTGTGAGCAGTTCCTCAATGAGTTTCAATGCAATTCTAAGGGAAACCAAAAAAAAAAAAAAAATGGTGATCAGCAATAACCAGGATAGTTACGTTTGGAGGCCGCCGGAGGTTGGTGTGTTCAAAGTCAATTGTGACGCTGTTAATGACAATACAGGTGATCGTACTGGAATTGGTGTTGTGATCAGGGATGCTAAGGGAGAGGTGTTTACTTCCTGCTCTTAAGTTATTGAGGCAAATTTTAATACTAAAACAGCTAAGATGGTTGCTATCTGGAAGAGTATTCAATTTGTTCTAGATTGTGGATTGAAACCGTGCTGTTTTGAGGCTCATGAGGCGACAATGGTTAAATGGATCATTGATGGTAGCCATTGTTCCTCAGAAAATGGGGTGTTGTTGGAAGATATTCGCTCTTTAAGCTCAAACCTCAGAAGCATGAAGATTGGCCACACCTCAAAAAATGCCAATAGAATGGCTCAAGGTTTAGCAAAATATGCTCTAAATAGTAACGAAGATACCTTCTGGATGGAAGAATTTCCTACGCGTATCAAGGTTTCGGTGGAGGCTGATAAGCCTGGTTGAATTTGTCCCATGTTTGTGTTTTCCTTTGCTGGTTTTCTTTTGTTTGTTTCGTTTTTGTTCCTCTATTTTTCATTATTGTACTGTTTGCTGAAAAAAAAGCCTTTTTTCTTGTTCTTATATATCTATTTTTCAAATAAAAAAAAAAATTATATATAAGATACAGTCATACAGAGAGTGGTGTATATATATATATGGTGTGTTAATTTTGAAAAATAAAATAAAATTGACAAATTTGGAAATAAATCAATTAAAACGGTATAATTTTAACCAGGACTCTTGAACATCAGGCATTATTAGGTCATTAAAGGGAGTCAATAGCACCATTCGTTGATTAATTCTCTATTCGATTAAATTTCGATTTTACAAGATTAAATCTCGACTTTATGCAAACTAATTCTCGATTTTACAATAAATAATTCTTGAACCAACAACCAATGTTCATCATCTTCTCCACATTCGAATCCATATTATTACGGAAACCAATTCTTTCCTAAAAAATAATGACAAATAATGTAATACATTAAGTTTGGGCAACAAAAGCACAATCCAACCCTAAAATCTAAAAAACACATTTTTAAAAATAATAATAATAATCGAGGAGAGACTAGTTTTGTATTTGGTAAGTGGATAATGGATATACTGTTTTCAACTTCAGAGAGACAGTAAGTGAGAATAAAACTTTTTGAAAGTGTTTGGTGTGAGAAGAAATAAGTAATTAGGAAAAAGAAAGAGAATAAAGTGGCCAAATGGATGACTTAGAGGGGCATTTTTATCAACGCACATATTTGAATCCTATCGAAACTCAAATCATAAAATAAGTGTTAATAAAGAGGGTGTATTCGATTAGGATTCTTGAGAAAATTTAAAGACGTTATAAATCTCGATGTATTCAATTCGGACATTTAAAAACTTTAAAAGAGCCTATATTAATATAGTGGTATTCAATTTAGATTTCTATAGACTTTTAAAAAATCCTTCCAAATTCGGATGTATTGAATTTGAACTTTAAAAATATTTATAAGAAACAAGGTGTATTCAATTATGACTAAATTTTAAAGGATTTTCTTAAGTCATGGATTTTGATGGACTTTATTGTGAGAGATATAAATATCAAATGACATAACGTGTTCGGTCTTCTCCCCAAAGATTTTGGTAGACTTTGCTCTTTCTCTCTCTCAAAAGAAAAAAAAAACGTGTTGCTTCTTTTCACTTTTTCTCTGCTCAAATAATCTCGATCTATGATCTTCCTTTGTTGATTTTTCAACTGCCAATCAATCAACATTTTTGAAAAAAATGCCAATTAATTCAAACGAATGTACACTAGTGGTATAAGTAAGACAACAATTGCAACATCTGTATACAAACGAATTGCCAATCAATTCAAAGCTATTTGCTTTCCTGAAAATGGTAGGAATGATGCTAAAATTGGACCGAACTATAAATTATTGCCCATGAAGATGATCAAGACTTATTGCACATAAATTATTTTTAATTAAATTTTGGATGATCTTCCCTTGCAAATGTGGCAATTCGCTTTATATTGATGACATGATACATGATAAGCTCGTCATATATATTCAAACATTTAAAAAAAAAACATGCCTAATAATCAATCAATATTTATTTGCTTAAAAATGATGGTTTTTAATTAAATTCATAAATGGATGCATAGACGTATATTATTAAATTATTATATAGATAACGTGATACATTTGTCTTATTGAAATATAATACATGGAAAAAAAAAAAAAAAAAAAACTATAAGCCGTATAAGCAAAGTCCAAATAGAGAAATGAAAAGGAAAATAGCTGATTAAAGAGGTGAAAAGTAATAGAAGAGAAAAGGAAGAAAGCAGAGATTGTTATTAATACTGCAAATTGTATTAATAGATCATATTGATTGAATGTATAGATTGTATCATTGGGTCATATAGTGGTATAATTCTCTATCTATAATAGAAGTGAGAGATAACAAATCCATAAAAGTCCATAGATGTCTAAACAAATCTATAAAAATTTGAGATAGATGTCTAAACAAATAATGAAAATCCATGTGGATTTATAAAAATCCGTAGAAATCCATGAAAATCTATCACTTAGAAAATATCTTTAAATGTTTTCAAGAATCCTAACTGAATCAAATACCCAAAACCCAGCTTAGAAAGAGGAAAGAAAGAAAAATAAAATAAAAAATAATATGCACCAAATTTCACTATTACATAGTACACGTAACGTGCTGTTTTGAACATAAAGCAAAATTTCAAGTAATTTTTAAGTTCCATTTTAAAAGACAGGTCCACCCCCACTATCAACTCCACAACTCTTTCTCTGCCATTGTTGCACATCTTTTGGCATTGATGGAAGTATTCCATGTTGCCTCATCCAACAATCTGGAGGTGTCTTTATATATGTTATTTCCACTATATATATGGTTGTAAGGGAGCCAATCCACTTACATATCACACCATACCCACATGAAAATTTGAACTATTATAAGATCAAATATTATAAACACAGAACTAAATAAATTGTTAAATCCTATAAACCACTTTGATTAAGACCTATAATTTATATTATTGATCATTAAGATTTAAGACGGTGCACACCGAAAAGATAATATTTATGTACAATACTCCAATGTAATCTACGTAGTCCGTACAATGAAAGACACTGAGCTAAAGAAAGGGCTTGTGAAAAGCAACTGTTTCTGTTTTACAAAACTGATCTAGGAGGAGGGGCAGTTTCTGTATGTTGATGTCATTAATTGCCTTTTAATTTGTTGTGCAATGTTTTTTTTTTTTTTTCATTCATATATAAACTTGAATAATGGTATAAAAAATAAAAAAAAAATACCGGGCAATATAATATTGGTTAGGCCTCTCACACTTGTACTACAAGATTACAGGTTCAAGTACTTTATTCTCTATAAAAAAAAAAAAAAAAAAATCTGAATTCATGTAATAGTATAATTCTTATAAAATAAAAAATAAAATAAAAACCTACTTTCTACCATCCTTTTCTTAGCTTAAGTAAGCTTCCAAATCATTAAACGGAACTTTTATTTGCAAGTTGTGTCTCATAAATTATAACCTTTACCCTCTTTATCATGTATTTATTTATTTATTTTTTTTAATTTTTTTTTTATTTTTTATTTTTTAGTTCAAAGTAGATCAATTGTCTGTATTGTTTGCATTTAAAATAGGCAAATTGCACTATTGTGACCTGAGATTTGGCAAAAATATACGAAAAATATCAGTTTTACTATAATTACATATAAATACCCTTGACCGTGTTGAAATCATACTCAAAGGATGTAGAATATAAGTTGTAATTACCATATCGATTATGAAATGATATGTTAGTTACAACTCATTTACTATATTATTTGTGTATTATTTTGGATAAATAATTTAGACAATACAGTGGCATTTAATAGAATGGATATAATTTAAGCCCTTTCCAGTAGAGAGATAATATATGAAATATAATGGAGTTCTATTGGTTTATTCTAAATTAAATTTTAAAATATAAGAGAGGCTAATCTTGCTCTTGACTAATTAACAAACTATATGTTGAACTTATGGGGGGTGTATTGGTTCATGATTTTATTAGACAATTGAGATTTTTAAGACTTTTTAAAAGTCTTGAGGTATTGGATTCAGACTTTTAAGATTTTTTAAAAGTTATGAGGTATTGGATCCAAACTTTTAAGATTTTTTAAAAGTCTTGAAGTATTGGATTCTGACTTTTAAAATTTTTTAAAAGTCTAGTGGTATTGGATTAGGATTAAGATTTATAGGATTTCATGATAAAATGGATTATCTAGACTTTTTTAATGATTTGTATAAATAGCTGGACCTCGGAATTGTCTTGCTCTCACCCACAATACTTTCCGGACTTTCCTGCTTCTCAAATATGCTCTTCAATTATCATCACTCAACGGATGTTAACTACAAAAATTTTCAGCTTCCTCAACTTTCATACCCATCGATCTTCATCACAAATCTACCATAACCTAAAAAAAAGTTTAAAAATTCTTCCAGATCTGGTTATGGTGAAGTATGCTTTTGAAAATCTCTTCACCAAAATATAGAAAAAAAAAAAAAAATTGGTGAAGATCTGGGTTCTTTTCTTCTCTCTTTGTTAACTTTGGCCTATTGCTTTTTAATTAAAAAACTGAAAGTGGGTGGGGAAGATGATGATAAGAGAGTGGGTGGTGGGGATTTCATTGTGATTGTGGCTAGAAATTAGTTTTATTTGAATTTGTTAGTATCAGAGGATTGATTGGTGTCGAAACAATGGGCATGGGCATGAAGGATTGTTGGATTTGGCCTGTTACCTTTTTTTTGGCTTTTTTATAATTAGAAATTTGAAATTGGGTGGGGAAGATGATGATCAAAGAGTAGGTGGTAGGGATTTGGTTGAGAGAGTGGGTAACTTGCACATCTTATATTTTTTATTTTTTTATTTTTTGTGATTTTGCAAAAAAACCTTTTTGTAAACAGAGTAAAGATTCAATTTTGATTTTAGAAAAACAAAATTTTTATTATTTTACAGGAAACCCAATTGTAGAGATTCAATCTTTTTTATGTTTCAAAATCATTTTTTTTTTTCTATGAATAAGATGATTGGCAAGAATTGTTGTTTACGTGTTTGATGAATTGCATATGAGAGTTCATAGAAAAGTGGTTATGACGAGAAGTAGAGGAAGAGACAAAGAGGATCCAGCTGAGAAGTATTTGGGTTTGTTACAACTGGTTTAGATACTGTCTTGAAAGCAATTACAACATTGTACAACAAAAACATAAGTCATTTTAAATAAAATCTAAAAAGTCTTGAAACAAAGTCTAGATAATCATAATAGTCTCTGAATAGAGTCCAAATACTCTTTAAGAATCCTAAAAGTCTAATCCATATAATCCTAATAGTCTGTAAAGTCTTACAAATCCATAAAATCCTTGCATCCAAAAATTTTCCATTAAAATTTCAATCCAATACACCCCTCCTAAATGTTAAGGAAACAAGCTAGTCATTACGACATTATCTGACATGTCACTGTATTTGATCCTGTAGTTGGATGTTAATAATTTAATTTAGGACTTAAATCAACTGTCAAATTTTGGTATCCCAATATATGTCCAACCAACCAAATTGAGTCATGTATGCATATTTAATTAATTTTTTTCAACTACCTCCATAAATGTATATACATATCCCAATTTGGTTGATTGGACACAAATTAGGACATCTAATAGCTGATTTGATTCCTTTAATTTAATTCATCTCAATTCCCAAGAATAAACAACTGCTGTTTCACAGCGACCAACACGAATGACATGACCATTAAACATGGTTGATTAATTAAACAACTAAAAATCAATAAATTAAGTATGAGAATGTGATTGTTTAATATTCTTGGTAGCCGACTGAAATGTCGATATATCATATTGATGGGAATATCCTAGCCATCCATTTGGCAGACTCTGGTTGTCAGAGTTTTCATAATTGTTGACTCTATTAATCCAATATATAATTATATATACGATTGAAAAATTAATATGGAACGTGGTTAATTTAATTCCCTTTAATATAATATAGTATTTAATTAGTCAAACCATATAAATTAACTTTAAAAACTAAATTAAGCACGTTTTGTAATACAAATTCTTATCAATAACATGCCTTTTTGTCGTGGCTCTTCTTCAACACGCAATAGATGAAAATAACATCGAATGCATGATTCTTACCTGCTCTAAAGATAATATTTTAAATGTTTTATTTTTTATGAAAATTTTTATTATTATTTTTTGTTTTAGATTTTTGAGACCAATCTATATATTACTATACTAGTGATTACCTTAGTCCAGCCTTAGACTAACAGCAGTGCTAATTTTTAAGGAAACAAAAAAAGTTACTCGTGTTTCTCAGCAAACCAACATCAATAACAAGTAGAGAGCTTATCAAATAATATTACAATATACAAATACAATATTTATCATTTCTTCACAATATATATACAAACAAATGTAAATAAAAGTATAAAATATAAATTATGAGTTACTTTACCATCTGAATTAGCTATCTACGTACTATCTAGTATCCATCTAGATGAATATCAGAATGAATATATGAATTTACTAAATTATCAATTGATAAGATATTTAAAGATAATTAACAATTATGAATCTAAAAATAATTACAATGATAATAATAGTTCATTAATATCAAAGTTTGGTCAATTTGGAATAGATAAAATAAGCAACGGCAATACAGCACCGGCCGGCCTTAATTTGATTTGAGAATAAAAGTTTGGTCAATTAGGAATAGATAAATATCAAAGTATGTTATTGCAAGTCTCTTGAACGATAGGGTTTATACTTTATTTAAGTTATCTAAGGATAACGAAAGTAACATAATTCAGTTAAAAATTAATCAATCAAAGAATTAGATCGCTCATTTACGAGTGATATGTTAAGTGAATGTACATAACTACATACTCATCTTTCTGTCATGATCGATCATCTAAAACAGTACATCCAATGTATATAAAAAAATAGCATGATAGCTAATTACGTAAAGTGACATATATTTATTTGTTTACATGCTTTGTGTTATATATACACGGATACACCCATTATAATTTATAGATACAAACTAGTTTAGCCAGTGATATATCTTATAATTATGTCAGCGGTGTTTTTTTTTTTTTTTTTTGAACTTTATGTTATCTGAGTAAAATACAAGTGCTTTCATTCTTCTATAATTATGCCATAGATATTGAGATCGAATTTCTCTTATATCATAATAATTTGGAGAATTTGGTTTTTACTGAAATTTAATATTGTCGACAATTATATATATACAGTCCCGGCCCTAGGGGGAGCCAAGTGAGACAACCGCCTAGAGCCCCCGATCTTTAAGGGCCTCCAAATTGTAAAAAAAAAAATTGGATTTCAGATATAACCCTTATATGATTTTAAACTAATAAACCCAGAAACGAGTCTAAAATAGGTCCATTAAACATATAATTTTTTAAAACTAACAAACTCATAAATGAGTTTAAAATAGGCGTACTGAATATATTTTTTTTTAAAAATGCCCACAAATTATATAACCCAATTATCATTATCAAGTTCTTTCATCAAGTCAAACGTGGGTTGAATCCTAATCTTAACACTAATTGTCTTTTATATATCTAAAATAGGAAAACAACAATATAACACTACTCATATTACTTATCATAACAAGAAGCAAACTTCAAACAAAAATCAAAAATCAAATTAGGGTTCTTCAAAACTCTCTTAAATCTTGCTACGAAAATTCATAATTAAGATACAAAATCTCAACTTGAAATATTAGGGGCTTGTAAATTTATTTTCTATAGTTCGCCTCAGACCCCGAAAATCTCAAGGCTGGCCCTGTATATCTATATATATATATATATATATATATATAAGAAAATCCTTGATGATACATGATTCATTTCATTGATTATTGATCTTAGAATGTTGAAAAAGTTGTAGTATATTTCTATTATTAGACAAACAAATGCACACATGTTTCTTCCATTAGTTTTAAGTCCAATTTATTAGTGGAAATGGTAGGTAATATCACTCTTTTTATGTTGAATTTTGAGAGTATCACTAAATTAATAAGTTAGGTTTAAATGATACCAATGGACTAAAATACCTCCATCCCTATTTTTTATTACGTTTTTACCATTTTTATTAGTATGTTATTGCAAGTCTGTTGAATGATAGGGTTTATACTTTATTTAAGTAATCTAAGATTAACGAAAGTAACATAATTCAGTTAAAAATTAATCAATCGAAGAATTAGATCGTTCATTTACAAATGACATGTTAAGTGAATGTACATACTCATCTTTTTGGCACGATCGATCATCTAAAACAATACATCCAATGTATATAAAACAATAGCATGATAGCTAATTACGTAAAATGACATACATATTTATTTGTTTACATGCATGCCTTGTGTTATATATACACGGATACACCCATTATAATTTATAGATACAAACTAGTTTAGCCGGTGATATATCTTATAATTATGCCATAGAATTTTATTTTTTTTTATTTTTTTTATTTTTTATTTTTTTTATTTTTTATTTTTTATTTTTTTTTTATTTTAACTTTATGTTATCCGAATAAAATAGAAGTGCTTTCATTCTCTTATATCCGGTGATATTGAGATCGAATTTCTATTATATCATAATAATTTGAAGAATTTGGTTCTACTGAAATTTAATATTGTCGATAATTATATATGAAAGAAAATCCTTCTTATATGATGATACATAATTCATTTCATTGATTATTGATCTTAGAATGTTGATAAAATTGTAGTATATATCTATTATTAGACAAACAAATGCACACATGTTGCTTCCATTAGTTTTAAGTCCTTTATATATATATATATATATATATATATATATATATTAGTGGAAATGGTAGGAAATATCACTATTTTTATATTGAATTTTGAGAGTATCACTAAATTAGTAAGTTAGGTTTAAATGGCACCAATGGACTAAAATACCCCCATCCCCTTTTTTTATTACGTTTGTACCATTTTTAGGTTTTTCTTTTCTTTTCAAAAACCTCCATCAATGGAGATGAAAGACCAACCTTGAAGCTCAGTTCAACCTCTATTGGAGGTTGAAATAGAGGTCGAAATAGAGGTCTCGTTGAAGAAAATGACCTAAAAAAATTTGAAAAATTTTCATTTTTGACTAGAAAGTCTCGGAAATCGTAACTAATAAATCTCGAAAACTACCAAAAAATCACGGAAACTACCTAATAAGTCTCGAAACATCAAAATAAGTCTCGGAAAAAAAAAATACGAGACTTATTTTTATAAGTGTGTTTTAAGGGTATTTTGATCAGATACATACATTAAATGCTATTAAAACTTAAGTTATTAATTTAATGATAGTCTTAACACTCACTTTAAAAATTGCTATTAAATTTTCAAGCCCCGTATATTTTTCATCATCAATGACGATATCATGCATTAAAGAAATGTAGTTTGACTAAGTCCAGCGGTTGGGTTGTTTTGTTCTAATCTCAAACGTGATTTGGCTGTTAATTAAATTAGCAAGTTTCGAATTTGTCAAACCACATGCAGCTACTTTATTAAAAACAAATCCACATTTAAGCACGTTTGCAGCTGTAGTTGATTAAAAAAAAATAACATTATTTGAACAAATTTACCTCTGTGCATATGTCTATGTTTTTAAAAAAGGGATAATACTCACCACCCTTGAAGGTGGATGAGAAAAAGTGAAGTAACATAAAATCTCATATTTTTCATTCTAATATACCACATGTGTATACATGTGATAGATGAGATAAAACATCATTAATATGTATCCATTCACAATTTAATACTTCATATGTCACATGTGTTGAGATGAAAAATGTGAGATTTTAAATGAGATGGTTAGTCTTATTTAAAAAATATTAATAATAATAATCATGTCTTAGAAAAGATATTGACATCCACAACTATAATATGACAAGGAATTTTTTTTTTTTTTTCCAAATATTTGTTTGGTAATTGATCTGGACCTCTGCTGTCAGATTCAATATTACGACACATATTATTTTAGTCATGACTTGACTAACTACATCTTCTAGGGTTATTGAAACATTTATATTCAACTATATTATTTTTTTGGTTGACAATAACATTTATATTCAATTATATTCCACCGTCATACGTTCATTTTAACATTTATTTTTTTCTTTTAATATAACTGTCAATCTAATTTAAAATTTTAGAGCATCTCCAATGTAAATATATATTTTTGAGTTTCTAAATAGTGCCACATCAACATTTCTATTTATATAGGCCAATTTTTGAAAAAAAAGTAAAGAAATGCATATTCATATCTCCAATGCAATTATTTAAATTCAAATATGCATCCATTTTATATCCGATCATAATAAAATAATTATTACATTCTCTCTCCTCTTTTATTTTACAATTAAATGAGGTTTAATTTTTTTTAGCGAAAAGAGTTGAAAGCTTTAATCTTATTGGTGGAAAGAGTTAGAAATCCTAGTAAGCATTTTTAGAAGAGTTTCTGGAATTAGAAACCCAACTTCATATACTCTAACTTTTTTTTTTTTGTCCACATCATCTCCATATTTAACTTAGATAATAGAATTTGAGAGTATTTTTCTAACTTTTTTAATATCTATCTTATATGGCACTACATTTTCTCCAAATACATAATAGCATTGGAGATGCTCTTAGGAATCAAACATCTCCGTTATTTCAATTATTATCAAAACACATCTTGTTTCAATTTGTACCAAATTTTATCCCACTAGAATATTATCGTTAGCATATCCTCCAGCTTTTTAATGAGAATAAATATTATACCCCTATACAATACTTAAAAACTTAATCAACCATTTTTTTATTATTTTTCTTTTGAAAATTACAACAAAAAAAATTATATTAAAAAAAAAAAAAAAAACCCTTAAAATATTACCAAAACATTCCTATAAAATTACAAACAATTCCTATAAAGTTACAAAGACTTCTTTAAATTATAAAAATTCTTCTCTAAAATTACTAAAGCAACTCTCTAAAACTTTTTTGAATCTCAAAGTATTAAAATACCCTTGTTCACTAAAACAAAATTTAATGAAAAAGGTCTAGATGAACATTTCAAGGAGAGATTGTACAAGTAGATCATTTGGAAAGTAAAACTTTTGCAAACAATAAAGCTTTTTAACCAAAACAAAATTTTGTTTGGATGTCAAATAATAAAATTCTTTTAATTTGATAGATGGTTTGGTGATATATTTATAAAAGTAGTTTTGGAAGTAATAAGTTATAAAAATGTATCTGAGAAATTTTTTTAAAAAAAAGTTATGTATTTAAAATAGATTTGTTGGAATTTATGAAATATAATAAAGGTATTTGAGATAATTTATTGATTTGAAAAAGAAAAAAAAAAAAAAAAAAAACTTTTTGGAGAAGCTCAAAAGGTTTAAAAATAGCTTTTAACATTTAAAAAGAAAAACTTAATTTTTAACATGTAGATAATTCATACAAAAAACACTCTTAATAATTATTGTCATATTTGACTCCCAAACGGTTTGAATCCTACCAATGGTAAAAAATTTTAAAAATTATATATGCTCTAGATAGGTAGATAGGTACTGTAAAAAAATAATTAAAAAAAAATTATTGTCATATTCATGACTTACATTATTATTTATACATCAATATATAATTTAACGTGAACAAATTCTCAAAGTACAAGGCATATATTATAAGGTGGAGTAAATACATTGACCTTCCCAAAGTTTGACATAAATATAGCTAGAGAACAAATATGCATTTATCTATTTATACCTCTTATACTCTAAAATTGAAATAATAATAAATAAATAAAATCAAATTGCCCATAGTTACTAAAATTAAAAAATGAAGATTATATTTTTAAAAACTAGTACAAATAATTTAAAATTTAGAAAAAAAAATTATTAAATTTAAAATTTAAAAAAAGAAAAAAAATTATAAAATGAAGATTATTTAAAAAAAAAAAAAAAGTTTTCTTATTTAGTTTACAAATATTTTTAAAAAATAAATTTAAAAATGAATATAATTTAAAATTTTAAAAATAGTTTTTATTTTTAAATTTATATTCCATTCATAGGATTATTTTCAATTAATTTAATTTTTTTTTTTTTATAAAAAGATTATCTTCATTTATAAAATTTAATAATTAAGTGCAATTTGATCTTTTTATTAGTTTAATTTTAAAAGCACGGGAGATTCAAATAGATAAATACATATTTACTTTCTAGTTGCATTTATGCCAATCTTAAGGGGTATCTGTATATTTACCACTTATAAGGTTTTAAAGGTTTCAGCAGCTAATCAGATGTCATTTCAAAACCCTAGACCTTCAGAGGGTCCAACAGCCAGTGGTTGGATGTCCCTGCCGTTTTTGCAAATATTCATTACTTTTTTTTTCTTCTTTTTTTTCTTAATTCTTTTTTGGTAAATCTTATTCTGTTTTATATATAATGATAAAAGATATTACACGTCTCCAGTTTAAAGATATGATCTAATTAAATACTGTTGGTGCATGAACTAACATTTCTAGATATGATCTAAAATAATATTTCTTCCTGTCGATCGGCACGTGGTCAATAAGGATTTCAATGAACAAATTAAATCATTTGAAATTTCTTTGTTAAAAACAAAAATAAAATAAAATAAAATAAGAATATTACTTGTATATATGTTAAGAGAAAACAAATTAATTTTTCTTAATACAGATGCCATTACAGTCTTTACAGATAATTACATGTTTATGCATGAAAACAGTAACAGTTACAAAACATGAAATTGGGGTGATTGTGGGAAAGATTCTTTCATCCATCCGATAGATTCATGCCATTTGTACCTTTTTTTTTTTTATTCAATTAGATGAATGTATATACATCTTATAGAATAGACTCTCTCTGTAATTTTGATTGTATACATGCACAGTCTGTGTTACATAGGTGATTGACCGTGAAAAACTCATTTTAGTGTACTTGTAAATTGTAAATATTTTTCAATAATTTTATATTTTAAATCACCTTTTCTGGGTATATAAATACCCTTCTAAGCATACCTTTGGTGTTATAGTTGCAGAGCTTAATTAGTACAGTAGAAAAAAAAATTAATATGTCTTCATCACTGCAAACTAGTACAGCTCTTCAGAGCTCTGAATCTGAACCTGTTCATATCAGTGTTCAGGAACTCGTCAAATGCCAGAATATCACCGTGCCGCCGCAGCGCTACATTCGATCCGATATTCAAGAGCATCCAAATAATAATCTCTTGGATGGGAATCACTCAACTGCTATCCCTACTATTGACATGAAATGTTTGATTTCTCATCAGGAAGACAAAGATTCTCAAGAACTGGAGAAGTTGCATGCAACTTGCAAAGAGTGGGGCATTTTTCAGGTTTTGTTCTAACTTAATTTTCTTTAAGAAAATTTCTTCTAATTCGTTGAAAAAAGATAAAGAAATTCAAAGATGTGTGCATGCAGTTGGTGAACCATGGAGTTAGCTCGTCTCTGATGGAGAAGCTGAAGTATGAGATCCAAGAATTTTATAAGCTTCCTATAGAAGAGAAAATGAAGTACAAGATAAAACCAGGAGATGTTGAAGGTTACGGAAACGTAACTCGATCGGAAGGAAAACTTGATTGGGGTGACAGGTTCTTCATGACAACCAATCCTACTCATAGAAGAAAACAACACCTGCTCCCAGAGCTCCCTTCATCTTTCAGGTCTCTCTTTGGATTTCTGGTTATTATAGTGATTAAATACTATTGTTTGGATCATTTCCTGCTTAAACGTTTAGTTCTGATAGTTACTAAGTTGATACATAGGCACAGTTTGACCTAAGAGTAACATTTGTTTTTGTATGCATCTCTATTTGGACTTAGTCTAATGGTTACTAACTCTTAGAACATTTTGTTATTGTTGCATGCGTGTAACAAAATATATTATAGCCTTGGTTTGACCTAAGAGTTCTGCTGGGTTTGAGTCTCGCCCTCGTATGCATTTGTTTATATATTTATTCTGAAATCAGAATCTATATGGACTTAGTCCATTTGATTGCTTAAATACTTTTGTCATACGAGGGAGTGTATTAGAATGCTTTTTTGGACCATTTTTTTTTTTTACGGTTTAAGCTTCTCTTTCTTATAATTAAGTTTAAACTTTTAGGTTCAATGGTTATTAACTCTTGGAATATTTGTTTTTGTTGCATGCATGCAGAAACAGCATAGAATCCTACTTGTTTGAATTAAAACATCTTGGGAGGAAGCTTTTTGAAATGATAGGAAAGGCAATGAAGATAGAGGTGAAAGAGATGGAAGAGATGTTTGAAGATGGGTTGCAATCAGTGAGGATGACTTACTATCCTCCATGCCCACAACCAGAGCTGGTGATGGGCATCACACCACACTCAGATGCAACTGGCATCACTATCCTTAATCAAGTTAACGGAGTCGACGGTCTCCAGATCAAAAAGGATGGTGTTTGGACTCCTATTAGCTTCCTCCCAGATTCACTTGTAGTAAACATAGGAGATGTTCTAGAGGTTTGTCAAAATTTTCTAATTTCTCCTTTTGATCATCTACACCTCCATTAATGGAGATGCGCAGACCATTAAAAAAAACAAAAACAAAAACAAATGGAGACACATCACGTACAGCTTCCAAAAGAAAAGAAAAAAATTTGGCATGGCTAATCTTGTATTATAAGCGCCAATTTTTTTAAATGTTTTGATTATACACGTTAACTTTTTTTATAAAAAAAAAAAAAAAAAAAAGTTATGCACGTGGAGTTATAAATGAGTGGTTAAATAAATGTGCAGATAATGAGCAACGGGATGTATCGCAGCATGGAGCACAGGGCAACAGTGAATTCAGAGAAAGAAAGGATCTCCATAGCTTTTTTCATGAACCCAAAATTTGAAGCAGAGGTAGGACCTTCAACAAGTCTCATCAACCCACAAAACCCACCATTGTATAAGAGAACAGGGATGGAGGATTACGTCAAGGGTTTCTTCTCTTCCAATTTAAATGGGAAATCATACCTGGACAAAATGAAGATTCAAAATAGTGATCATACCAATAACTAATTATTAATATTGAAATATATATATATGATATCCAATAGTGGAAATTATATGATTAATTAGTACTGTATCTCATATCAACTGTGTTGATCAGGTTAGATCATCACTTACTTGGTTAATTGATTATGTAATGGTTTGTTCGAAATCTTATATATATAGTGTGTATGTAATAATTTACAGATATGAATAAGAATAGTAGTGTAATTTGTAAACAGTTGCCTCTCTAATTCATGCCTACATGTTCTTCCATCCTAATAAAAGGTCTCTCTCAAGTCTAATCTCACATGCCAAGCTGTCAACTTAAACAAAATGGCCTCCTTAATACATGTACTCCTAGGGCACATAATCATGTCTTAACTTTTAAGACCACAACTCACAATTTTTTGTGAAATTGTAAAAGATGATGGCATATTTTAAATGAAATTTGTTTTTAACGGTTAAAAACTACGTTGTAAAATTTTATTTTCAATCTATAATCATGAAATATAAAATACTACCCTTGAGATATTTTTTATTTTAAAAAAAATAAAATAAAATACATGAAACCTTAAAAAAAAAAAAAATTAAAAAAAAAAAAAAAAAAGTGATATATTGGTCTTTTTGAAAACAGAAAATCCTCCAAAACCTTGTTTTTAACTTTTTTTTTATACAAGAAAAATATTGAAATGTCTCTTCAAAAGGGAGTTTCGGTAAAACGCCATTTTTTTTTTCCTGAAAATTGAAAAGCATCGTACAATGATTTTGTTGATGGAGCGCTTAGGTGCAATGTCGCCAACAATGCGTGCTCTGATGTAGGGATGACCATTTTCCTTCTGGGCCTCAAATCCCCACTCTCCCATCCTTATTTGGGGAAAAAATGGAGAAATGGGGAGATGGGGGTGAAAATCATCCCCAAATTAAAATGGGGATGGGAATGGAGGGACCCTCCCCATCCCCATATATTTCCCCCACAAATTCATGGAAATGGGGATGGGGATGGGGATAGGGATAGGGATAGGGATGGGATGGGGGTCCCAATTTCCCAATTTCCTCCAAATATTATATATAATATATTATTTATTTATTTATTTATTTTTTCAATATTTTTATTCTTACTAACTATATATACATCTTTATTATGTAATTTTTGTATTAGATGTTATTTTGTATTTGAATTTAATGGATTGTACGTTTTTTTATTCTGTAATTTTTAATTACTAATACAGGGAAAATGGAGGAACAGGGAAACGGGAACCCAAGGGAAATGGGAAAACTAAGAAATAGTTGGGGGGGGGGGGGACCTCCATCCCCATATCCGTTTGAGATATATATATCCATCCCCATATCTAAGTGAGCAGGGTAGATTCGGATAATCTGCTAGTTAAGATAGAGATATTCATCTCCGCTCCGTTTATATCTGTATCCGATGAAAAAACTTTAAATTTGTATAGTTTACAAAAGAAAAATATAACTAATATATGTAACGGTACATTTTATCCTATTTAAAGAGAAACAAATACATCCAATAAAGTTTAAATCTAAAAATTAATAATAACTTATATAATTAGAATTAATAATTTACATAATATATTTTTATATATTTAAAATATTAAAATCTATAATGCATCTGGATGGGAATGGATATCCATAGACAATATCCATCCCTATCCCTAAAAATAAAATGGATATTATAATGATATTCATCCCCGTTCCGTCTCTGAAATAATAATATTCATCTCTATTTTAAATGGAGTGGATTATTATGGATATCCGTATCCGTGGATAATTTTATTATCCTTAGATGAGAGGATAGAGTATTTTGGGAGTTTATTTATTTATTTTTTCCTTTTTTTGGGGGGAGGACTCGAACCCACGTCCTCGTAGTGTAGATGTAAGAGGTTTACTACCGGACCAACCTCATCTTATCTATTTGGGGATTGTTTTTATATGGGAGTATATGGGTAATTTCTTAAAAACGTGGTTATTAACCATTAAAATCTTTTTTTTTTTTTTGAAGTATTACAACAATTCAAGGTTTGGGGAAGGGAAGAGACTCAAACCCATAACCCCATGATATATGTGTGAGGAGCATACTACTAGACCAACCCTATCTTATCATTAACTGTTAAACTTTCATACATGGTTAAAAACAAATATTCAATGTTTCTATAGGCTATTTCTAATTGTCTCCCCAAATTTAATATGTTGAAAAAATACAAGATTTTTAATTAATTTCTTAAAATTTTAATGCCTATAATCCTACAATAAGAAAAATCTAACTATATAGATTGATGGAATAAAATTTATCTAACTATACAGTTTTAAGAGATTTAGGTTTTTATTATTATTATTATTATTATTATTATTATTATTTTTATTTTTATTTTTTTTTTTTTTATATTCTTAATCTCTTGCTTCTTAAATTTAGACGTACTTTCAAGTTATTTTTATAAAAAATATATAAATAAATAAATAAAAATAAATGAACAAGCAAAACCTTGACAGGCCCAAAAGAACGGCCCAGCCTGGACGGGCCCACGCTATATATTTATAACTCTGTTGGGAAAAGCAGAGAACAGAAGAAGCCGAAAATTCGAGAAAGAAAGAGAAAATGGTTGTAGAAAGCGAAAACCCAAAATCTTCCATTACTACCACACCAGCCCAAGAAGACCAATCCAACCCTAACCCTAACCCTAACGCAGACGACGACCTGGAGGAGGGCGAGATCCTCGGCGGCGGTGACGATTCCTCCACGATACCCACGGCCGTTACTGAACAGCCCCACCCACTCGAGCACTCTTGGACCTTCTGGTTCGACAACCCATCTGCCAAAGCGAAACAAGCTGCATGGGGAAGCTCCATGCGCTCCATCTATACATTTGCTACTGTTGAAGAGTTCTGGAGGTCATTCTTCTTCTTCACCTAGCTTTCTGTTTTGTTTTCTACATGTAAATGGGAATTTTTTTAGGGTTTAATTTGAGAATTTTGATTTGATTCTCGGTTTGATTTAGTAATTGAATGGAAGTATTTGGTGGGTCATATGCAAAATTCTGAATTTGTATTCAATTCGTATAATATGTTTGGTTTGCTGTGAAAATGGTGGTGAATCTTTGTTGTTATTTCTTTTTGATGGATAAGAATGTAAAGTGAAACTTTTGTGTTTGTTTCTTTTTTATGGATAAGAATATGTAAAGTGAAACTTTTTGTGTTTGCTTGTTTTGCTATAAATTTAGTTCGTTTTGGGTTTCAGTGTTGGTGTTTGATCTGATGTTGAGGGAGTTGAAACAAAGTAAAGGAAATTGAATTCGGGTTGTAGATTCATTGGCATTAGAGTATTGCAGCATTGATTAACGAAAGATTCTTCTTCAGTTTCCTTTCTTCGGTGTCTTTTTTTATTGAATGTTTTATTTGATGAGAAATTGGATTTTTTGTTCTTGTGAACCGGTTTTCGGTTATGAATGAGAAAGATTTCTGAATTTATTATAATATGTGATTTTCTTAATCGTTGACTTACGATGTGTTTGTTTCTGTTTCTTGAAGTATGAACAAGTATGAATTTTATTAGTCTGAATAGGTTTAGTGTGCTTTGTAAGTGCAATGGAAGTCTGAACTCTGAAGCCATGAGCTATTAACCACGGTTTTTAAAGGTGTCATTCTCATGATTGACCCTCTGAGTTTCTCCATTAATCACTTAAATCAAAACTTACATAAAATTTATTGACGTTGATTTTATATGCTTTTGAAACCTTTTATTTTTGGTACAGTACTTTGCTTCTCATAAAACTGCATGTGTTGCTTGATATGGTATTTTACCTTCTTGAACTGCCCATGTTTATTATTAGTTGTTTTTTTGAGTTTGTCTCCTGGAAATGATACTTAAAGTTTGCCTTCAAATTTCATTATGCTTTCAGCCTCTACAATAATATAAATCATCCAAGCAAGCTGGTTGTGGGAGCAGACTTTTATTGTTTCAAAAGTAACATTGAGCCAAAATGGGAGGATCCTGTTTGTGCTAACGGCGGGAAGTGGACTGTTACCTGTCAAAGAGGCAAATCTGATACATGTTGGCTTTATACGGTATGCTTTGGGCACTGCATTCCATTCTTTTTGTGTTTCTCTTTGGCTTATGTATACAAGTATACATAGTCTAACCTAATACCAATTACTAAATATGGCCTCAAATTTTCTACCTGTGCTGGTTCTAGTTACTGGCATTGATCGGAGAACAGTTTGAACATGGAGATGAAATTTGTGGAGCAGTTGTAAATGTCAGAGCTAGGCAGGAAAAAGTATCTCTGTGGACCAAGAATGCTGCAAATGAAGCCTCTCAGGTAACTTTTGATAATTAAACAGCTTTACCAATATCCATTTTACAGTTAGTCTATGAATCACTAATCCTTTTGTCTTTGGCAACCAAAAGAATATTTAAGGACATTGCTGGAAAACAATATTCTAGAAAGTAAATGGCTTTGTGTTTGTAAAAAGCATCTATGTGAGTTTTACTTATTTTGAAATAGTTTGTGGTCAGGATAGCTGTTGTAGTACTAAGTATGCTGTCTTTGGTGAATAGAGCAGAAGTGTTTTAACCTTATATTGTCATGATCCTTTTATTTTATTTTTTCCCTTCTCTATTTTGCTGTAGTCCTCGTAAAGTCTGCCACTCAATGGTGTGTGTAGTTCAGGTTTACAATATGATTTAAGTTCTAAAAAACTCTTTTTTAAGTCTACAGCCTTTCTTTAATATTCACTATCCCGTGCTTGTGCAATTGAAGAACTTGCATCACTTGTGGGTCACCTATTGTGTGAACAGACCGATATTAAAAAAAAAAAAATGATGGAGCGCAGTTGATGTACTATTATCTTTAACCGAAACTTCATTGCTTGATATTGATTGTAGACCTTGCACAATGTCTTCTTACTTATAATTCCTTGTGGCAGGTGAGCATCGGTGAACAGTGGAAGAAGTTACTTGATTATAACGAAACCATAGGATTCATTGTCCATGTAAGGATTTATTGTTTGATTTTTTATACTGGCCCAAATTTTCTTTTTATAATTTACAAACAATTAGGAACAATAGTATAGATAATAATAAATCAAATGCTTTTTTGTTTTCTTTTCCAGGATGATGCGAAGCATGACAGAGGTGCGAAGAACCGCTACACGATATGATGAGCTGTATAGATATTTCAGATTTAGTCCAGTTGGAAGCAAGACGATAACGATCCATCCAGCAGTAGGCTATAGTTGCTATTTTTGGATTTTAGAACCACCTGTTACTTCTGCAAATGCTATAAGTTTCTTAGAACCTCAAGCAGTTGTACACTTTTTAACATGTTTTATTTGGGCGATTTACAAACTTAGTATCCTTCAATTCCCAACTCCTATAAGTTTGCAATAGTTCCACCCTGGTGATATTTTGCTGGAAATTATTATGGAAATTTACAAAAATTTTGCCTTTCATAAAATCAATCGTATAGTTTTTTATAATTGAAAAACAAATCCTATAAATTTGCACCAAAAAGGGTTTTTTAAATACAAAATCAAAATGATATTGTAGGGTTTTTGCAGATATATGTTGAATATGCAATGTACAAGACTTGGTTCTTCGATATAAAAACTGTAATTACAATTTATTTACAAAGTTTTACTTGTATAACAAGAAGAACAAGTGTCTTGACAATTTAGGTAGGGCATTGACGAAATGCAGTATAAAGACGGTTGCTATTTGGCTACAAAGTTCTACAAAAATTATATATAATTCATTTACAGCTGATAATGATGTCCCTTCTTTTCCCTCTCGCTATCAAGATATATTAACAAGAGAGATGGAAAAAGAAAAATGAAAAAAATTAATATGTAAACTGAGATTTCATTAGAAAATCTCTCCTTCCTCCCCATCAACATTCAGGTTAAAAATTTCCTCATCCTCAACTAGTATATAATCTCTTTTCATAAACAAACCAATCCGCTCCAACGGGCTAAGTTGCCCTCCGCCCTTTACGAGATGAGGAGACAAGCAACATCCGGTCAGAGACTCGAGTTCCTTCATAATCTCCAGGTTCTGTTCAATCTCCACAGTTCTTTCCATCTGAATGGTGATGATAAATAGCAACATGTAAGAGACTACTCTTCAAGCTATGAATCGGTTCAAACCTATAATATATTATATGAAAATATAAATATAAATTGACAAAAGGTAAAAACCTTGTGCAGGGCAATTCGAGCAGCTTCTCGTTCTCTCTCTCGTTGCTTTTTCAACTCTTTCTCCGCCTTAATTCGCGAGGCTGCTTCAGCAGCCTTGAGTTGGGCTTCAATTCTAAGCTTCTCTGCATAACAGAAAAATCATACCATCAATCCAATCTGAACAGGAAAACAGATAAAGTTGCTGACTTAAGTAGTAGACCTCCAATAATAGATCAAGTGAGACAGAGTGACAATTCAAGGTAAATTTACGTAAACACAAGAACCTAGCATATCACTTCAATGGCCTTCCAAGCAAAAAAGCTGTGATCAGTTTTGCTTTAGTTTGGTTTCTTAGGGGAATCAACTTGAAAATCCATCAAACTGTAAAAATTGAAACTGACGCTGAAATCAAAACAAACCAAACCAGATCCTTGTTTGAGACAGAATGGATATGGTTCAGGTTCTAACCCATAGCAACCACTAAAATCTAGTGTGGTAATGTCTAACGAGATGATACTCCATTAAAATTGCAAACAATAATTTTATTGTTAAACAAATTGAATATGGAATAACATTATTGAAAACATAATTTAAAACCAATAAAAATTACTTGGATCTCAATAATAAGAAAAAAAATTCCTAAAAAATTCCAACCACCAATCTTGTACGCAATACGATTTTACACATCTTAATGTGCTATCTATCACTGTTATCAAACCTACAAATGCATGGCATAACTGAAAACTTATCTCATTATCAAAATTAGAAAGATAGGTTCATGCATTAGACAGAATAAACTCAAAACACTCGAGAATTATGAACATCTCCTTCTACATCATCACGCAATCATTTCACTGTGTTTCCAACAATTTCTTTCATCAATGAACTTTTTTGTTCTTTTCTTCTTCTTTTTTTCAAAGAAGATCAAGGACTAATTTTCTTCTCTTTTCCTCTAATAATTTGTCTTCTAATTACACCAATGAGTAAAAGATGCTCATTAATTTCAAATTAAAACAGGTTGTAGAAAATAGAGGGAGAAAAATTGCAAACAGATGATGACAGCAGATACCGCCAGCTTTACCAATTAAGCAAAACTTCAAGACATACACAAATTAATTTGTATCCATGCGATTATATCATTCTCAAATACAATAGGATTGTGGAGAGCACTAGTCTCTTTTTGACACATTATTTTAAAAATTAAAGATACTATTCCAACATTTTTAATGTAATAACAATGAAGTTCCAAAAACAAATTAATAAATAAATCCTAGCAGAAAGTTTGGTAGCCAACAATTTCAACAGAAGACAAGTACTATATTGGCAAACAATAGCAGAAACAAATATTTTTGCGATAACCATAAAATATGTAAAATAAAAGATGGTTCGCACAACACTATATATTGCATAAAATTATTTCTAGTAGATAAGAAAGCATGATTTTGCTTAAATCACCTTCCCGCTGCCTCTTTTCTAATCTTTCCTTCTCTTGCTGCATCTTCACTGGGTCTATTTTATCACTCTGTATAATAAGAAAAAAGGATGTATGAGCATTATTTGACAAAAATAGTATGATAAAACTTGTAGCCCACATGTGGACAAATATTCCAAGGATCACATCTACATTATCCTCCCTCATTATTAATAGCAAAAGCTCGAAAAGGCTTACGTGATCAAGGAGTGTCCTATGTTGAGCTTTCAAAATTGTGTCTGCAAAACGACTTTTCAACATAGCAGCACGAAGAGCCTTCTTTGGTGACATTTGTACATCAAGAAGTGGAGTATTCCATCCTACACCAAATAAACATACTCAAAAAATTAAACAATTGTAATATGCTCTCCTTTATCTTCTGTCCTTTCACCAGGCTTGATGGATTTCAACCAAAGTGACTTGCCAAGCCCAAATCCATTCTCACGCCCTTAATCTAGCATTGCTCGTTACAACCCAAAATTGAACAGGCAGGGGGTGAATACTTAATTAGGACCATAATCACTAAGTATAAAAAAAACTGACCTTCTGTAGAAGCAGAATCTATTGCAGGAGGCGTATGCTGAGAACTAGGACATATGTTCCCATCATCCAAAGCACTTACAGCCCCTTCATATCATTTCCACAGCATGCCAATGCTCAGAACAAGTAATAAGCGCAAGAATATCACATACTTTAAATAAGAATATAATCTCACCATCAGAATCTGGATCAGATTTGCTCATCTGCGATGTTAATGTGCTTTTTGCTTGACAATCCTAGATTTAGATATAAAGCTTCAATTACACATTGTCCAGGATATTAAGTGTCAAATTCATTACATCAATCAGTAAAAACCATTCATACCGGGTTTGAAGCATCAGCACTACATGCACGATGATCTCCACACAATGATCTTTCCGAAGTGATATCTAATCCGAAAAAAAAGAAAAATCAGTCTGTTAACTGGAATGTATCCTACACAGAAGCAAGTGAAAGATCAACCAACCACTTGAAGAAGCATGAATTGAATCGCTGGGAAGATTGCATTGACATGAACTGCTGCCACATTTACTGCATTTTTTGCAGGCAACTGGGCTCACTGGTGGCTTGACATTGACAATGACGCAGGTACGTCTACCACCATCATTGGTGCCTATAAGACACATTGAAAATTAGCTCCTATAAAGAGCCTTGATAGTGGAAATGGTACTTTGACATTCCATACCTTTGGGTAAATTTTTCACAACCAACTTCGTTGTGCAGCGTTGTGTTGGTTTGGGAAGCTCCACCTAAGAACAATAGCATACAACTCAGGCAGTGTAGACAGCAATGCAAACTTATATTATTGTAAAATAAAGGACGAGCACTAATTACAAAGCATTAGAAGCATTAGCAATCAGATGCACTCACACCACAATTCACATGCTGAATTGAATTAAGAGAACATTGAGGAATATATAATCTAAAAGAACTTAAAACAACTTTTGAGTTCTTTATTCAGATATCATAAAATCAATGCAAGCTATATTAATAACAGGCTGATTGATCACAAATGAGATGGATATTACTTACCTCAGCAGCTCTAGCATAACATGAACTCTTTACAGCCTTTTCTTCAGATTTCTTGGATTTCTTGGGCAATGAAGCATTGAGCAAGGGAGGTGTTCTGGGACAATTCTCTCTTGTATCATTGGCTTCCATCATTCTTCCACTCAAGATTTTACCCGACCCAACCTTTGGTTTTTCATGGATCCATTTTTCCTCTAAAAATTTCCATTTTGAATCAAAGAAACCATTTAATTCCACCGCCATTTGATGAACATCATTTTCTGGAGGATTATAGAGCATGGCATTAGAAAAGGTCAGCCTGACATCAGCCACAAACTCTTTGGTTTCTGAGTAGATATTTTTGTTCAGTTTACTTTTTATTGTTCCCAAATCCATGGGCTTAGATATAATTGAGAAGTAATCAGGTATATTCAATTTTATGGGATCCACTGGAGTTTTGAAAACCCAGGCAGCTGGATGGGTCATCAGTGATTTCAAAAGGGCAGAACACTGATGAGTTATACCACGATCCATTTTACGCCTCTTCTCCTTTGGGCCCTCTATCACCTCCGGTGCTTCACGCTTTTTCACAGCAGGCATAGAGGATCTCTCATTGGAATACTCAGAAGCAAAAATATTTTTGCTATCAGATAAACCATGTGATTTTCTCATTTCCAGTTGATTGCTTCCATTGACAACAGAAGTACTGTAACGCCAATCTTCAAATGACCGTGTTCCAGGAACAGCTTCAATTCTCTGGGTCCCAAACTTAATCTTCAACTTCTTCTTAGCAATCATTGTTTCCGCAGCAGTTTCGGAAGCAATCATGGTGAGAAACTGCAAAAAAGAGGGCACCGTCTATGTTCCCTGGTTCTTAAAAAGTATAGCACCCGACCTCCTCAAACACAGTGACACCGGGTATAGCAGTGTCCTTCCCAAAAAGTAACAACATACACAAACCGCTCACCAGAAACCTGTCACACATTTTGCAGCAGATGAACATCCCAGTACTTATTATTGCAACATAGCAAATAACATTAAAATAAGCACTACCAAAACCAGTAAAAATCAGCAAAACCCATAAACTGGTTATGTCCATACCAAATAAGCAATACCAAAAACGAATAGTGAAGGGACGGAAAAGTTTGATTGCATTATTTCAATCCAACCGTATAACAACATTAAAATGAACGAAAAACAATGACCCAACCAATAATAACATCCAAGTTGAGCACAATTCAGATTTATTGGATAAATAACTCATCTACCAGAGAGCAGTGTTCTAAAACACACCCTAGGCGCCCGCCTAGGAGCTAGGCAGCCGCCGGCCATGCCAATTAAGGGGTAAATGGGTAATCAGCCAGCCTAGGCGGAAAGGCGCCTAATCGGCAACGAGGGGGCAATGAACGCCAACAAAAAAGACATCAAAAAGACGTCATTTTGGGGTTCATTAGGTTCATTAAAAAAAACCCAAAACGCTTTTCTCTTCTCTTCTCTGTTCGCTCTTTTAGAACACTGCCGGAGTCAAAAATAAGAACACAAAATTCTAAGACTTTGACTCCTAGCTGAAAACCATAACCCCAAAAATTACAAAAAAAAATACACTAAGTAAACAAAAAACCATCAAACACAAAAAAACAAAAAAACAAACAGCGCAAGCAAACTGGGACCCGAAATAAGATACCGGTTGATATTAGAACTACTTGGAGCAGTTATTGACACACCAAAATGACTAGTAAGACACTACTCACAACAGATCGACGCCACAAAAGGATTTTTTTTTTAAATGAAAAGTAAAAAATCTTAAGAAACAAATTTAAACACAAAAATTAATCCAAACACCAAAACACAATGATACAGTAAACTAGGGTTTTGAGTCCGTAACCATGAGCACCGAAAAAATTCACAAAAATCAACACTTAACCCAAATCAATGAAAATAGCAATCATCAAGAAAAAATCGAAAGCGTAAACAAATACAGAGAGATCCAGACAGAAAAGGAAAACCCCAGAAGTAAAAAAACAATGATTTCTTCTATTCCGGCCTCAGCGGCCACAAAAATCAACTGGGTCGTTAAAAAATTGCATGTACAAAGATAAAAACATACATAATTAGACATATTAAACAATAAGGGTTTTGGGTTTATAAATAAACTATAAATAAATAAGCTTACCCGAATTGAATCAGTGTCGGCGGCCGAGATCTCCAAGCAGTCGATCGATTCAAGCGATAAACACTTGAAGAGACAGACAGCGAGAGGGCTGAGAAGCCCTCGAAGTCTCGAAGTGGGTTGAGAGCAGAAGCAGAGTTGCAGAGAGAAAAGGAACGATATTTGAGGGTTTTCGAGTGTGAGAAGAAAGCGAGCGGTAGTTTGCGAGCTGCTCTCTCTAGGGTTTTTGTTTTTTTTTTTTTTTTTTCGGTTTACGCGTATAATTTAATTGGATTGGGAATTCTGTTGATATGGAAAAGAAAAGGATATATGAAATTACGTTTACGTCCCTGATTATTGGAGTGATTAAATTAGATCTTTTGAATATCGCAAGTACTTTAAAAATATATCAAAGGGGTGATTTTTATAGGAAGGAAGAATTTTGGGGTATTTAATCATTGTGAATTTATGATGCATGGAACAAAATCATCAAAATATTATGAAGTGTTTGTTGAAGTGGTAAATGTTAATCAAAGTTTTTATGGAGTTTGTAAGATTCCAATTTAGATAACGTGAAGTTATGATAATAATTTAATCATGACGATTAAATCTAAAATTTTAAAACTTTATTGAATACGATCCAATTGGATTATATATTTCTATGTAATAACTGTCAAACCTATCAATTCATCATAATAGAAAAGATTGATTTACTTTATTTTTATATTTTTATTTATGGGATGAAACCTATTAATTGTCTGATTATTCAACTGATAAATGTAACTTAATTATGTATAATATTATTCGAATATGCATTTGGTTATTATTATTAATCATAGTGAACCTTTTTAATAAATGATTTCACTAGATAATTTGTGAGCTCATCTTTTCGGAAAATGTTAAATGTTGTTTCAAAGCTTGATGCTTCTCCACGTTCACTTTTAATCTTGAGATCCTCATCAATGTTAGCGTCGTAGTTTATCCTAGAAAAAATGTTAGTATCATAGTAGGAGTTCAGGTTTTACTGTACGCGTTATTAACATGTTTATAAAGTTTGATTCCCGTATTATGGGAGCATCGTAGATGTTTCTCGATTATGGAAGTAGATTATAAATATGTGGGTTAGACATGTATAAATTTATTGATTAATATCGTCAGGTCATATCGAACTCGTTGAGTGTCATATTTTCAACAATTTTTTTTTACTAAATACTATTTATAGACACAAAAAATTATATTTGTGTATGCACAAGGCTACCAGTCTACCACACGGGGGTGGAGACAGACAATTTTAATTTTTGACTAATATAATAAAATATAATATTTTAGGGTGCAAAGTGAAATTTTATAAAATTTAATGTTTAATATATAATTTTTTTAAAACAGATTTTTATATTTTTTTTCAAAAAAAAAAAAAATTATATATTTTTTGTTTGGGTGCAACCCTCATTCCAGTAATTGTTGACATCAAAATTCGTTGTTCACTTTGGCACATCAAGTCTCACGGTATTGTCCTTCAAAGGGACATCATGGGTTAAGGCTAGCCTTTGTCTGTTTATACCACAAACTAGTATTGACTTTAACCGATGTATGAGAAAACCCTCTAACAACCACCACAGTCAATGGTAGTATGCGTGTTTTTTTTAAGGAGTGGTGTTATTGACACACCTCTACTGATCTATTTATGTCTCACTTGTTTAAATTTTGATTTAATTAAATAAAGTTAAATGTTTTTATTAATTTATTTTATTTATTTCCAAAACTACCATTTTACTTATTTTTCAAATTTAATAAATCTCATCTCTAATATCTCTATCTATCTCAGATCTCTTTATCTACGGTCTCGTTTTTCTCTCACTTCCCATGAACGAATTTATTTTGTTTTTCTTCCTATTTCTTTTTAAAATTTTTTTTTTTTTATAATATCGAGCTTTATAGAAAAAGCTAGGAAGTCACAAGACAAAAAATAAACAAACAACTCTAAGAACAGGGCAATCCAAGACAAATCACACAGAGAAAAAAAAAACGAAACAGCCCACAAACAAAATGAAACAAGAAGCAAAGAGTAAGTATTTGTTTTGATTATCATCATTTCACTTTCAGATTCTAGAAGAGTAGTGAGATTAAATAATAATCAATATTTTATTTGTCTAAGGTACCCCAAGTGTTTGATTTATTATTTAAATAAGATCTGTACAAGTATTTTTAGAGTTTAAGAGTTATGAAAAAAAAAATCAAGAAAAAGATTAAAAGAACATATATATATATATATATTTTAAAAGGAATGTGGGGTTTTATTAGATTTACCTTGTAGAATATTTTTTTTCCTTAAATTTTATGTCTTTTTTAGTAATTTTGATAAAAGAAAAAAAATAATACTAAATAATTTAAAAAGTAGGGCATAAATAGATTAATAGGGAATGTGCCAATAGCACCGCTCTTTTTAGGGGACCTCCTTCTAGTGTCGATTGTTGACTCCAAATTCGTACAGTATACACACAAGATCACCATCCACAATGTATTATCCGTTTTAACCCATTAGGCCTTACAAGTTTGTTCTAAAGCGTTATTGTAGATTCATGAGGTTTATTTATACTACATATTAGTCTTAATTTCAACCATGTAAAACCCCTTTACAACATTACTGAACCATTATATTACCTTGATAGTAAGTGAAACTATCATCATATCGTTGGTTTTGCCTTTAAATTTGTTTTTGTTATGATTTGATAATTATTTATTAATATATAGATAATTATATTTTTATTTTGATAAAACACTGAGTCAAATTTGTAGTAGCACAATTATTTTATTTTGTAAGAAAATTATAGTAAACTGTTTTACATTCATATGAAACTGGATTTAAATTTTCAATTTTAATGCAATTGTTTTTAATTTTAAAAATAAAATAAAAATTTTAAAAATAAGCGTGTTCTCTTTGTTTACAAAATTTACAAAATTTAAATTCATATCAACTGTTTTATTCTTTTTGTTTTCTATTTCTGTTTCAATTCCACTTTTATTATTCTCTCTGTTTGCTTTGAATGATGAGATCTCATCAAGAGATGTCTTGTTGTTTCCCTCACGAGACCAAAAAACATAGGTTGATTGTGGAGGAAGCCATTGTAGATGACAACTCTGTCATTGCTCTGCATCCAAACATCATGGAGGAACTAGGCCTATTCCGCGGCGACACTGTCTTGATCAAGGGCAAGAGGAGGAGGGAAACAGTCTGTCTTCAGATTCTGATGAGACTTGCCAGGCAAGTAAAATCAGAATGAATGAAATAGCAAGATCAAACCTCAGAGTCAAGCTTGGAGACATGGTTTCCGTCCACTCTTGCTCTAACATCAAATATGGAGAGAGGATCCATGAGCTGCCTCTTGATGATACAATTGAAGGCATTGATGGGAACTTGTTCGAGGCTTTTCTCAAGCCTTATTTTTCTGATTCGTATCGTCCTGTCAAGAAGGGTGATCTTTTCCTGGTGAGAGGAGGAATGAGGAGTGTTGAGTTCAAGGTTATTGAAACTGATCCTGCTGAATGTTGTTTGGTTGCGCCGCACACGGAAGTCTACTTTAAAGGAGAGCCTGTCAAGAGAGAAGATGAGGAGAGGCCTGATGATGTTGGTTATGAAGATATCGGTGGTGTCAGGAAACAACTTGAGCAGATTCGAGAGCTTGTGGAGTTGCCATTTAGACATCATCAGCTTTTCAAGACTCTGATCAAACCACCAAAATGGATTTTGCTTTACGGTCCTCTTGGCACTGGAAAGACATTGTTAGCCAGAGTTATCACTAATGAAACCGGATGCTTCTTTTATTGTATAAATGGTCCTGAAATTATGTCCAAGATGGCTGGTGAGAGTGAGAGCAATCTCAGAGAAGCATTCAAGGAAGCTCAAGAGAATTCTCCTTCGATCATATTTATCGATGAGATTGACTCTATTGCTCCCAATCGTGAGAAGACAAACGGTGAGAGAAGGATTTTTCCACAGTTGTTGACTCTTATGGATGGTCTCAAGTCTCGTTCTCATGTCATTGTTATTGAAGTTACGAATAGGCCTAATAGTATTGATCCTGCATTGAGGAGGTTTGGGAGGTTCGATAAAGAGATAGATATAGGTGTCCCGGATGAAGTTGGTCGTCTTGAGGTTCTACGTATTCATACGAAGAACATGAAGCTTTCAGAGGATGTGAATTTAGAAAAGGTTGCCAAGGCAACTCATGGATGTGTTGGTGCTGATCTTGCAGCTCTATGCACTGAAGCTGCATTGCAATGCATTAGAGAAAAGCTGGATGTGATTGATTTAGAAGACGACATTATTGATGCTGAGATTCTCAATTCCATGAGTGCTACGGATCAGCACTTTAACATTGCAATTGAAACCAGCAACCCTTCTGCTCTACGCGAAACCATTGTGGAAGTACCCAATGTTGGATAGGAAGACATTGGTGGCCTTGATCAGGTTAAGAGGGAGTTGCAAGAGACTGTTCAATATCCAGTGGAGCATCCTGAGATGTTCGAGAAGTTTGGTATGTCGCCTTCAAGAAGTGTTCTCTTCTATGGCCCTCCTGGTTGTGGTAAAACATTGATGGCTAAGGCTATTGCAAACGAATGCCAAGCCAATTTCATTAGTATATAGGGTCCTGAACTCCTCACAATGTGGTTTGGAGAGAGTGAAGCCAATGTTAGGGATGTTTTCGACAAGGCCTGCCAGTCTGTTCCTTGTGTTCTCTTTTTTGATGAACTTGACTCTATCGTGGTTCAAAGGGGTAGCAGCGTTGGTGATGCTGGTGGCGCTGCTGACAGAATTTTGAATCAACTTTTAACAGAGATGGATGGTTTGTCTGCGAAGAAAAACATCTTTGTGATTGGAGCTACTAATAGGCCTGATATTCTAGACCCCGCACTTTTAAGGCCAGGTCGCTTAGATCAATTGATATACATATCTTGCCTGATGAGATTTCAAGACTACAAATTTTCAAAGCATGTCTAAGAAGATCTCCTGTCTCCAAGCATGTCGACCTAGCAGCTCTGGCCAAGTTTACTGAAGGCTTTAGTGGGGCTGATATCACAGAAATATGCCAGAGGGCATGTAAATATGCTATCGAAGAGGAGATTGAGAGGGATATGGAGAGGCAAAAACAGAAGCATCAACTGATCTATGAAGTTGTGGAAGACGATGAAGTGTCTGAGATTGAAGGCAAGCACTTTATGGAGTCTGTGAAGTATGCCCGGAGGAGTGTTAACGATTCTGACATAAGAAAGTACCAGTCTTTTGCTCAAAACTTCCAGCAATACAGGGGTTTAGTAGATGGTGAATTCAAGTTCCCTAAGTCTGAAGTAGCGGCAAACGATCTTTATGATTAGTTGCTTAGTTATTGTGTTAATTTGTGTTCATGTTTAGTGTGTTACAATACCAAATGATATTCAATTTCATATAAAATAGTAAATGATAGTTCAAAAAGTGAGAAGGGGCATCACTGAATATTGAAGCCAAGCCAAAAAGAACTGTGAGAAGCAACACATGAGTAAAATCTTTACATTTCCAGGCAGCATATGGCAGCATTTTTAACTAAATCCAGCTAATTCTCTTCCAATGGCTGTCATGTGTAACAATAATAATAAGAATAAAAATGTTTGACATTGATTGATAATTTGATCAAAAGAATATATATACACATACATATTCGCTTAATTTTCTAAAACATTTTTTATTCGGTTTGCTCAAGCAATTCCTTTAAATTTTGTCATGCTACGATTTTACTTGCGAATGATACTTGATATGCAACCGATAATTTTGATTGAATTGTAATCCGATTCATACTTCCACCCGATACGTACCATGTTAGGATGCAGTACCGGCAAATAAAACATATATCTTGAAATTTGACATATCAATTCACAATGTAATTCAAGGTCAGTTTTCAATTTCTTTTTTATTGAAGTGCTTTCTGCTTTTACTTAAGTTTCTCTAATTTTTATTCATACTCCTGTCATTTAAATATATCACCAGCAGGCCAAGTGGCGGGATCTTCATGGGTTGCACGGTGCACCCGATGCACCCAATATTTTTCACTTCACTATCTGTAACCGACTATAACTAAAATCAGTTATTGAGAATCCTATTTTAGGCGCCAAACTCTCTCTCTCTCACTCACTCTCTGTTTGCTTTTCAAGAAGAAGGAAAAAGCTCTCACTTTCTACAAAAAATTCAAGAACAGAGAAAAAGAAAGAAAATTTCTCAGTCTCTAAAAACCGCCATGGACGAGGAAGATCTTAAAATTCGTAGCAGAAGTAAAGTACTGAAAATGTACATTGAAAGGGTGGAGACAAGGCTTGACGGATTGAAGATGATCGAAGACTCATTGATGGGTTGGGAAGCAGTTCAAGTTCTAAGGGCAAGACTTGAAGAACTAGAGAGAGATCATCGGGTTTTCAAGGATCGATTCAATGCCTTCACGAATGAGACGATTACATCGCGCAAGAGTGTCCAAGATACGAGTGATAGGCTTTTGTTGTTGCAGAGAGAACACGAATTCTTAATGGATAGGAGTAGTATTTTAATGGCCGAGTTTGATTTCGTAATTCATCAAGAGAAGAAACTCATGGCTGATGTAAACGGTGAAGACATTTATACTAACATTGAAGGACTCAAAGAAGAAATGTTATCAACGTTGACTGAGATTCAAAGGGGTGTGATCAAGAATGATGATCATGGAAAGAATCGTTTGACTGAATTCATTAAAGAGTGTGGACAATCTGATGAAGATTGGGAGGACGTAAAAGCCGTTAAAGATCTAGCGGTCAAGCTTGGGATTCAGCTTTCTGGTCTGCTTGTTGATCTTATGATTATGCTGTCGGAGAGTGATCAAGTTGTTGAAATGTTTGAGACATTTAGATGTACACTTGAGTCTATTGAAGCTGATCGGAATCCGGTTGTAATCAACAAGTTTGTTAATATTCTGAAAGTGACTGACAGTGAAGTGAAGAAGAAGAAAGTGTTGGAAGGGAGCTCAAATGATGGTGATGAGAGTAAAGTGAAGGACGAAAGCCAACTGGAACAAGTGCTTGATAAATTGATGAGTGAGATCTTCCATTTGGAATTGATTTTGAAGGATCATGGTGTTCCTGAGTCAATGATAAGCAAAGATCAAGTGTTGTGTTTCTTGAAAGCAAGGCTCAAAATATATGAGGATGATTTGAAAGCTGTGGAGTTGAAGGTAAATGAATTGAAGGTGTTGTCTACATTTGTTCATGGATCAAAAGAAATGGATCGATCTCTGAAACAAGCAATGGAGTTGAAGATTAATGAAATCTGGACCCAATTGGAAGAGCCAAAGGAGGAGCCTGATATCTCTCAAGGAAGTAGTAACAACTGACCAAAAATGGTGGCAGAGAGGTGATACACATATTTCTGAGTCATTTTCTTTACTATTCTTCCTTTTAGCTGCCTAGGAATCTATCAAGATTTTTCTTTGTTTTGGTTTTGTTATCTGTTTTTACATTGATAAACTTGGAGAGTGGAGACATTACTGTGCAGTGTGTAATCATTCTTTCTGTTAATGTTAAAGAAATCATTTGATCTCTTGTCTGTGATCTAAGTCCTTGATTTACTTATTAGTTATAAGATTATAATGTATACTCCTAATTAGTTATAATGTAATCATTCTTCAATGAGTACAGGCAAAATCATCATGCTAATTAGTTATAAGATTATAATGTATTTTATCATTTTAGAAAACAAAATCATTAATGATGGTGGTGATTGAGATTATATATAAAGATTGTGTTTTAGAATGATATATAAATGCAACAAATTTTCATTATATAATATTTGTCTAACTAATCGTAGTAGTCTTTTTTAATTGATGAAAGTCAATTTCAAAGGTATGAAATTTTAGTGCGAGTAAAATTTTTTAATTAAAAAGAATCAGTAAATTCAAGCTAAAAAAAAAAAGATTAGGATCATAGATTAACATATTATTACAGATTAGTATCATTTCCAGATTAGTAAAATTTAATGTATTCATCATATATAAGTGGAGCCACAGTTAACATCAAGATTGTCAAAGCAATGGCTGGACTTTCTTCCCAACCTTATAGATGCCAACCTACTACATTTCTCGATATTTTCATTTCTCTGGATGTTAAAATCCATGAGAATTTTTAAATTGACTTTAAAGTTTCTGCAGAGTTACTTAATCAAAAACAAAGAAATCAATCATGGCAGTGAAATCACTTTGAACATAGTCATCAAACATTTGTTATCATAGACGCACAAGAGCAAGTGAGGCAATCAAACAAATAATTTTCAGGAGAGAAGGAAAGACTTAATCCCACATCGCCTACGAAAGAAAACGTTCAAGTGGATATAAGCCTGTCAAAGCCACTTTATTATCGCCGAGCTCAGTAACATGGGCTTGTCACCCAAGTGGTGGCATTAGGATGGTGGAACGTTGGGTTAATTTCCAATGGATCGGGTTCACTGTGGTATTATACTGGCCCGCCCGTTCCAAGTCGAGAGTTGGACCATGGGCTTTCTTCGAAGGTTGGAGGGTCATGGTTCCTAAAGCGGAGGGCACAGCGTGAGGCTGGTTTCACAGAGCAGCGATCACCTCTCTCTCTTGGCAGTGGAAGGATAACGGTCCGGTGCCTCTTGGGCTCAATATGGTCTAATGGGTTGACCCTAACTGAACCACCACCTTTTTTCATTTTTATTTTTTTTTTTAAATTTTATTTACTGAAAATAAAATCTTATTGCACTGTATTAACATTAATACAAATTTGTGTTCGATGATATGCTTATTCCTATGACTTTATTGAATTTTTTTTTTATATTTTTTTAAAAAATAGTTAATAATTAATTTTAAATATTCTTACCATGAATAAATCAATAAATATTTAGTTTAATTAAAAAAAAATTAATAAACAATTTTTTTATATATAAAATAAATATTTCAAATATAATTTTGAAATTATAAAAAAAAATTAATAATATAACACATATTTCAACAATATTTCATGTTTGTTGAAAAAAGAAAAGAAAAAAAATGTTTTTTCTAATACAATACAACATAATATCAATAAATATGATGTATTAACTAATACGGTGTTTGTTATATTAGGCAATTAAAATGTATAAAAATAATACAATATAAGTGTTTGAAACACTATATTGTATTATTTTAGTACATTTTAATTGCTTAATACAATGCAATGTGGCGAAACAAACGAGATCTAAATGTATCAGGTCCTTCTATTGATTATAATGTACTGTTGTTATTATTATTTTTTATTAGAATAAACAATCTGATTATAAATGTGTCAGGTCCTTCTATTGATTAAAATAAGAAACATAATATTAAAAAATAATAATAATAACAAGAAAAACAACATAAATAAATAAAAAAAGTAAATTACGATCTAATTTTATAAGAAATTTTGTTTTGTATTTATAATGAATTTACTTTAATTTTATATAAAAAAATAATTGATTAATAAATATTACTAGACATGTTTTTGAATTTTTTTAATCTTTTAATTATTGGTAAATTATTGATTTATTCATTCTAAATAACTTAAAACTATAAAATAAAGAAAAATACAAACAATAAAATAAAATGAATCATACTAAATGGATTATTTTATTACAATAAATTAAAATTTAAGATTTTAGGGTTTAATTATTGGACGTGTTAGGTATGTCAAATTAAAACTATTAAAAATAAAAAAGATTTTCTTTAAAAAAAATATGAAATGTTGAAAATAATAATAGATAATTTAATATAAAATAAATTTGAATTAAGTAACAAAATGACATTAAAAAAATATTAAAATATATATTTTGCTTGTAAAATAAAATGCAAGTACACCACCTAATTGGAAACGAAGTTTAACACAAGCTGTGCTATAAGAAGATTTGTTTTATTCAATTCCATCTATGATATTCGGAGTTGCTTGAAGTTGCTCCCTCAAGTGTCTGTTGCTTTTGACTCCAGGGCTTTCGATGCCTTTGCGGATAGTCTTGCGAAACAGGGCTCTAGTAGTGATAGAGATATCATTCAATGGGGCGACTTGTAGTGTTTTGCCTGTCTCTGTTTTTGCTCCTTTATGCTGGTGGGTGGTTTTTTCGTTTTGGTGCTGTCTGGGCTGTTGTCGGGCCTTCCCTTTTGTGCTTTTCTTTTTAATAAGGGTTTTGGCCCAGTGTGGGTCTTTCTTCCGGCTTGCCGATAAATAAATTTTAGTTTTTTTTTTTTTTAAAAAAAGAAGATTTATTTTATTTAATGTTATATAATATATATATATAGTCTTTCTATTATCTATTCTTTTATATCACGATGAAAAATGTGAACCATAGATTATGGAGAAGTTTTGATAAATATATATACTTTGAGTCAAAGTATGTAAATCTAATGGTTCACATTAGATTATATATATATATATATATATATATATATAAACAAAATCAATATATTTTAAAAAAAATTTAAGGTAAGGCAGGATCCCCACCTGATCCAAAGGTCGGTCCTCCCCTATATGGACACTAAAATTATATCATATGGTATTAAAATTTTATTTGATTGGTTATTCATATTACATCATACATGAAACAATTAGTTTAGATAGAATATTTTCTCATTCATTCGAGTGTCATGAAGTTGAGAAGACTATAGCATTAAACTCAGCTATTAGATGGATGAACTTGAGGCTTGGGTAAATGAATTCCAAGTGAACGGCTCAAATCCTACTAATGACAAAAAACTTAAAAATAAAAAAAATAAATAAAATAAAAACAATGTTTATCCACTAGACATGGCAGACAAGAGAAATGAATAACAAGATAATTTTAAACAATGAATTCTGCTTTTGGTAATGATTACTTCATTTCAATTTTAATTCAAAGAATGTAAAATATGTATACGGTCAAAGTTCATCGAAAAGAAAGGGAAAACAAATTATCATATATAGATGGGTGAATTGAATAAACCCGCCGAGTTTATGCCTAATTACAATTGAATTGACCTATTGCTAGAAATTGCACAAAGCTCTCTTGTATTTACTTGTCCTCCATTCAAAGTTAAATGTTCAGGGGAAAAATTATCCATTTTGGACCCTTAATCATTTAATTGGTTTAAACTAGTTTCGATTTTTGAAAATCTAAATATTTTCGGTTCAATTTGGTTTTGTTCAAAACCTAACGTGTCCACTCCTTTTATGGACGATAATACATAGAGATTTAGCTATTTTGTATAGTTACAAGTTAGTTGTTAATGGATTTTAATCCGATTCAGTGGTATACAAAAATCAAGAACTGGAAAATTAACAAATAAAAGAAAAAATCTAACCCTTATAACTGAGGGATGGTAATGGGGCGGGTCCGGGATGGGGTGGCCCTCTTTGCACCCCGCCCCATTTATTTTTAAAACCCCATCTCCACATAAAACCCTATAATTTATGGAGCAGGGTGGGGAGGGACGAAGGTATGATTTTCTCATTCTCACCCATTTACCTCATTTAACCAATTTATCAAATTATTTATTGAAATAATAAATATATAAATCAATGAATATGATATAATATATAAAGTAATTCTAAAAAATTATTGAAAATAATCTCAGAAACAATAAAAATAAACAGAAATTTCACAACTAAACAAATAAATTCAAGAATTTTAAACATAACATTAAAGAAAAAAATAAAAAATAAAAAATAAAAAATATATTTTAAGTGGGATACCCATTGCAGGTTTTATTATTTATTCCCACCCCGTTCCACCCTCACTAAAATGAAAATTGAAATCCATTCACATCCCATAAGTGTGGGTCCCTGCAGGTCTATAGCCGCGGATTATTTTGTCATCCCCAGATAATTGCCTTCGTAACTATGCAGTACGGTAGCTAAATTCTCTAAACAATTGTACCGAGAATTCCGGTGGCAGGTGCTCTTCTTCTCACTTGCTTATTTCTTGATTATTTTTTTACTTAACAAGAATTTTGAACTTGCTTCATTTTTTTTTTTTTTTTTTTTGTAAGGAGGGCAAGAGAGCCCGAAAAGAAACAAAACTACAAAGAAGGAACAAGCCTAGCAGCTGCTAGACCGACATAATCATCATCCAGGATGTTGAGAATCTGCAAATGGGGGTCTTCAAAGGTCGTGATTCTCAGCTCTAAGGAGTGACCAAGCTTGGCCAGGCCATCTGCAGCTCTATTGCCTTCTCTATAGACATGCTGAATGCAACAACACCACTTGTTGTTCATTAATGCTTTACAGGCAGCAATGATATTGTAGAGGTGGAAATGGTGCAAAATGTCACCTTTTCAAACTCATTTGGTGATATTGTCAATGGTTTAATAAGTTGAGTTTAAAAGGCACATATTATGGTGAACTACCAAAATTGCCCTTAGATAATCAGTTATGTTATTCTCTTTGTACTTTTCTCTCTCCACACTTCCAACAAAAACGACTCTCTCTCTCTCTCTCTCTATCTATCTATCTATCTATCTACAAATAAAAGTTCAAGATTTGTGGTTGCCTCGAGTTTCATCTTCAACTTATAAAATAAGGTAATATTTCTTGAACTTTCTTTTTTTAATTTGTTCACATTTTGTAAACCAGCCATTGTGAGAATTTTTAGATCTCCGAGCCTTTTCATGTGTTACCCGAGCCTTTTCATCTGTTCACTATCCGAGCATTTTCATGTGTTTCCCGTGCCTTTTCATGTGTTTCCCGTGCCTTTTCATATGATTCCCGTGCCTTTTCATGTGTTTCCTGTGCCTTTTCATGTGTTCACTATCCGAGCATTTTCATGTGTTTCCCGTGCCTTTTAATTCACTATTCGAGCCTTTCGAAGAATTTTCAAGCTTTTTTATGTCTTCCCCGAGCCTTTTGAAGAATTTTTCGAGCCTTTTGAAGAAATTTTTGAGCATTTTCATGTGATTTAATCGAGCATTTTAAAGAATTCTATGAGCCTTTTCATGTCTTCTCTGAGACTTTTCAATATCCTTACCATAGCCTTTGTAAATGTAATATTTGAAAAAAGTTTGTAGTCCTGAATTTTCATTAATGCTTTGTGATGATTAATTTGACAGCATCATGAATCGGGTTAGAATAGTAATATCTTACAACGGTCGATGGGAGCAGTTACCCGACGGAAGTCAAAGGTTTGTTGGATCGGATAACCAGGGAATGTATGTGTCAAAGGATATGACTTACGAAAAATTGGTGGCGATCGTGCATACCATTGTGAATTATGATGTAAACAAATTCAATATTGATCTGTCATCAATATCAATTGTTCCTGGCAGTACATGTCGCACATTTATAAGAAATGACAACGATGTGCAGTTTATGCTAGGGGAAGATCGAGTTATCCCTCAAGTATGTGTCAGTGTAACTGAGAGGACAGCTGGAGATGTGATCGGGAATGATATTCCTCCTCTTGAAAATACCCAACAATTAGGATCCTTTAGCGGTAGCAACCAAGTGTTCACCCAAAGAAGTGCCACTGAAGGTGGGGGAAACATGTGTGGTGTCCCACCGGTAGCGGTCGACCATGAAGATTTAGTTGAACCTCAATTTGGCGATGTGTTTGGTTGTCGAAATGAGCAGTACAATGAGCAAAACAATTACCCGAACCCTGAGGTGGATAATGAGGCAAATAATGAACAGGTTAATGATCGGGTTGATGATCTACAAAATGTGGATGAAGACCCTGCACAAATTGAAACACGAGGTAGACATGTACAAGGAGTTAGTTGCACTCCACTTGATATGCCTGGGCCTTTCGAGGTCCGGTATAATGTAACAGCATCTGCAACGTGGGTTATTCCCGGAGCAGATTCATACTCGTTTGGTATTGATACAACTAGCACCTTGGCAACGCCAGAACCTAGAACCATGATTTATAAAGGTCAATTTTTTCCGAGTAAAAAGGATTTGAAGAGGCTAGTTGGCCATTTTACAATGCATCATAACTTTGAATGGAAGGTGAAAAGGTCCAATAAGACAACTTTACATCTGGTTTGCATCATTGACGACTGTACATGGAAATTAAGAGCGGTGAGGAGAGATGAAGGGACATACTTTCAAGTGAGAAGTTTTGTCAACGAACACAGTTGTCCCTTGGAGGAGATTCACCGTCGCCACCGACAAGCTAGTGCAGTCATAATCGGAGAAGTCGTTGCACCTAGACTTCAACAACATGATGGTCGTCTCATGCGTCCCAAGGACGTCATCGCCGATATGAAAACAATGTATGGCATACAAATCATGTACAGTAAGGCACACGATGCCCTTCAATATGCATTATCATTGACCTATGGAACGCATGAAGAAGCTTTCCAACTCTTGCCATCTTTTGCATACGTTCTGGAACAGCAAAATCCTGGCACAATCACCGACTTACAATGCACTGACGATGATAAATTCCTCTACTTTTTCATGTCGTTAGGGTCCTCAATTAGAGGTTTTCGGAGGTGTATACGTCCTGTGATTGCAGTTGATGGTACCCATTTGAAGGGAAGATTCGGCGGTACAATGTTTGTGGCAACTGCACAAGATGGAAACGAACAGGTGTATCCAATTGCTTTTGGGTATGGTGACTCAGAAAATAATCTTTCATAGGAGTGGTTTTTGGAATGCTTGAGGGGTGCCCTTGGTAATATAGATGATCTGGTTTTCATTTCCGATCGTCATGCAAGCATTGAAGCAGGGATATCTAAAGTGTTCCCTTATGCAACCCATACCATATGTTGTTGGCATTTTGGAGAAAATATGAAGAAGCGATTCCATATAAAGGATGTTGCTGACATAATGAATGATGCAGCTAGGTCGTGCAGTGAATTAAAGTATAATCGTCACATGGAGGAGTTACGTAAGCTGCACAAGGCTGTATTCGATTATGCTATTGCTGCCGGTCCTCACAAATGGTCCCGCGTACACTGTCCCCAAAGAAGGTACAGGGTGATGACCACAAATGTTGCAGAGTGCATAAACTCATGCCTAAAATTCGCACGGCAACTGCCATTGATGACGCTGGCAGAGTTCATTAGGAATATGCTACAAAAGTGGTTTCACGATCGTCATGCAGCTGCACTGTCCATGCGTCATCGATTGACCGACGCAGCACATCTTGTGATCCTGAAACGGGTCGAGAAGTGCGGTTTTATGACCGTAAATCCAGTTGACTGGAACATATTCTCCGTCAGACACAAGGGAAAAAAGTGGACGGTTGACTTAGCCCGCAAGACTTGCACATGCAACAAATTCCAAATGGACTTTTTTCCATGTTCACATGCACTTGCAGTGGCAAGGTACTTGACAAGTTACAGTTAACACATTATATTACCCAAACGTGAATCTCACTATTTTCATTGTTGCAGGGAGCAAAACTTGGATTTCACATCTCTGTGTGCAAACTACTATAAGAGGGAGACACTTATTGATGCATACTCGGTTCCTATTATGCCTGTTGGCCATCCTTCTTCATGGGTTGTGCCATCTGACATCGCAGCGCGGGTGGTTTTAAATCCAAAGACAAAGAGACAATCAGGTCGGCCGATGGAGGGTCGACATGCCTCGTCTTCGGAGAGGACAACCACACAATCGTGTAGAAGATGTGGACAACCTGGACATAATAGCAGGAGGTGTTCCAACCCGCCTATGGTTAATAAAGGTCCCAGTAGAATTGTCCCCGAGGAATATCGTCACAAGTGCAGCATCTGTCATTCAATTGGACACAACAAACAAACGTGCCCTCATAAGGAAGGCAATCAAACATAACAAGGCAGTACAAGATGAAGACGAATTGCCACCAGAAGCACCTTGAGGAACATGTCTCCAAGTTGATGTCTTCCAACATCGTTTAGACTTTGGGAACCATGCTCGATACAGTTGTGTTGTTTAAATCGTTAAGCTTTAGTTGTTCATTTTCATTGTATTATTTAAATCGTGTTGCAACGCACTAAATTGTTCACGTGCGGGTTGGAAAGTGAAAAAAATTAATTGATTAATGAAAATAATACATGAATCTGTTATGTACATCAATTACAACTCAGGGAACAACCCATATATACATCATTTATACAACAGTGTTGTGAAGCGAGTTACAATAAACCTCCACAGCCATTTTCTCCCAGATGGTGCCCATATCCTCTTCTTTCCAATCGAACTCCTTCTTGTTTGCCAACAAGTACTCTACCAATCTCAAAGTATGGGCACCACAGTTACCGCTGCAAATCACCATATGAACAACCATTAGAATGGAATTTAATTAAAACCAAGTGAGGTATAATAAAATGTTGAAACAGTCATACCCCTAATGCTGTTGGGGCACCCCACGGGATCCATCCATGATGCTCATCCGAAAGGCCTTCTTCGATAAACTGTATGTCACATCATCCTTCGTTTGGTTGGAGTGAAACTCGATCTGATGCAACATCGAGGGTATAAACCAACGTAGGCACGCAACCTGCTTATTCCTGTACTCCCATGTGACCTCCTGTCTGAACGAGTCTAACAGGTAGATCTTCCCTTGGGTGAGGTCGACGCTGGCCAGTACCTAATGGTTGCGTCCAAGGTTGCAAGGTATCATAACCTGTTAGTGTTTCAACATAGTGTTATGTGCCTAAAATCTAAACATAGTATTAACACATTGAAACCTTGTAATTTAAACACTCACCCAATCAACCGCGTGCCATGGCCGGTTTCCTGACGGGACTAATCCTCGGACCGTCTTCAGGTCATCATCGTGCCACTTGTGTTTCAGCATAGACCACTCCTTAGGGGGTACGGCCACCCCACTGCCGAACATCCGCTCCCACTGAATATCTAACCATGACTGTATATAGAAAATTAACCACAATGTTAGGTAATAGATCTAGTAAACACATCAATTAAAAAATGAAAATCGTATTGTACAAGAACTTACATAGAACTGGGAATCCAGTAAGTTGACCCTCTGAGCGTAGACAGTGGGGTATGCTCGTTGACGCTTCCGTAAAATCAATAAGTACGCATCGATGTGCTGACAATGTAAACATTTAATATTGTTAGGATTCTACAATTACTGATAAAAACTTATACAAACAATTAAAGTAAGGAACGTACCGTATCCTCCAACTCCATGAAGTTGGTTTGGAACCGTTGGAACCAAGTGACACCAACTGGTATATGTATATCCACATCACGTCTGCATAATTGCTGAAGAAGTTAGATGACCAAGTAATATTAATTAAAAGATTATGTAATGAATGATTATACGTACAATTCCCCTGTGGTGTTCCTCTTGTAGGCTTGGTACGCAGTAACGTGGTCAGGATCTAACAAATCATAGGGCTTGAATGCATGCACTGATGACGCTGGCCTGGTCCTTGGCTTCTTCGGCCTACATGGGTCAGTGTATGGGGTCATCAGCTGCCAACCTGGCCTGCGAACCCGCAACTGACGCTGAATCTAGGGCGGACTACAGGCTCCAGAACTAGACTCCACCGGAGGTGTGCGCAGTGAGGAGGATCTCTGCCTCTGTGGATTGCTGTGAAGAGGGCTGCGCTGTGAGGACGATCTGTGCCGCCGTGTATCTCTATGAGGAGGGCTGTGATGTGAGGAGGATATCTCCCGCCGTGTATCTCCCCGAGAAGGGCTGCGCTCTGAAGAGGATCTATCCCTCCGTGTATCGCTCTCTCTCCCTGTATCGCGCTGATGAGTGGGGGAGTTGCGCCTGGATCGCTTCAAGGGTCGCACTGCGCTGGGATCTACTGGAGGTGGTGTGCGCTGTGAGGATGAACTATGTGCCAGGTCATGTGGAAGAACAGGTGGCACAGATCCACCAGGTGGCTCCCGTACTAGAAGTCATGTCTCTATACCAGCACTGCCGTCGGGTAAAACTAGAGAAGGCACTTGCTCCAATAGTGATATCTCTGTACCACAGGGTACCTCTGCTCGTTCTGTCATAACATGACCCGGGTGATCAGATACTGTGTCCGCAGTATGTGGCTCCGTAGTAGGTGCCAGCTTATGTGTGATATATGGGTCAATCCTATGCTGATATGTACCTGTCCTGCTTATGGGACTAAAGTCTCCATGATGGTCATCGAATAGTGGACCATCCATATGGGACTACGATGTCTGACCCTGACCCTGAAGCGCCCGGATCATATCCAACAACTCCTGATGCTGCTGATCTCGCTTCTCATCACTCTTTCGGATAACCTCCATCACATCAACCCATAGAGATTGGACAGCATCCATCACTTCAGCGAATTTACCATCCCAACCCTAAAACGATTTGAAGTTTTGTCAGCACTTAAACTGTTCACTCAATTGAAATTAAATAATGTGGTTCTAATATTTTTTACATACCTGTGGATGCCCGCCAATGCCTCCTCGAGAATCACCTCCAGGTCGAGACTGTCTGGGTTTAATGAATCGTACCCGTTTATGCCTTTCAGGACTCTCATCGCGACCCTCCAAAACTGAATCACCCCTAGGTCGAGGCTGTCTGGGAAAAGTGAAACGTACCGGCTGATGCCTCACGGGACTCCGACTCCCACCGTCTTGGTATGAACCTTCTGTATCGTTGGCTCCGGAATATGCACCATCCCTATCACTGGGTCCGGAATAAGGACCCTCCCTGTCACTGGGTCCGGAATACGCACCCTCCATATCAATGGGTCCAGCACTCCTACGTCGTTCATGCTTAGGGACGTGACTAGGTATATCAGAAACATCGGTATCATACAGACTGCCTCCCAGGTATATGCCTTCGTAGTAAGCTTGAGCCATCTCAACACTCGTTGGCACCAATTCACGCCGTGCAAACATCTGAAATCGGAGTTAGTTCATTGTAATTGTATACATACTAAAAACTATGAAAATTAACAACAACAATACTTACCCTTTCAGTGAAAATGCCATCTAGTTTTCTCCCCACGGTCGTTGACTCAACTCCCATTTCAGAATACGTGGGGGTGGTAGCTCGGAGATTGCCCTACGGATCCCACATTCTTTATTCCCAAGCTCGGGGATAACCTCAAAAGCAAATATCTGTATAATATATAAGTATGATAAGAAGTAAATACATTAGTCATATATAAAAGAAAAAACTATAATTAAAATACATATTCAAATTTTAAATTCTCACCAATAGTGCGTGTGGTAGTCCATATATGTTGTACGTCTCAGTTGTGTGTACGTCAGCACCCCTTTCTTGCTGTCGTTGTTCAAACCGCTCCCGTCGACCATCCAACGCATGCTTGAAACAATAAATTGACCGCCTATACACGTGTGCGCCCCACGGGAACGCATCAAAAGCGTCCAAGTCCTCCTCTAGCCTCCACTGCCATACTGGAACTTTATCTCGCTCGTCTACCCCCATTAGTATCCAGTTGAGCATAAACAATAAGCATAGCTTTACCGCATCGTACTGCTCCACAAAAATACCAATCCGCAGCACTGCTCTCAACTCTTCAAACTCGATGTCTCTACCCTGGAAGTACCGCTCGTGTATGCCATTCTCTACCATATCATACCTTACCGTGTCGGGAATGACTCCGAACTTCAACCCAGTGATTAGACAAAACTCAACCTTCAAGAACCGGACCGAATGCTTACCTAAAAAAAATCTCATCTCATCTTCCGGCCCATCGTGATGCAACTCGTGCAAAAGCAGCCGATGGACAATCCCAGCCGAAAAATGAATCTCATGATGCATCATTAGAAAATGACCAAAATACGACTCAGTATACCGACGTCGATCTTCGATCCTCATATGTTCAGGTACACTATTAAGTGCGTTGTCGATATCAACCAGGTCATGGAAATGTTCATGCTGTATAATTTTTCCCTTGAACCATTCTCCTACTGGGGTTTTAAGCGACTCTCTTAGCTGATTCCTCATCTGCATTCATAGAAAAAAAGCATATGAGTTCATGAAAAGGCTCGAACAAAAAAGTTCGGGCAGTGTATGAAAATGCTAGGGTAATGTATCAAAAGGCTCGAACACTTCAGTAAAAGGCTCGGGTAGTGTATCAAAAGGCTCGAACACTTCAGTAAAAGGCTCGGGTAGTGTATCAAAAGGCTCGGGTAGTTTGTGAAAAGGCACGAACACTTCATTAAAAGGCTCAGGTAGTGTATCAAAATGCTCGAACACTTCAGTAAAAGGCTCGGGTAGTTTGTGAAAAGGCACGAACACTTCATTAAAAGGCTCGGGTAACGTTTGAAAAGGCTCGAATAACAGTTCAAAAAGACTCGATTAAGTTTAAAAAGGCTCGAAGTAAAAGGTTGAAAAAGGCTCGATAACAGTTCAAAAAGGCACGACAATAGTACAAAAAGGCACGATAACAATACAAAAAGGCACAATAACAGTTCAAAAAGGCACGATAATAGTACAAAAAGGCTCGATAACAGTTACAAAAGGCACGATAACAGTACAAAAAGGCTCGAAATCACTTCAAAAAAGCTCGATAACAGCTTCACTTCAAAAAGGCTCACGATAAAACACGATAACAGTACAAAAAGGCTCGAAATCACTTCAAAAAGGCTCGATAACAGTTAAAAAAGGCACGGTAACAGTACAAAAAGGCTCGAAATCACTTCAAAAAGGCTCGATAAAGATTCAAAAACACTCAGTAACCTAGATCTTCATCGTCTTCAAAAGAAATTTTTTTCTTAAACTAAAACACTAACCTAATCTCATCAAACAAACATAATGAACAACAAATCAAATCAAACCTAATATACATCAAATACACAAAACTTATCTAGAACAAAAATGCGTGCGAAACAAAAACTTATCGGTCTCGTTTTTCTTCGCCCTTTAGTTCTATTCGACATCGGTATTGTAGCGCCGTCGCCGGTGGTTCTTCGTCAGATTTTGGTCCTCTGTAGCACTGTTGCGCCGTTGGGGTTTCTCTCTCTGATTTTTTCTTTTAACGTTTCAAAACCAGACAAAGCGACAAAAAAGGGTAATTTTGTCTGGTCACATAAAATTGTGCATTTTAAACTTAGATTAGTAACTTGGTGCCTGTTCCCCAAAAAGCGCCGCAAATGGTGACATTTAAATTTCGAGCTCTATTGTAGAGAGGAGTATTAGTAGTTAGCAAACAAATTGCAGTCCGTAAGTCTGATTCAACAACAACATTCTTGAGCCCAACATTCCACAAAAACTGCAATCCTTCAAAAATGCCCTAAAGCTCAGCTTCAATTATGCTTCCAGCTCCCCTGTTCAAAGCAAACCCGCCAATCCACTTCTTTAAAAGGTTACAGACAACACCCCCAGCAGATATGGTACCCAAGTCAGGATTCAGGCTTATATCAACATTAAGCTTGATGCAATTGATCTCAGGAGGAGACCAAGCTATTAGACATGACTTCATCTCACTCTTAGTACTACTGTCCTCGTTGGCTTTTAGCCAATCTTCAATGACTTTAAGGATGATAACTTGCTTCATTTTAGAATTCATACCAAACTCCAAATTCGAATACATTGGTCGATATTTAACTTATTTAACTTGCTTATTTTTTAGAATTAAATAAAAATGGATGAGCCTTTGATTTTCAATTAGGGTTGCTGAAATTCTCAATTAGGGAAAAATCACCCTTTTAAGTAGCAAAATCATTCTTTTGCACTCTATTAGTTTTGAGTACTATTAGAATTTGGTTAGACAAAGTGACAAACCAATTCGATGTAACTATGATAATTTAAAGACCAAATTAAAATAAGCTAAGATGGTGAAAAAAAAAAAAGTTGATCTTTCTCAAAAAGTTTTAAGGAACAAAATGAAATTGGCTTGAGTTTTCACGATTGACGATATAATGCTGAACGATGATAACGAGAATTGCAGTGTTTTTGCAGGCATTATTTTTGTTCTTTCACTTCATTACTTATTGAATTTCTTCTAATCTCTTACAGACTCCTAAATTCAAATAATTTGGTAAGAATCAAATAATTGAGGCTTTGATTCATCTGGGATTGTTTTGTTCCGTGCTGAATAATGACCGAGAATTCTGGCTTATACTTTAGGGTTTCAAAATATTTGCTTTTTTGGTTGCTGAGGAAATGCCTAACTAAGAAGGTAAGGGAATTGGCTACAGTAGTTGTCTTAACCTCAGGTCACTGTTTATTAGATTAGAATGCAGAATGGATTTAGTTCTCATAACTTTAACTTTAAGGTTTCTAAAGTTAGGTTATGTAAATTGCATGAGATGCTTAGAGCTAATATGATGTACAACTTCTGTATGGTTGACCGGAAAATGGGGTTATAAAACGTAGAAAGGAACTCATTCTAATGTTTAAACCTCTTATTTACATGTAAATACAGCAATTTGGCTGATTTAGGTGAGTTATTCACTAATGGTGAACTCTTATTTACAGGTATTTAGGTGTTGTTGTACTGTTATGAGATCAAACCCTTTTTATGCTCTTTCAGAGTTTCAGTTGATTAGAATGTTGGAGACGTGAATCACGTGATTCATGGAATACGATATTTTCTTTGCTTTTTGTTGATGATGTTCTAGGTACTTGTTAAAATTACTTATGAGGAATTTTTGTGGGTTTTAGATAATAAACCCAGAGTAAAGGAGATGTCAAAGGGATCTACTAGTGGTTGTCCAACAACAAAAACCTTTTGTAACATAAGCAACTTGCTGCTGCAAACTGAACTGGCAGACCTAGAAGCCAAAACAGAACAGGAAACTTTGCTTGCAACTGAAGCGCATGTTTATTCGCTTGACAAGGCATGGCTTCAGAGGATTCAACCTCTCTCTGTTTCTCTTCTTTATTCTATTGTCTTTTCTTTCAGTTTTAGCTTAGCTGTGTTCTATTTTGAATCAGTTGCACAGGAAAAGGTGACCCTGACTCAAGTTCTCGAGGACAGAAAGTATCCTCTATGCTCATTTCTTTTCTTTTTTTGTTGGTTTCTTGTAGCTCGCTATATATTCAATGTTTGATTTGGTTTTGTTATTCTTTTTCCCTCGTCAATTGTGCCTGGCATTAACGTCATCAAATCGTACACAATGGAGCTACAGCAGTTGAGAATCAATTGCTCGATAATGAAGGAGCGGAATTCACAGCTTTCCCATAAACACAATGATGTGTGGATGGCATCTAATTTCTATGTCTCAGTTTCTCCTAGCTGCTTGTTTGCTCTACAGATTCGTTTTTGTATTCTTATGGTGCTATTACTATGATTTTCAGGAGCTTGTTTCTTGTAAGAGTACAGTACGTTTGTTTTTCCATGACATTGCTAGAATTTTTGTTATTTTGGGTCTTATAGTTGTGACATATTGATACCAAGTTCTGTTCCTTTTCAGCTTAAGCTTTTTTAGAATGTGCTTGGATGCAAAGACAACTTGATTAAACAAAGGAAATCTGAGAACAAGGTCATCTGTCATAGTAATCTTCGAGATATTTTACGTTAGACCGTGTTACTGTCCGACAAGTTCTTTTCTTCTGTTGGCAGGGTAGAGTTGGAACGACTAAATGCCTTCATTGTGGAAAAGAGGTAGTTAATTAAGCTAGTAAATCTGCTTAAATTGAAGATTGCTTTTAATCTTTATATTCTATGTTGTTTAATCCTTCTTCTTACACAATTTTAAGATGGGAGCGCATAAGTGTGATGAGAAAGCCACATTCTTCGAAGTGAATAAGGGGTACAATAAATCTTGTAAGTAATAATTGGAGATGGCAATCAATTAATCAATGTAGGTAGCTGCTTAGTGTATATTTTACCTGTAGCTTTGGGTTCTTCAACTGATAAACCAGTTCCAGTTAAAGTAAAAGTTGACAAAGAGAGGTTTTGTTTGAGGAAGCAATCTGATGAAGAAGCAGAAGCAAGTGATGATGAGGACGTATTCGAGTTGGATGATGCTAAATTTCCCATTTCTCTTCTGCATGATAAAAAGGAAATAGTTTCCTGAAAGCCAGAAGAAGAAGATCTTTTGAAAGGCCTCAGCAACTGGAATAGTTAAGACGCTGAATTGGATATAAAAGCAGAGCAGGTGACAAGGAATTATAAACCTTGTTTTGTTGTCACGGTTATAAACTTACAATAGAACAATATGTCAAATGCAAAAATAATAGATAACTTTTTTTAACCTCTTTTTTTTCTTTTTATAACTAGTTTTTAGGACACATGCAAGTCATGTACTTAAATTAGTACCTGAGTTTCGTATTTATAAAAATACATATCCTTGAAAAATAACAGATGTTAATATAACATGTTATAGTTTTAATTTATGTAAATGTTATTATATTGATAAAACACCCTGAGGAAGTCTTAAATTCACGGGTTTGACAAGAAGCTTTTCTACACTTGCCTCAAAAAAGGTTTTCCCCACGATGATTTAACAATGGTAATCCATATACAATTGTTTGTAACTTTTTTTGAACATCTCAACAATTTAAATTCAACAACTAAATCCACCGCTTGCAGTCAAATCCCTTATATATATATTCTTTCTTTCACTTTACAAACCTCCATTTTGTATATATATATATATATATATTTAATGACTGACTCGACAAATTAAATTTGTACCTCTATAATATTTCTTATTCCTTTTCAAGTTATTAAATATATAGAAAATTATATTTTCATCCCCCATCTCATTTTACAACATAAATTAATCATCAATCCAAATACTTATTAATTTGGGTTCAGTCCATATCATTATGGGTCATTATTACTAAGACATTTTTATTAAGTAATTCTACAAACTCAAATAAACTCAATTTAAATTCATAATAATTGGGATAAACCATTTAACAATGATTTAACTTATTTAGAATTTTAAATTAAGATAAATCTTAAAAATTACTATACAATCCATGTTATGTAACAATTACTAAGACATATCTATTAAGTAATTCTATAAAATCGAAGGCTTACATTTGTCATTTGACTTTCAAAGAAAATCTAAGGGATGTTATAATCAAAATCTTACTAAAACCCGTCTATTAAGTAATTATATAAATTTTAAGGGTTTTATGACTTTTCTAAAAAAATAAGGGATGCTATAACTAAAATCTTACTAAAAGCTATATATTAAGTAATTATATAAACTTTAAGGGTTTCATTTATAATTATACTTTTAAAGAAATAATAATAAAAAAACTGATCAAACAAAATGTGAGTGGGGTGTGAAAAATCATCACGTGGCAAACTCTCTCTTTTATAACATAGTATAGATATTGTTTTCAATAATTACTGCCGAACAAATTCACCGATTATAAAATTATAAAATTCGATCAGAATACAAAAAACATCATCCCTCCCCAATAAACACTATATTATTGTAATATTTTTTGAAAAAAAAAAAAAAAAACATTAAATTTTACCGCAACACAAAAGATACATAAATATATTTTTATAAAAATTAAGGTGGGTAAATCCGGATTTACAAAAGATACAGTATTATGGGCAGCATGTTGAAAAGGGGTGTAAAAAAAGGAAATAATTGAATTGTATTAAGAAAATCTCCGATTATTCTTCTTCTCTATTTGCTGAATATAAATATGTAACCCTAATTCAATTAAACAGAAACTAATGAATACTCTTTATTACTTTAATATTTCCATAAACTTATATTTCTATTTTTTTTCCTTCCAAACACAATTAAGGTATTACAACTAAGATCAGATATTGTAGGTACTTGTTAGATCACTTGACGATAAATTTTGGTGGGTTACAGATGATATAACAAAATCAGAGGAATTGGCAATGGAATCTATAAGTGGTGAATGAAAAGGTTGTGTGACATATAGAGGTGGCCGCGGTTCGGTTAAACCGACGGTTTTGTCCGCGGTTTAACCGAAACCGGACAGCCAAAAACCGCAACAAAACCGGAACCGGAACCGGCGGTTCCAAAACCGGTCGGAAACCGGTCGAACCGGTTACGGTTTCAGTTTGAGGCGGTAAAAAAAAACCGGTTCAAACCGGCGGTTTTAACCATGGTTAAACCGCCGGTTTAAAAAAAAAAAATTAATTATGGACGAATCAGAAGATGACACGTGGCATACGGTTTGAAAAAATTACCGTTGAACCAAACCGAAACGGTTAAACCGGCGGTTAAACCGCCGGTTTAAAAAAAAAAAAATTCGCCCAATGAACGTGTGACACGTGGCAGAAATTTTGAAAAAAAAATAAGGTGCCGTTGGCCAACGGCACCTGGCAGCTGCAGGCGTGCAGCTTGGTGACCGTTGGCCAACGGCCACTGTTTATTCATTTTTTAACCCCTAAACTTTTCCTAATTGCAAACATACCCCTCTCTATAATCCTATAAATACCCCCCACACTTCATTATTCTTCACACCACTCTCAATCTCTCAACTTCTCTCAATCTCTCTCAATCTCAAATTCTCAATTCTCTTTACAATCTACAATTTTATTTAATTTTCATTTCACATATAAATTCTTTCTTGTATTTTTTAGTTTTTACTATTATCTATTTTTTCAATCATCAAATTGATTAACAATATTTATTTCTTTTATTTTTTACTATTAAAATATTTGTTTTCATCACTATTATTTCAACAATATTTTTTTTCAAACATCTATTTTTTTTTTGAAAGTGTTACATTGTTACCACTATTATTCCAACAATATTTTTTTTTACAATCTTCTATTTTTTTTTACTTGTTTACCACTATTATTTCAACAATATTTTCTTTACATATATCAATATTTTTTGTATTATTAATTTTTCAATGGCTAGTGGGGGAAATAGTTCAAGAAATTTGAACAAAGAAAAGGGTCCAATGCACAACTTGTTGGAACACGTTGGCGGTGATGTTAATTACGACCGATCATACCACGAGTTCCTTCAAGACCAATTTGGATCCGATCACCCTTCTAGTCCTAATCCTCCTCTAATAATTCCCGAATTCGACGGACTCAACCACGATCCCAATACCACAAATACTAATGAAAATCTATCTAACCCCCCACCCCCTTCAAATGATTTTTTTGCAGGTGAAGGTGAAGAAAAGCAAATGAAGTCCATCCTCTTCAGGGTGCATATGAAGAAAACGGAGTTAGATGGTGGATTTTTCCATATACAGTGCAATTACTGCTCCAAATCATACAAGACTACCAAATCCTTTGGATATGGCACGTACTGGGCTCATATCAAAAGAAGTCACCCGTCCGAATTTGAGAAATCCAATAACCAAGCCCAAATTGCCAGGTACGCAACCTCTGGTAATCAATTATTTCATTATACGTCTGAAAAAAATAGGGAAGAATTAGCATTAATGGTTGCAGTAGAACACTTACCTTTTGGTTTTGGTGAGAAAGTAGGTTTTGTTAATTATTGTCAAAATGCATTAAATCCTGCAATGCAACGTGTTCCTAGATCCATTCTCACACGTACACTAAATGCCATTTTCAAAAAAGAAAAAAACATATTGAAATCTTTTTTTTATCAATTTCAAGGTCGCGTTTCCATATGTGCCGACATATGGAGCGACAATTATGGTAGTCATTCATATTTGGGTGTCACATGTCATTATATGGACAATGACTGGGACATGCAAAAAAGAATTCTTGCATTTCGTGTTTTCGATGACTCACATTCAGCTCAAAATATTTTTCAACTCCTTAAAATCATTTTTCAAGAGTATAATATCCTAAACAAAATTTTTGCTATTGGCTTTGATAATGCTGCAAGTAATACCGCATCTATTCCTATGTTACAAGATTTGTGCAATCCCTATTTTGGGGGTAAATTATTTCATCAAAGATGTGCATGTTATGTTTTAAATTTGTGTGTTCAAGCTGGATTAACAGAGCTTTCTGCTTTTATTAGACCAATTAGAGATAGTATTAATTATATTTGGAGGCATAACAAAATCCAGAAACAATGGTTAAAATATTGCTCTCAGAATAATATGCGTCCCAAAAAATTTTCTAGAGATATTACCACTCGTTGGAATTCTACTTATAAGCTGCTTAATGAAAGTGTTGAATATAAGGAATTATTAGTTTCTTTTATTACTTATAACGTTCCTTCAATTTCTCTTCAATTGAACCATTGGAATGCATGTATAAAAATTCTTGAATTGCTACGTGTTTTTAATGATGCTACCAATGCTTTATCTGGTGTTTACTATCCCACTACTCATTTATTTCTTATTCAAAGTGTTAATATTGCTGGTGCATTTAGTGACTGTGAATTCGATATTCAATTGAGTCCATGTGTTGCAGCTATGAAAACAAAATGGCTAAATTATTATGGGGAGATTCCAAATATTTATTTGCTTGCACCGTGTTTTGATCCACGTTTTAAATTAGAAAGTTTACAGGATTATTTGACTCATTATTACAAATGTTTAGGATTAGAAATTGATGTTCTTCATTATTGTGATTCCGTTAAGACTTTGCTTTATGAATTATACGATGAATATCTTACAATGTATGGTCCGTCTTTGAACTTGCCGGTTTCACAACCCCCACCCACATCTGGTGGTACTAGTACTTCCGCAAAATTCCAATTAAAGGGTTTAGGGGATCGACTGTTTTCCCAAAGAGCCAAAAAATTAAGAACATCTTCATCCTCATCTGTCTCTGAGCTTGACCGGTATTTAGAAGACACTCATGAATTTTTAGAAGAAAAATTTAGTCTCCAGGTTTGGTGGAAGACTCATCAACAAGATTATCCAATTTTGGCTATTATTGCCAAACAAATTCTTGGAACACCGGTTTCTACCGTTGCTGTGGAACAAGAATTTAGTGCAGGTGGAAATATTTTGGAACCAAGACGGTCGGTTATGTCTCCACAATCACTTGAAATGCAGGCGTGTGTTGATGATTGGACAAAGGCAAAATACAGACAACAAGAACTTCAGCCGGAGATAGTGAACGACTTCTTTGAAGATGACCAAACCACCGGTACGGAAGGAAGCGACTAGATTCCGTTCAAACTTCCAAACTCCAACACTGAGCAACTTATTAAAGGTAAAAGAACTACGTGGCCTTTGATTCCTCTACATTGGTGGAGGATACGTAGGCAACTTAATTGTGGTAAAAATTAAGTGCAAGGCCGGTTTTTTTTTTTTTTTTGTTTTTTGTTTTTTTAAATTTTAACTTTGTTACTTTGTAATATTGTTTCTTTGAATTGAGCCTTCAAGGCCAATCTCTTATTTATTATTTTTTTTTTTTTGTGAAATTGTAAAGTTGTATTTATTAATAAAAGTGAATTTCTTTTCTTTTAAACATTGTTAAATACTTAAGTACTTCAATGAAAATGTTTGTAATTATTTTTTTTTATTTTAAACTTTGTTCAATTGTAATTATTTTTTGGTAAGATTTTATATTTACAACCAATTTTTATGATTTATCTCACTTGGAAAAAAAGTTGAAAAATAAAAAAAATAAAAAATAAAAATAAAAACGAACCGAAACCGAAACCGTCCAAAACCGAAACCAAAACCATCCAAAACCGAAACCGAAACCGAAACCGAAAAACCGACGGTTCCAAACCGCCTCCAAACCGTGAGCCACGGTTTCGGTTTCGGTTTTAGTGGATCTCCAAACCGAAACCGCCGGTTTCAAACCGAAACCGAACCGAAACCGAACCGCGGCCATCTCTAGTGACATAAGCAACGTGCTGCCACAAACGATGAACCTGACACTAATTGTTGAGGACAAAATGTATCCTTTATGGTCACTTTATTTTTTATTTATTTTTTATTTATTTATTTATTTATTATTATTATTATTTTTTACTTCTTTTATCCATACAATCAGGGATCGTTTGGTGCTTCACATTGTACTGCGTTAAGGGCTCGTTTTGCATTGTATTAGCTAATGATCTAATACAGTGGATGTCGTATTAGCAGAGTAGAGGTTGTATTAGTTAATACAATTTGATAAAAAATATCACCAAAAACATGATTATGTATGAATAATATAATAAAATACAATGTGCCAAATGAGCCTTCAAATGGCCCATTCGCCAAGCAATTGCGAAGGTGAAACAAGTTGCATAATGTCTTAAGCAATAGAATCTCTTAGGGTGCGTTTGTTAACGTTTTTGAGTTGTAAAAACAGTGAGAACTTATTTGGTGGGATGATTTCAAAAAACGAAACTAGAAAACTTTGAGAACAGTTCTCACTTTTAATGAAGAAAAAATTGAGAACTCTGAGAACAACAATTTATCATTTTCAGAATTTCCAGTCTCAACTTCAATGATCAAAGACAAGTAGACAACACAAAATTCATCAATGTCAAGCTCTCCCCATTAGAATCATCACTCCATCGAGGAAACCCAAGAACAAATCAGATCTCAGATTTATGTGTTTGAATTCTTTGCAGCAGTGGAGACCTCAGGTGACCGGAGCAGCTCCAATTCCCGCCGCAGCTCCAGCTCCTTCGGTGGCGGCATCGAACAGCTCTAGCTTCTACTGCAACTCTAGCTCCTTCGGTGGCAACGTCTAGCAACTCTAGCTTCCGCCGCAGCTCCAGCTTTTTCGGTGGTGGCATTGATCTGTTGAAGCTCTACGACCACCTATCGATAGCTCGACGATGGTGTCGATCTGGACTGTGGAGGACAGTGGCGTTGATCTGAAGCTCAATGGCGTAGATCTGAAGCTCAACGACAGCTGTCGACACCTCTGCAGATGCAAGAACCGACGGTGGAGGACGGTCGATTTGCTGAGGTTTGTCTTCGATCTTGACTTTGTGTGGATCGCGTGGGTTTGGTTTGGAAGAGTACTAGTGGGTTTTTTTCTAGCCCAAAAATGAAAAAAAACATACCATACACTTTTTGTATGTTTTGATTTTCCGAATATCGTTTTCAACGATGACTACCAAACGTGTTTTCGAATTCAAAAAATCCAAAAATCTATTTTTCGAAAACATCGGATTACAAGAAAACAAAAACCAAAAAACAAAAACATTACCAAACGGCCCCTTAATTTTTCTGGTTATTCATTTCTCTTGTCTGCCATGTCTAGTGGATAAACATTGTGTTTATTGCAATAATCTTCTTAACCTCATGAAACTCAAATGAAGGATAAAATCTTTAATGTGCTTATGCAATGTAATATCTAACTGTTCCGTACGATGTAGCATAGATAGCCAATCAAATGAGTTTTTCATACCACAGTGATATAATTTTAGTGCCCGTATATAGACATGGCAAGGTTTCGGTTCCAACCGTGGAACTGGAAATGAAAAAACCAGAATCGGAGGAGGTCAGTTCCGGTTCCAATTTTTTCGGAACCGGACGGTTCGAACTAGAATAGAACCGACGGTTCCGGTTTAGTTCGAACCGCCCGGTTCAGTTCGAACCGCCCGGTTCCAACTTTTTATTTATTTATTTTATTTTTTACATTACAAAATATTGCATTTTATTTATAAAAAAATAAAATGTTAGAAAGGATATTATAGTGTATTGAGCTATGGCCCATAACTCTTGTCTAAGTAATTATGCTTTCCTTTCCCTTCTCCTCCTTTTTTATATAGGTTAGGCATCTCATTCACTTCTCTTTTTATCCAATATGGGATGTGGGATAAGTGCCAAGTCACGGTTCACTCGTATATTGGACCTGGTACATTGACGATTTTCTCCAAATGAAAATACAAAGGTTCGAAACATCTCAAGCACTTGGTCACTAATTGACAACAGTCATGGCATCAACTTGCAAAGCGAGGAAAAAAGGATGTTAAGCCTGATGGATATTTATCGTTCAATTTCAGTAGGTCCAGTAGATCGTTGATCTCAATGTATTATTATTATTATTTTTTAAAAAAAGGTTAATAGAAGGATGTCACCATAATCATGGCATCAACAAACAAGCAAGAGAAAATGAAACCTGATGTATATTTATCGTACAATCTCGGTGGGTCCGGTAAATCATTGATTCATTGAGCCTAATAGAAGAAATTTATTTAAAAAAATAATTGAAGGACGTTGAGCCCTATAATAGAAGGACCTGTGTATATTTACTGTTTATTCTCACTCTCTCAGTAAATCAATTTTTTTTTTTTAATTTTATTTAAATAAAAATGAATAAAAGTGGTGGTTCAGTTAGATCAACCCATTAGACCATATATTGGGCCCAAGAAGCACCGGCCCGATATCCTTCCACTGCCAAGAGCGGGAGGTGATCGCTGCTCTGTGAAACCAGCCTCACGCTGTGCCCTCCACTCTAAGAACCATGAACCTTTAACCTTCGAAGAAAGCCCATGGCCCAACTCTCAACTTGGAACGGGCGGGCCAGTATAATACCACACTGAACCCGATCCATTGGAAATTGACCCAACGTTCCACCACTCTGTTGCCCCCACTCGGGTCACAAGCCCATGTTACTGAGCTCGGCGATAACATGGTGGCTTTGACAAGGTTATATCCACTTGAACGTTTTCTTTCCAAAGCGATGTGGGATTGAGTCTTCCTGCTCTCTTGAAAATTATTAGTTTGATTGGCTCATTAACACTTGCTCATATACTATGATAATGTTTTAAGGGTATCATTGTATCAATCTGATTAAAGCAGAGAAGATAAGAAAATGTTATTATCAACACAATTTGTCAATTAAACATTTAAACTTATAAATCTAGTTTGAATTAATGTTTCAATATCATCACAAGATATATCATATATATATGCACACTTCCACTCCTGATCCTCACCATCCTGGTTTTGCAGAAGAAGCAACCCATTTTTTTTTTAACTTGAATTGGTCAAAATTGTTAGAGAAAATTTTAAAATAAATAATATTTGAAATTAAATTTGAATTCAAATAAACACTATTTTTTTTTTTTAATATATAACTGTTATTTTAATGTTTATATATATTGGTATCAGATAGTATATAGACTTCACTTGAATCACTTTCTTCCTCCTGTTCTGTTTTCTGGAAAATCATACATTAACAATATTCTATTCAATGTAGAAAATAGAATACATTATAAATATTCTATTCAAAGGTGTTCTAGAACCAAATGCTTCATTGTTTCCTGGAGGCATATTCGCTAACTCAATGCATCCCAGAATTTGTAGAGGCAAATAACGTCTTAAGGAAAGCGACATCATATCGTGCCTTGAAGACAATTGTATTTAAGTGTTCTAATTTTGTTTTTTTGGCTGTATTTGATTTGTTAACGGTGTTTTGGTTTGGGTTCAAGAAAAACGATCAATTTATGACAGAATTTTAACAATAAAAATATGCAGAGTTTCTAACTTTTCGTGGAGGACTAGATCCAATAACTGAGGTCTATTGTAGACCGATATTGCTATGATAAAATTCGTGCCTCTGAAATTGGCTTTCATCAATTGAAAAAGTATACAAAGATTGGTGGTTGCTATAAAAATTTGACTCATTTATATATAATTCTAAAAAACAATGTTTATGTATAATCTCAATCACCACCATATGATAAATGATTTTGCTTTTTAAAAATGAATGCCAATAGAATTTTTCTTTATGTTAATGAGTTTGAAGAATAAGAGAAACTTAAGCAAAAGCAGAGAGCTTACACCAATGAAAAATTAAGAAACTGAAAACTTGCCCTATTCAATTTCAACTAGTGCTTACAAAGCTCAATAGCTTATATATTTGAACAAGGAAATCAGTTAGTGAAATGGCTATTTGATTGGGCACATTGTAATGATTTTGAAGATAAATGAAATTTGATCACATTAAACTTGTCACCATACAATTGAATTTTACCATATATTCAATCTTGATATCTTTTTTTATTCTGACATGTTCTATGTATACTTGTTTTCAATTCATTATGGAGAAAGAATTCACCCCATCATATTATGAGAACATGTTGCGCTGCACTGTGAAAGGCACACACTAGATTGTGAATTTTGAGTCTTTAATTACTGCCACCATTTAAAAAAAAAAAAAAAAAAAAAAATCAACCTGTACAAAACTACTTCAAACTTCAATTTAAAACATTCTTTGGACTTTCAGTGTAAAGAGCAAAAATTTAGTATAGGAATTAGCGGGGAAGATGTACCGAACATAATACTAGAAATATTGGCCGAAAATAATTGCAAAAAAAAAAAACAAAAAAAAACACTGTACAAACATACTTGTTAATTGTTACATATAAAAGTTGAACACAAATTAACACAAATTAACCAACTTATCATAAAATTGGTTGGCCGCACCTTCAGACTAATTAGGGAACTTGAATTCAGTCATATGACCCATAATGTGAACGCCATTGAAATAAGCAAGTCTAAGAGACCATAGTATAAATTCCAGGAATATGATCAGATAAGAGATCAAATCATTTCAACATTAACAAAAAAAAAATGAATACAAAGTAATTCCTTCTATATCATGTACAAAAAGAAAGAAAAGTCCGCCTGAGTCCCTAAGCAATAACAACCGACAAGTAAGAACACAACATAAAATGACTCCAAAATATGCATATGATCACATAACGTAATTGTTATCTTAAAATATAAATAAGATAACGATTACGTTATGTTTTACCATGCCCGCATATTATCCGGGTTGCATATTAGTATATATATTTGAGTAATGTTACTTTATCCAAATTTAGTACCCAAATGATATGACAACACTCTAATCATTTCATTTAAATCATGTAAATCTAATACAATTTAAATAAATAGATTATAGTGTTGCTACATCATTTAGACACCTTGGATACCAAATTTAGGAAAAGTAGCATTATTGTATATATTTTTAAAGCTCCAAAATTGAATTCTAGTCACCTTAAAAAAAAAAAAAAAAAAAGTAGTATATCCAACTCACAAACATAAAACTTGTCTCTCTCAAATTAAAAAAAAAATATATATATATATATATATATATATATATTTTAATTTGTTTTCATTATTTAGATATTTTAGGGTTGTTGGGTTGTTTTTTTTTTTTTTTTTTTTCCCAAACTTCAATGTATTGCATTGTTTGTGATTGTTTAGTGTGAAAATTGATTTATGTAAAATCCGGATTCGTATGTGGAGAAGATGAACAATGGTTGTTGGTTCAATAATTATCTGCTGTAAAATCAAAAATGACTGTTGTTAAATCGAGACCAAATAAGTCTTAATTGTAGTTTGGAGTTGCCGCAACCGACGTCATCACCGGTGAGTTGACCGACAAAATCATCGGGAAAATGTTCGTCCTGTGCCAGCTGTTATAATCGAAGTGTTCATTTTTAGATTCAAACTGTATGGAGAGAGAAACGAAGTCGAACCTGAACCGTCTCTGAACCTTCATTGTCAGATCTTCGATGATTCATCACAAATCCAACGAAACCGATCGCACCAACGAACTTAGCGTCGTTCGATCTTTCAAATCTAGCTATAGCCGAAGTCAACCAGGGCTTCAGACGGCTCATCAGTTTCACCTCCATTGTGAGCAAGAAGAAGACCAAAATAAAATATAAAAAAAAATTCTTATTTTGCCCCAGTAAGTTTTGAATTTGCAAAAACACCCCATAAATCTGGGTCAATGGATTCAGACCCACGCCCAGGCGTGATCGGGTCGATCGTACCAGACCCGTCACGATCCGACGGCCGGTGCGGCTCTGCTTGAGTCGAATGTTGGCTCGCGTTCAATTGGTCATCGGTTGGTTGCGCCGCCGTTTGTCGTTGCCTCTTGGTGACGGTGTGAAGTTTAGACGGTGGTGCAATGAACCTAGGGTTCATTGAGATCGGTTTTTGCTCAATAGGGATGGCAAAATTCCTTGCGGGAACCCATACTTTTGGGATGGGGATGAGTTTCAATTTGGTGGGAATGAGGCGAAGATGGGGATAAATGGTCCAACCCGTAATGGGTATGGGGTGGGGATGAGTTTTATACTCCCCACCCCGCCCTGCCTCGCTTAAAATAATTCTTAGTTCAACTACATAGTTTCAAAGAAAATAAATATATCTATATATATATATATATATATAAATATATTAACTCTAACTTTACATCTTTTCACCGTTACTTAACATAAAGTGACAAAACAAAATACTATTAAAAAAAAACCATAGCCGCTAACTTTAATTCTAAGTCTCTAATCCTCAAACAACTCAAAGTTCACTGTTCAAACTTTAACCTCAAACACAAGATGACGTACAGTAAGTTTCTTTCTCAAATAACTTTTAAAATTAAAAGTTTAATAACAGTTTTTTTTTTTATTATATATTTTTTTTAAGTTTATTACTTTAATAATTCTCAACTCTTGAATTAAATTTAATTTGTTTATCACTACTTTAGGTAGGCACAAATATGTTTACAGATACTAGAAAATGAAAACCCAATATTAGTGTTATCAAGATAAAATTGTGTGAACATACAAAAACAACATGTGGTGGAAACAAACTAAAGAAGAGAGAACTAGAGAAATAAATGCAACTATTAGATGATTAGCGTTACGATTTTTGAACATTTGACTTCATGCTTTTTGTTTATGTTTGAAAATGATTGAATTTACTTGTGAGAATTATGTTTATGAGATGTTTTTTAATAGTTTCTTGGAATTATTTACTACTTTATATATTATATCATATTCGATGGTTATATCTTTATTATTTAAATAAAAAAATTATTATAAATGGGGTAAATGGGTGGGGATGGGGAAAGTACTCCCCGTTGTACCCCACCCCGCCCCAACCCACTCCATCTATGGTGGGGTTTTATGAGGAAATGGGATGGGGTGCGAGGAAGGTCACCCAACCTCGAACCTGCCCCATTGCCATCCCTATTGCTTATGCCCTTTTCTTGAAAATTTGAAATTCTTGAGGAACTATTTTGTAATTATTTTAGGCCATTATATGATTTTGATAAACTACTGGGGTCTATTTGTAATTATTGAAATTTGAGAGACTTTCTATAATTTTACAAATTAGGAGCCGATTTGTAATTATTAACTCAAGGGACCTTTCTATAATTTTACAAAATCAGGGGCAGTTTTGTAATTTTTAAATTAAATTTTTTTTTTTTTAAAGAACCAACACAAATTCAAATATTTTTTAGTGTATCTTTTATAGTGAAATAAAGTAGTTCATCATTATAAATAGGCTAATTGAAACAAGATGTCGTCAAAGTGACCTCTCTTGTGTAGATTGTTCATGAAAGATGTTGGATGTTTGTGTGTGTGTAAATTCATGCAGGTATTAGCCGGCCCAAAGGAAGGTTAATACTTGACCGAATTGCACACACATGTGTGGTGGTAAACATGTGACAATTATAAGGTTTTACATGTGAATAATAAGTCGATCCAAAGATATATTTATTATTTGACATAGATTATTGTCAATGTTTGATCATTGCAACAAGAGTACCACTTCCAATTAATATTACTGTCCAAAGACTTGATATTAATGTTGTGCTAGGTATCTTGAGATGAGAATTACCATTATTTGAATTTGTTGATTATTGTATTTGGTTATTAACGTGAGCATGTTTGTTTGTTTGTTGTTTTGTTCTCTTTACGGCCAGTGTTTCTACTATATCTGCTAATATCAACTCTATACTCATGCTTAATAGGACCAACCTTAAGGATTGGAAGGAGAATATATAAATTGTTCTCGGCTGCATGGATTTGGACCATGCACTTTAGCCCGCTTCTCTTATAGATGCAAGTTCTCTTGATGACAGAAAGAACTTTGAGAAGTAGAATCGCTCAAATCACATGAGTCTTATGATAATCAAACGCGGCATTCCGGAGGCATTTAATGTTGCGATATATGAAAAGATAACCAAAACCAAAGAGTTTCTAGCTGAAATTGAAAAGCGTTTTGCGAAAAAGGATAATGCAAAAACAAGCACACTTTTGCAAAGCTTAATTTCTCTGCAATACAAAGGCAAGGGGAACATAAATGAGTACATTATGGAAATGTCTCATGTTGCTTCTAAGCTTAAGGCACTCAAGCTCGAGCTGTCCAACGACTTGCTCGTGCATTTGGTATTAATATCACTTCCTGCACAATACAGTTAGTTTAAGGTCAGTTACAACTGTCAAAAGGAGAAATGGACTCTTAATGAGCTCATTTCTTACTATATACAAGAGGAAGAGGGATTAAAGCAAGACATGATCGAAAGTGCTTATTTGGCTAGCACCTCTAAGGACAAGGGCAAAAGAGTGTCAAGTATGACCGTGATGGTGAATACTACGACAGATATGACGGTTCAAGTGAACAACGTCAATGACTGTTTGCTAAATTCCTAAAGGAATGTGGAATCGTCCCACAGTACACCATGCCAGGATCACCTAGCATGAATGATGTAGTGGCATGGTGTAGTTGAAAGGCGAAACCGGACTTTTAAGAATATGGTAAAGAGTATGATTAGTCATTCCATCTTACTAGAGTCACTTTGGGGAGAAGAACTCAAAACAGCAGTTTATATTTTGAACCGAGTGCCAACTAAAACAGCTGCAAAAACACCTTATGAGCTTTGGACAGACAGAAAGCCTAACCTAAAACATTTTCACATTAAAGGATATCCAGCTGAGGCAAGGCCTTACAGGTCACATGGAAAGAAATTGGACTCCAAAACCAACATACACATATGTCATGTTTGTGACGTGAAGTATTGACATCATCATCTTAGGTTCAACCAAAAAAGTCATGCTAATTAATATATATGTTAGTCTATGAGTACTATGTTGGCATCATATTTTCATTTAACACATGGGATGTGGACTAAATATGTTGTATTAATTGAATATTAATTGTAGATGTGGTTTTATATTGCACCCAAATTTTGGTTGACCCGTGCTTGGATTTCAACATTTGGCTGAGTTACACGTATACCATCAATTAATTATTATTAGGTGCAAGGATTCTAACTTTATAATGTTATGGTGTCCCTAATCTAGAATGAATGTTACAAAAGTAAACTCTGTAGCTTAGCAAAGTTGAATAAAAAACCAACATATGGGAATCCTTGGTCAGTGTTGCACCGTTAATTGTACAGATGAATTACTAATTAAAAACATCAATGGCGGACTGCCACTGTATAAATTATACTAGCTAACACTAATTTTTATTAATTAATTAATTTATTTTTTTATATGAATGGAAATTATACAAACACGAATTACTATTCACAAATTTATTTTAGCAAAATATGATGATAGCTATTTATATTTATCTTTTTTTATGTCTTAGTCTCTCTTTTACTATCTACAAGCTAGTAAAACTTTCCATTTTCCACTATCAATTAAGTGAAAAAAAAAAAAAAAAGTAATTATGTGGTTCAAATTCCGACCACTATCAATTAATTGAAAACATAGTTATTTCATTGAATCTTGAACTTGTCTGTTTAAATCATTTCGTAAGTTTTAGTGTAATCACTAGTAGTGAGCAGCTAAAGCTATCAGCAGTAAACAACCAGAGTCCAGAGCTAGCTACAAAATCTCACAGGACTTTCATCAAATGAGAACAGCTCAAGTACTGTGAGCAACTTCAGCTGAAGCCATGTGATACACCATGTCAGTCCATGTCAATGCCACGGTTTTCCAACAGATCGAAGGTTGTTATAATTACCAATCTTGAACTTCTCATTTCTAAATAGAATGCCCACAGTTTTCCTTATAAAACTTGTAATTATAAACATGTTTAACCATGGAATTAATGGTGCCAACACTGCTTGTTGGAGAAATATATATAAAATAATTATTTTATATCACATTATTATTATTAAGTTGGTTTCATTCCGGTAGATATCACATTCATTTACTAACTTCATAATTCGATACAACACACAGGGAATTTATACCATCTTTCACTTATTTTGATTTACACACCATCTTGTCATTAACACGCAAGCATCTTGTAACTACTTAAAGTATCAGCCCTCTTTTACGGTGACTGCAGTTTTAATAAGGTTGAGAGATTTTTCAAGATCATCGCAGAGTTGATGTGGATCAGGAATTATGCTCTCATCAGCTGATAAGATGATGCTCATCTTGTTTACATAACTTACCACATGAATCATCAGTCCCTGCATTAGTAATAAATTTTAATTATAATTAGTGGGTCAATTAAATAAGATAAAAATGGAGGAGCTTTAGCTGTTAACTATCCTCCCTAATCCCTAGTAATCGCAAATTAAAGAGTATGAAATAAAGAAACATGATACGATTCTGTTTTTCTCCAACACCTAATAATGTGCATTAACAAGAATAGTATGTATTGGGTTGTGATATATGTTTTTTTTAATGTGGGATTATTAATATTCTCATCTTCTTCTGAGCTTCACATGTTAAGTTTTAAAGAGCGTGACACTTGTTATTTTCTAGCCTACCCAAGCCAGTAGTCCAGTACCCCTCATGAAGAGTTATCAAATTAATTCTCTTATGTTCTAGCTTTTATCTTGACTATTCTTATATGCTATATTAGGAGAGTGAATCCAAACTCATATAAATTAAAAGAAACCCATGTAATGTACCATCTACTTATATATTAGAAATTCTTGGATGAATCAAGATTAGGTTAATTTATGACAATATTGAAGTGGATTCTAGTAGTGATACTCACATTGGGTTGTCCATAGCAACTTGGAGCAACATAGGCTACCGGATGGCCACAGTAACTTACTTCTTCTTGAGGGCCTGGCACATTTGAGAACCACAACGTTGTTTGAGATGGAAAAGTTGCTATCTGTTAGTGAATGATGAAGGGTTAATAGTTAATCAGTTAGAATATTTAACCTTACATAAGAGAGATCCAGCATAGAAATAAAGTGTGGGATCTGACACAATCACGTTTAAAATAGCTTATGGTAAGAGTACCTTCAAACCACAAAACTTGAGAAAATATTTAGCCATAAAATAGGAGTATGAAGCCTCTAGAGAAGCTTTCTTTCTATCCATTGTTGCTTTGGCTTCTCGAAGATAATCTAATGGGTCATCTCGCAATGCAATGGTGAAGGGGAAGAGTAAATAACCAATGTGGTTGCCCCATCTAGCTAAGGAGTTCTTCTTCATCATATCAGCTAATTCCTGTTTATAAAGCAAATTAATAAAAAACTTAAGAGTGACTTTGTAACATTACGTGATCAAGATTTTGTATGAAAAAAGTACGGAATCTAATACATTATCATTTTTATAATATTTTTTTTTAACGGTAGAAAGACATTACTAAACTAGGTCATAGAATATATAGTATAAATTAAAAACAAGAGAATTCGTAGAACATGAACAAGAAAATTAATCAGCACTACTCACTTGAATCCCTGGAGATGGTCTGATATTCATGAAAAAAGTTGCTCTAAGGCGAATATTCTTGGGGAGATTGTTATTTCTTTCCGATGCTCCCTTGTCAATTTTGGACTCCCCTGGAATGTTTCATCAATAGACTACTTCTTTGAATAAATTAATTCAATTATTATGACCTATAACAGAAATATATAGTACATGGCTCACCGTATTTCCGATTGAGATAGCGAGACAAGCCTGCTTGAGTAACTCCTAACATAACATCGTTTATTGTCTACAAAAATTAACCAGTTCATAAACTTAAACATGAGATAATAAACTTGATATGATTTTGTTTTTATCTGTTTCTTATTCTTCTTTAATTTTTCATTTTAGAGGTTTATATAAAACTTACAATATCCATGACATTCTTCACAAGCTTAACATCATCCAAACTGACCATTCTGTGAACGAATCTCCGAGAAGTAGTAGCTCCATTGCCTAGCCCACCTCTGAGGGGCGTTTCAGTATCTTTCAAGAACATGAATACCGTAGCAAGAAACTTCAAAACATCAACAAAAATGTTCCAAAATAGTGACAAAGCCAACCATAATTTGATGAAGTAGTTTCCCAAAAACCCTCCAGAAGATTTAGTACTAGAATTGGCTTTCTTCATCATGGGAAGGGTAGGAAGTGTCTGAGGGTCAGATACTTTACGAGTAGAAGCAAGTAAAAGAGACATGAGAGAAGTGCCATCACCAAGAGAGTGATGGATGCGGAAAACAGCCGTTGATTCAGCATATGAGGTTTTTAGGTTGAGGAGATGGAGATCCCACATCGGAATTGACATTTTGATTGTGGATTTGCTTAGGTTTGAGACGTAATCTTCCACAATCTTATCAGGGGTGTGGATGTTGTTTGGTTCAAGTTTTGGGACAATAACATGGCTGTCTAAATCCACAGTTGTTGGAACCCATTTTAATCCTCTACTATTCTCATCCATAACCTGCATGTCAGACAGTTGCATGTCATTAGTTATTAGTTAAAACAAAATGCAATATATGAAGTTAGAAAAAATGAAAACAAACAAAAATAGACAATGTCTCTGTTGTAATCATCTTGTATTGTAAACTTGTATACTAGGTAAGCCCATGTCTCTAGTATTTTGTTTTCAGCACAAACTCTTAACGTGAAAAATTAACTATTAATTTTAAGAGTTTGACAAATAGTAAAAGTGATGAAATACATATATATTATATATATAAGCATATCTATAATCATGTTAGACGTACTTATATATCATATATATAGCCATGCCATAAGCTAGTGATCTTGTATAATCATTTAATTATTACCTGCACACTAGAGAAACGAGGGTGCTGAGCAAAGTATGAGGTAAGTTGGCTTTGAAAACTTGTGGGTTGATTTGTGTCTTGAAGCCGATCATAGTAATGATGTAGATATTGGAGTCAGGTTCATGAAACATACGAGCCATTGGACTCAATGGTTCACCACCACCTTCCTCATATTTCTCCATCAATACTTCTTCAACGTTTGCCTTCACTTTGATTGGTTTGAGATCTCCCATAATTATCTATCTAAATTTTCTAGTACAAAAAAAAAAAAAAAATTAAGTACTTGTGGGCACGAGAACTACAAAGAGCTAGTGAGTCTATCTTTCAAACTTCATGTGTGCTCTATTTATATAATAAATGTCAGACAAGTACTGTGGAGTTCATTTTTACTCACTCCTGTTAACTAGGGTGAATATTATCCCATTTCCAAATGATGACATGTGTCCCAAAGTAAACTAAGGGTTAATAAATATTGTTCTACCAATTTTACCCTTTGTCTGGAAAAAAGAAAAAAAACCTAATCCCAAAAATCAACGGCAACACCATTATTTAAAAACAAAAATTGAAAACTGATTTAAAATAAATAAATAAAAACAAAATTGAAAATATTATCCTTTTCAAAAACAAAAAAGAAAAACAAAAAAATATTTTTTTAAAAAAAACATTATTGTTCACCACCATTCACCATCTTCTATTATCAGTTAATCACCATAAATTGAAAAAAATGGGTTTTATGCCCGAGCTCGAAGATCATTCGGTGGGAATTATCTTATTTTGGCTCTGATTTATCGTTGTCCACCACCATTTCTAAACTTAAATGGAAAAATCCAGTTAAGGAAATAGTGTTGAGCGGAGCTGCATTACAAGATCAGTATTCTTTGACGGATTATAGGCTTGGAAGAGAGTTAGAATTGGATTTTGTGTTTAATACTGGTTACATTGTTTGAAACCATGAATGATGACTTGTATATGCTACCATGGAAGTCTTAATCTTTTCGTAATTTCTTTTGTTTAATTACTTTGTCTTTTAATTTGATGGTCAGTGTTAGATTTATCCAAAAATTCTCCATAAAAAAATAAAAACCCCCAAATTGAAACAAAAAATAAAAAAAAAAAAATTTGAAATTGTTCATCACCATCAACACCAACATCATCTTCTCCAAAAATCATCAATTGATCATCTCCAGAAATCATCACCCACACCATCTCAAGAAATCAACACCCACACCAGAAAATCAAACCCACTCCAACACCCACACGACCACCACAACCCCACCATCTTCAAATCAAACCCACTCCAATCTGCACCAGAATAACACCCACACCATCAATACCAGAAATCAACACTATTTAACACCAAAAATCAACACACACACACACTCCCCAAACCAATAAAATACACTCCAACACTATTTAACACCAGAAATCAACATCCACACTTGTCAATAAAATAAAATAAATAAATGTGTAATAAATATATGTAGTAATTTTATTGGTAGGGGGCACCCCTAGTTACACAAACACTCGCCAAACCAATAAAATACACTCCAAATGAATAAAATTGATTCATATATTTAATCACACCCCAGATCAATAAAATTGCTACATATAATTGTTTTTTCTTTTGGAGGGCGGGGTAGGGCTGTGCGTAAATAAATATGTAATAAATATAAGTAGTGATTTTATTGGTTGGGGGCACCCCCCTTCCTTTTTGGAGGGCGGGTGTAAATAAATATGTAATAAATATTGGTTGGGGGCACCCCCACAAAAAAAATAAAAAAAAATAAAAAAACCAATAATACACTCCAAACCAATAAAATCGATGCATATATTTATTACACCCCAAACCAATTGCTTATTTATTTTTTATTTTTTCTGTGCCCCAAACCAATAAAATACACTCCAAACCATTAAAATTGATGCATATATTTATTACAACCCAGACCAATAAAATTGCTACATACTTTTTTTTTTTTTTTTTCCTGTGTTTTGTTTTTTGGGGGTGGGGCTCTATGAGATAACAATTTATATTTTAAGATTCCCACACATAGTAGATATATCAAATTTTTTTTTTTATAAATAAATTTTTTTGCTAACAAACCATTAATTTGTATTAACTAATTTTTTTTTAGTATTGTTAACTAATTGTAAAATTTCAACAACATCAAAAATTGTTAATAAAAAAGACTTAATAATTAAAAATCATTTATGTGATTGTTTAAGAGAATTTATTCACCATCATATTAATTACGTGATTGACTCTTGATTACCTATAGATTTTTGATTTAGGAAAAAAAATTATATTATTAAAAATTATTACAATTAATTGTAAATTATATAGATAACTAATTAATAATACTTTTTTTTTTCAAATATAACAACTAATTAACAATAATAATAAAAAAATATATATGAATTTATAGCTTGTTGGCAAGAAAAATAAATTATGGCCCGTCTTTTAAAATTACTAAATAATGTAATACTTCAAAAAAAAAAATTAATAATTAAAAATCAATTATGAGATTGGTTAAGAGAATTTATTCCATTAATTAAGTGAATGCCTCTTGATTACCTATAAAATTTTGATTTAGGAAAATATATATATATATATATATTTATATATATATATATATATTATTACTAGTAACGTACCAAATATTATAATATATATTGTGTAGATAACTAATTAACAATACTTTTTTTTTTGAGTGGTGCTATTAGTACCTCCACTACTCGACTATTTATGCTCACTTTTTAAAATTTTGATTTACTTATATAAAATTAAATGGCTTTATTATTATTTTTGATTTATTTCTAGGACTACCCTTTTACTTAGTTTTTAAACTTAATACAACTCATATCTTTTTCAAAAAAATAAAAATAAAAATACTTCATCTTTAATTTTTATATATAGTTTTTTCACATTCATTCGCAGGCCTAGTACTTGTTTTTTTCTTCATATTTCATCGTAAAATCATCTTTATTAGATGAGATTTTTTTTTTTTTTTCTGTAGTCGCTTGGATTGTTAATGATACATTGTGAGTGTGATATTAATTGTCTGATGATTTTTTTTTTTTGAATGATTGAGTTAGAGTTTTGGTGTGGTGTGGTGTGGTGTGGTTTCGTTTCGTTTCGTTTCGTCTCGTCAGAGATTAGGTTTTCTTGATTGAGATACATGGTGCGATTTCTTTTTTTTTTTTTTTCTTTTTTAAATAACATTAAACTAACTTTGGAAGATCTTGAATAAAATCTACAAACGAATTGATACAAATTATAATATGCCTAGAAGATCCGAAAGAAAATAAATTGAGAGAAAAAAAAAATAGCAAATATGAATATGGAATTTGAGAAGAAAAATAAAACAACATGTGAAACAATAAAATCAATAAATACTAAACATAAGATCGAAATCTGAAAGAAAATATAAACGAAAATAGTAATAAATCAATAAATATTAAACATGGGAAACATGAGATATCGAGATCTGAAAGAAAATATAAACAAAAATAGTAATAAATCAATAAATACTAAACATAGGAAACATGAGATTGAGATCTGGAAGAAAATATAAACAAAAATAGTAAACATTCGGTGATTTGAAATAATCTATGTCATTAAATCTTTTGTCATTAGGATTTTGAAATAAGGAAAGTGGGGTTTTATTAGTTTTACTTTGTACAAATTTATTTTAATAAAAATTGTATGTATCTTTTCGTATTTTCATAAAAGAAAAAAAAATACTAAATAATTTAAAAAGCGGGGTATAAATAGTTTAGCAATGGGTATACCAATAGCACGACTATTTTTTTTTGTTGAAATATTACAACTAACTAACAATATTTAAAAAATAATAATAATTAATTAATACGAAATATTAATTAAAAAAATTAACATTTAATTATTTTTAATATTTGGTAGCGAAATTAAAAAAAAAAAAATATATATATATATAGTTTGTAGAATAACTTGCAAATCTTCTGACATAAAACTCAATTTTTTTGGAATAACGATTAACATTGTAAGTTTGGGTACATCTCCTACACTTTGACACAAATTACCGAGCCAATCTTCTGGTGGAAAATCGTTGTACGTGTCGCGGTTCTATATGAGGTATAAACCGCAGCACTTCGCTGGAATGTTTTCGCTATTCATGTGCGGTACACTTTAATGCATGTACAGCACATGGCCTTCCAATTTCTTCACAATCTCATTTTTAGCCCCAAAATCTCATATTTTTGCTCGAATACCCCTTGAGAGTTATAAGGACCTACACAAGCTTATTTAGCCATTAAATACTCGGTTTTACCCGAAAACAAACGTAAATGATAGGAAATTGAGGACTACACCAAGTGCAGAAATGGTACTATCAAATATCTCCCAAGCTAACTGTTTACCATTAATTTGGTATTACAACTTATTGATAGTATCAACCAAAAATTTAGAAATACATTAAGCATCCACAATTGTGGATAAAAGAGACCCATTGTTACCAGACTCATTCTTATTTGGATTCAATGGTGTCACAATGGTAAAAAATGGATCAAAAAAAAGAGATCCAAATGTGGGCTCCACCTAACTAGACCCAAATTGGGTTCCAAATTTGGAACTCATTTGGGTCTTACCCAATGATTGGAGTTGAGTTCCCAACTCATCCCAATCATTGGGTTAGGCTTATATATATATATATATATATATATATGTAATGAAAAAATATAAATAAATTTAATATATATATTTCAATTATTTAGATTTAAATATATAATGAAAAAATATAAATAAATTTAATATATATATTTCAATTATTATAATTTAAATATATTATTATAAATTTCAATAATTATATATATAATGAAAAATATAAATAAATTTAATATATATATTTCAATTATTATAATTTAAATATATTATTATTAATTTCAATAATTATATATATAATGAAAAAAAAATATAAATATTTTTAATTTCAATTATAAAATTTTAATTTAATGAAATTAAAATAATTTGAATAAAAACATTAATTTTTTGAAGGTTTGGAACCGAAACCAAACCTTCAAAACTGGAACCAAAATCGAACCTTCAAAACCGAAACCAGTTTTGAAGGTTTAGAATCGGAATAGAAACCGAGTCGAAAATTGTAACTGGGTAGGGAGCTGGAACTGAATAGTCGGAATCGTCAGAAACCGGATTGGAACTGAAACCGAACCTTCGGAACCGAAACCGGAACTGAAACTAAAACCGAGTCGAGAATCAAAACTGAACCATCGGAACTGGACCGAAACCGAGGAATCAAAACCGAAACAGAATCGAAACCAAAACCGAACCTTCAAAATCGGAACCAAAACCGAACCTTCAAAACAAGAATTGGAACCGGTTTTGAAGGTTCGGAACTGGGAAACCGAAACCAGCGCCATGTCTAATCGTATACAATATTTTGTTTTAAATATTTATTTTTATTGTTAATGTAATTTGGTTGTGACAATTTTAAATTAATAATTTTTTTATTTTAAATTAATCATAATTTGTTAAATAATTATTGATAGTGTTGATATTTAAAATATATTATATAATTTATTTATTAATATATATATATATATATATATATATATATAAATATTTTAAAGAAGAGTAATGGTTGTTTGGAAAAAAAAGTTAAAAAAGTTAAAAAAGTGGATTCACTTTTACTTTTCCAATTTAGCCCCATTGTGGGGAAAAGAGACCCAGATTAAGTTGATCCAAATGGTAAGACCCATTTTTTATAATGTAGCAACAAATGGGTCTTGTTTTTTGATCTTACCATTGTGGTTGCTTAAAGGAACGACAAAAGAACACCAAACAGCTATCGATCGCAGTAACATGTCATCTCCTCTGGCCTGGAACAGTGAAATTTTTTCTAATGCGAATTTTAATCTATTTTATATTATTTAGAATTTAGAAACACCTTTACCGATCAATATCAATCAGAGGAATGTCAAAAGAACAACTCGGATTGTTTGTGGATGATTTGTACCTGAGATCGCATGTATAGAGATTTCAGGTATAGGATCAATCATATTACCTTCGTCCATCATAATGTTCTCGGAGTCTCCTTCTTCAGCTTCATCCACACAGGCCATGTCTTCAATCATGAAAAGTTGTGGTCGTTGGCAGTGGTGTCCCGGTGTGAATTTGTCATCGCAGTAGAAACACAACCCATTCTCTCGCCACTCTCTGGCTTCCTGGCTAGTAATGCGTTTGAATGGTATGGTTGTGTTGAATTTGTTTTTGATACAGGGGTGGCCCTAAGAGTCCCGCTGTTGGATTTACTGTTGCTCTTTGTGGGGTTGTATAACTCACTGTTCGATAGGGAGAGGTAGTCTTCTTCACCAGTTGGTTACGTTCTTCGATCAACCTTACGACTCCGATGGCGTCCGATAAAGACTGCGGTTGTTTAACCTTAACATCTAACCGAATCTCATCACGTAATCCTGCCACAAAGCACCCAATTAAGTAATTCTCAGGCAAGTCATCTATACGATGTGATAATTTTTCATATTCCGTCTGATAAATTGCAACTGAGCTGGTTTGTTTGAGGCGTGAGAGAGCCTCTGAAGGATCCTCATAGTCAGTTGGGCCGAACAGCTGAAGTATGGCCTTTGTGAATTCTGTCCAGGTCATTAGTCTCTTGTATTTGTTGTGCCATCTATGCCATTGAAGGGCAATATCTTCCAAGTGAAAGGAAGCTAAATGGACTTGTTGTTGAGGAGTGATACCCTTGAATTAGAAATACTGCTCGGACTTGTATATCCATCCATGTGGGTCGATGCCATTGAATTTGGGAAAAGATAATTTGAGTTGGGTTTGGTTTCGGTCTATTGGCATTATGGCTGTGGAAGTGTTGCTTTGTATGGTGGACGATTTTGGGAGGATTCACCTTGTGTGAATGGATAAAGGGAGGTATTTGGTTGTGTGGTGGTGCGGTTTTGGGGGAACTCGCCTGGTGTCAATGAGTTGGTTTCAATGTCACTGGTTGTCTGTTGGTGAAGAGCACGCAGAGCTTGTATTTCCTTGAGTATTGTCTGTAGAACTGAAGTAACTTCTTGGTGATTGTTGTTAACTTGGCTGGTGACTTGGTTGATGCCTGACTCATGATGAGCCAAAACCTCATTGACTTCTGGAATTCGGCATTGCTTTTCGCATGTGTTTTCATGGAACGTTGCTCTGATACCATTGATGTGTTTAATTTTTACTGACTAAAGAACAGGAGAACTAGAGGGAAGAGAAAGAGATTGGGGTTGAAAGGAAACAATTATATTCAACATAATCTCATCCAAACATTCTCTGGCAATTTATATGCCATACAATACGAATGAGCCAGCAATAAAACAGGAGTAGAACTAGAAAATAGGAAAACATGGGCAGAAATATATGTGCACAATCACATGCACTTTCTGCATAACAAACGTGCAACAGGGCCACTAAACACCCCACTTATTTGCATAACTGAAACAAAACAAATAACCAACTAACAGCTGACGTGGTCCATGATCCATGCCACTCACTTGCCCAACAGCCTGGTGGTCGCATGGTTGCACGGATTGATTCACACATCAGGATCTTAACATGACAATATAGATAAACATTTTGGCATATATAAGAGCATCTCCAATGTAAATATATATTTTTGAGTTTTTAAATATTGTCACATCAGTATTTCTATTCATTATAGGCCCACTTTTAAAAAAAAATTAGAGAAATGTATATTCATATCTTTAATACAATTATCTAAAGTCAAATATACATCCATTTTATAACCAATTATAATAAAACAATTATTTCACTCTCTCTCATTTTTTATTTTACAATTAAATGAGCTTTAATCTTATTGGTTGAAAAAGTTAGAAATTCTAATCAATATTTATATGAGAGTTTCTAGAATTAGAAACCCAACTCCATATCTTCTAACTTTTTTTTTTTTGCCACATCATATCATCTCCATATTCAACTTAGATAATATCATTAGAAAGAGTTTTTCTAACTTTTTTAATATATATCCTATACGACATTCCATTTTCTCCAAATACATAATAGTATTGGAGATACTCGGAGGTTTGGAAGAAAGTCCAACCATTGCTTTGACAATCTTGATGTTAACTGTGGCTCCGCTTATATATGATGAATGTTACTCACAAAGCCGCTTTGAGTTTTCGTTATTGTCAATGATTAATGAGTGATACCTCTGAAATTGAGTAGGAATTCAACATCTTGTTGATACATTATTGTTTCTTCAGTAATTTATTTACCTACGAGACCAAAGACAACTAGATTTTGGGTTTTACAGTTAGGACATATTGATACCGAGTTCTGTTCCTTTTCAGCTAATGCTTTGTGAGAGTGTGCTTGGATGCAAAGACAACTTGATTAAACAAATGAAATCTGAGAACAAGGTCATCTGTAGTAATCTTCGAGATATTTTACGTTAACTGTGTTACTGTCTAACAAGTTCTTTTCTTCTGTTGGCAGTGTAGAATTGGAACGCCGAAATGCCTTCATTGTGGAAAAGAGGCACTTAATTAAGCCAGTAAATCCGCTCAAATTGAAGATTGCTTTTAATCTTTATATACCATGTTGTTTAATCCTTCTTCTTACACAATTTTATGATGTGAGTGCATAATATTGGGTACGGCTCGAATTTCTTGTTGAAATGGTAAAGCCACAAATCATGACTTGCCATTGATGTGGATGGTTGCCACTGATGGTTGGGTGTTATTGATGTGGACGGTTACCATAAATGTGGATGGTTGCCATTGATATGGTTGGGTGCTATTGATGTGGATAGTTACCATAAATGTTGTGGGTGTGATTGATATGGATGGTTACTATAAATATGGATGGTTGTCATTGATGTGGTTGGGTGCCATTGATATTGTAGCTTGTCATTAATGCGGTGGGTGCCATTGATGTGTTGGTTGGCATTGATGTGTTGGTTGCCATTGCCTTACTATAAATACGCTTTGTATCCATAGTGTAATATGTGCCAAAGTAGCAAACTCTAGAGAGATTTCAAGAGAGTGGAATTTGGTGTATTTGGGTTTGGGTATCAAAGAGAGAAAATCCTAAGTGTGTAGTTGTAATAATTTACTACATAGTGGAAACTTTTTCTTGTCATCCTAAAAGCTGTGGTTTTTCACGTAAAATTCTTGTGTTCTTTGTGTGATTGGATTGTTTTACTTTCTTCTATCTTATTTTTTTTTTCTTTGTTAGTATTTGTTTGTGGACTATCTGACAATGCTTCCACATAGCATAGGAAAGTGATTTTTTCCTAACACATAAGTGTGATGAGGCAGCCACATACTTCGACGCGAATAAAGGGTACAATAAATCTTGTAAGTACTAATTGGAGACGGTAATCAATTAATCAATGTAGATAGATGCTTTGTGTATATGTGGACATACAAATTCACTAAAAGATAAAATTTCAAGAATTGAATTTATGTCTTTTAGTGATTTGTTTTTGGTATAAATTGACATGAGAACTTCCGCACATGCGTGTATATATTTTACCTTTAGCTTTGGGTTCTTCAACTGATAAACCAGTTCTAGTTAAAGAGAAAGTTGACAAAGAGAGGTTTTGTTTGGGGAAGCAATCTGATGAAGAAGCAGAATAAGCAAGTGATGATGAGGACGTATTCGAGTTGGATGATGCTAAATTTCCCATTTCTCTTCTGCATGATGAAAAAAGAAATGGTTTCCTGAAAGCTAGAAGAAGAGAAATAAGAAGATCTTTTGGAAGGCCTCAGCAACTGGAATTGTTAAGACGCTGAATTGGATATACAAGCAGAGCAGGTGACAAGGGATTATAAACCTTGTTTTGTTGTCACGGTTAAAAACTTATAATAGAACAATATCTGAAATGACTATGATAATAGATAACTTTTTTTAACCACCTTTTATTCTTTTCATAATATTGTTTTCGGTAATTACTACCAAACAAATTCACATATTATAAAAATATAAAACTGGATAAAAAAGAAAGAGAGAATACAAAAATCATCACCCTTCCTCAAACTCCATATTATTGTAATTTTTTTTTTTTTTTTGGTAAAAAAAACATTAAATTTTACCACAATATAAAAGATACATAAATGTCTTTATATGAAAATTGAGGTTATGTAAATCCGGATTTGTAGAAGACACGGTATTATGGGCAGCATGTTGACAAGGGGTGCAAAAAGGGAAATAATTGAATCGTAATAAGAAAATCTCCCATTATTCTTTTTCTATATTTGCTGAATATAAATTTGTAAGTTGTAACCCTAATTCAATTTAACAGAAACTAATAAATACTCTTAATTATTTAGGCAATTACCAATTAGGTCATAGAATTTTTTTTTTTTAAATTTATTTTATTTTATTTTTAAAATTCCAAGTTGTTTGCGACTTTTACAAATGTGATCAAATTGGTCTTTACATTTTTTTCAAGTGCCAACTTAGTCCCTCTAACTAAATTTCGTTAGTCAACTTTAACTATGTAGGGGTACAATTATACTTTACTACTAAACAATATAATAATGACACATGCACAATATTTTTTTTTAACACATGTATTTTTGTTTATTTTATTTGTGGGTTTTGATTTTTGAATAATTTTGAAAACAGTGCTTGTATAATATTAACAAAAAAAATAACAATTATATAAAAATGGTAAAAGACTAAACTAGAATGAATGGTAACTTTGTTTATAGAATAAGGGTATAATTAATATTGTCTTATTAAAATGTTATTAGATTTTTTTTAGAAAATTTTAATTTAAAAGGGTAAAATGAAGTTTCATTAATAATAATTTTAGATTTTGTAGTAATTATAATGGTAAATTTAATACACAATAGACAAAATATATTTTCTATAATATGATAAATAAAGGGTATTTACGTACTTTAACTAAAATTGTTAAAGTCAACTGTTATATTTAACACTATTAAACCGTTAGAGTGACCAATTTGGTTACTTATTAAAAGAGAGGGACTAATTTGACATTTAGGAAAAATGTGATGACCAATTTAGTCACTTTTGTAAAAGTCACAACCAACTTGGAATTGAAAATAAAGTCCAGGACCTAAATAGTAATTGCCCTTATTACTTTAATATTTCCATAAACTTATAATTCTATTTTTTTTTTCCTTCCAAACACAAATTAGGGTATTACAACTAAGATCTGGTGTTGTAGGTACTTGTTAGATCACTTGAAGAGAAATTTTGGTGAGTTAGAGATAATATAACAAAATCTCACCAAAATTTGAGGAATTGGCAATGGAATCTACAAGTGGTGATGTGACAATGAAAAGGTTGTGTGACATAAGCAACTTGCTGACACAAACTGAACCGGCAAACCAAGAAGCAAAACCAAAACAACTAACTTCTTCTGTTAATTTGCTTGTCAAGGTATTGTAGATCTTGATAACCCTCTTTTGTTTATTAATGTCCTTGTTTTCGTTTAGCTTAATTTGTTGTACAGACAGGAAACGATGAACCTGACACTAGGTGGTCGAGGACAAAAAGTATCCTTTATGGTCACTCTTTTTTTTTTTTAGCCGTACATTCCGGGCTTGTTTGATGCTCCGTGTTGTAGTGTATTATGGACTCGTTTTGCATTGTATTAGCTAATGATCTAATACGATGGATGTCGTATTAGCAGAGTAAAGGTTGTATCAGTTAATACAACTTGATACAAAATATCACTAAAAACAGGAATATATAGGAATAATACAGTACAATGTGCTAAACGAGCCTTCTAAATGTTGGTTTTCTTGTGTTTGTTTTCCCTCCTCAATTGTTGTTGCAGTAATATTATTCAGAGCTACAGCAATTGAGAACTGAGTGGCAGGATCTGCAGAAGCAGAATTCACAACTTGCTCAAAGATACCGCAATTCGTGGAAGGTACCTTTGATTGATGATTGATCATTTGGATACCCTTTTGTATAATTATTGTGGTGCTGTTAATGAGACTGATTGTGTTTTACTTTGATTTTCAGCAACTTGTTTCTTTCAAACATAAGGTGTATATATATATATATATATATATATATTTGTCTTTCATATGATGTTGGTAGCTTTGGGTCTATTGTTGTTGCACATTGACGTAATTGGGCTCTGTTCATTTTCAGCTGCTGGTGCTTGGACATATGCTGAGATGCAGAGACGGCTTATTGAGAGCAATCAAATCTGAGACAGACGAGGTTAATTTTCATAGTATCTGGTTGAGGTTGTCACCACAGTACTGACTGACAGCTGAATCTTCTTTTGTGTTGCCAGGGTAAAGTCACAACATCAACATGCCTTCATTGTGAGAAACAGGTTGTTAATTAAGGAAATTAACAATTCTGTTTAAAATTTAAAACTACTTTTGATCTTTAATATCCTGTTGTGTTATTTAAACCCTTCTGTTCAACAATTTTAAGATAAGAGCGTATAGGTGTCATGAAGCAGGCAAATATTTCGAAGTAGATAACGGGGACATGAATAAATCTTGTAAGTAGATTGGACTTGGAGATGGCAAACAATTATCAATCATGTAGCATATATTCTTATAATATTTCCCTTATGATTTACCTGTAGCATTACCGGTCCAAGCTAAGGGGAAGATGGTCAACTGCAGGAGGTTTGTTTCTAAGGGAAAGAAGATGAGAAAGAAATAATGCAGTGAAAGATGAAGATGAAGGAAGTAGAAAAAGATCATCTTCTCGAAGGCCCCGTCGCCAAGCAGTTGCGAAGGTGAAATCCTATAAGGAAATGCCTCTTAACGTTAAGATGTGGAGATCTGAATGAGTTTTTTTTTTTAATCTGAAACAAGCCTGCATAATGTCTTGAGCAACAGAATCTCTTTATTTTTCTGGATAAACATTGTGTTTATTGTAATAATCTTCTTAACTTCATGAAATTCAAATAAAGGATAAAATCTTTAATGTTATTATGCAATGTATAAATGTATAATATCTACTGTTCATTACAATGTAGTATAGATAGCAGATCAAATGAGTTTTTCATACTACAGTGATATAATTTTAGTGTCCGTATATTGGACCCGGTACATTGACGATTTTCTCCAAATGAAAATACAAAGGTTCGAAACATTTCAAGCACTTGGTCACTCCTTGACCTGATGTAATCTTCATCGTTCAATATTGGTAGGTCCGGTAAATCATTGAGCCTACCAATATAAGAAATTTATTTAAAATAATAATTGAAGGACGTTGAGAGCCCTACAGTAGAAGGACCTGTGTATATTTATTTTTTATTTAAATAAAAATGAAAAAAAGTGGTGGTTCAGTTAGGGTCAACCCATTGGATCATATTGGGCTCAAGAGGCACCGGCCCGCTGTCCTTCCACTGCCAAGAGCGGGAGGTGATCGCTGCTCTGTGAAACCAGCCTCACGCGGTGCCCTCCACTCAAAGAACCATGACCCTTCAACCTTCGAAGAAAGCCCATGGCCCAACTCTCAGCATGGAACAGGCGGGCCAGTATAACACCACACTGAACCCGATACATTGGAAATTGACCCAACGTTCCACCACGCTAATGCTCCCACTTGGGTCACAAACCCACATTACTGAGCTCGGCGATATAAAAGAGATTTCCACAGGATTATATACACAAAATGTTTTCTTTCCAAGGCGATGCGGGATTGAGTTGTACCGCTCTCTTGAAAATTATTTGTTTGATTGGCTCATTAACACTTGCTCATATGCTATGATAATGTTTTAAGGGTATCAATACGATTAAAGTAGAAAAGATAAGAAAATGTTAATTATCAACGCAATTTGTCAATTATGTTGGAGGAATGGTAAGGTTTGAGGTCACCGGTGGTGCACCTCTGAGAGAAATTTGACACTCAAGGAAGGAGAAGTTTTCAACTTTTATTTCTCTCTAAATTTTCTTACACCACTCCACACTCTTACAACACAATCTTCATCCCATTATATAGTGAAACCAGATGAGATAAAAACAAACAAAATAAATACAAAAACAACAAATTCAAACTTCAGTTGGGAGAAGGCAGTTGGGAGGAGGCAGCTGGGAGATGGCTGTTGATGAGATTTGAACGGTAGAGGGAGTCAACAATGCTGGCTTCTAGAATTCAGTTGGAGGTTGCTGGCTAGAGGCAAGTTTAACTTTTAACAAATTAAACTTATAAATCTAGTTTGAATTAATGTTTCAATATCATCACAAGATATCTCATAGGGATGAAAAATTATATAGCACTTTTTGGAGATGAAAAATTATGTACAATTTAAATGGAGAGAATACCCCATCTGCACATTTATACTAAGTAGTATTATTGATCACTTCAATTTTTTGGGTGTACACAGAGTTGAGTACTGCACGCATAGTAAATATGCAAAATATTATGTAAATAAACTGAACTTGGGTACTGCTAGTGCTATGGTATCTAGCTGCACACTTTAAATAATTCTTCCTGGATTAATTAAGTAGCTAGTCCTCCTTTAGCAATGACTTCATGTTTGATGAGGTTGAGAGATTCTTCAAGATCATCACAGAGTTGATGTGGATCAGGAATTATGCTCTCATCAGCTGATAAGATGATGATCATCTTGTTTACATGCATGACTTACCACATGAATCATCAATCCCTGCAATTAATAAATATTAGTGTCAGTTTTGATGTATTTATAGTTTGAGAAAATCCTAAACAAAAATACTTGCATTGGGTTGGCCATAGCAAGTTGGCCGGAGCAATATAAGCCACTGGATGGCCACAGTATTCAGTAGGTGATTTCTTCTCTGGGTCCAGGTACATTTGAGAACCACATTGTTGCTTAAGATGGGAAACTAGCCACAAAACTTGACCATGAAATATGAGTAGGATGCCTCTAGTGAAGCTTTCTTCCTGTCCATTGCTGCTTTGGCTTCTCGAACGTAATCTAATGAATCATCTCGCAATGCAATCGTGAAGGGAAAGAGTATGGATCCAATCTGGTTACCCCATCTGGCTATAGATCCCTTTTTCATCATATCAGCTAGCCAACTCCTGATATTAATTGACCAATTTCATTTGCAAAATTAACATGAACAACAAAAGTACTCACTTGAAGCCCTGCAGATATCCAAAGGTTTTCTGATGCTCCCTTGTGATCATTCTTACTCTCCCCTGAACGTATTAATGTTTTATTAGTCTTAGAAAGTCTCTTGGTTATAATAACATAATGTTTCCTGCAGCTAGAACTCACCATTTTTTCCGATTGAGATAACGAGACAAGCCAGCTTGAGTGACTCCCAAGCGGCCAAGATAACATTAATATTGATTGTCTGCAAAGAAATTAATGTAGAAAAAATTAAGTTGCTATGGAAATTTTCATGTAAAACTGAGAGTAGTGGAGAGGTGTTAACTTAATTACAATTTTCATGGAATTCTTGACAAGTTTGATATCATCAAAACTGACAATTCTATGAACAAATCTTCGAGGAGTAGATCCATTGCCAAGCAGCCCTTTATTAAGGGTCTTTTTTTCTTTTCTTTTTTTTAAAAAAAAAAAAAAAAAAATCTTTTAAGAACATGAATGTTGTAGCCAAAAACATCAAAACATCGACAAGAGTGTTCCTGAACAGTGTGATAAACAACCGGCCAGAATTTTTTTTTTTTTTGAAAGGCAAGAATTTGATCAATTATTGCCAAAACCCCCCAGAATATTTAGTGCCAGAATTCACCCTTTTGATTATTGGAACTATGGTGGGTGGCTCTTTTGGGTCAGAATGTCAGATAGTTTACGAGCAGAGGCAAGAAAAAGTGACATGAGAGAAGTGCCATCACCAAGAGAGTGGTGGATGCGAAGAACAGCTACAGTTCTGCATTAGAGGTTTTAAGGTTGAGGAGATGGAGATCCCACAACGGAATTGACATTTTGATTGTGGTTTTGCTTAGGTTTGAAACATAATCTTCCACAAACTTGTCTGGAGATTCTATGTTGTTTTTGCCCTGCAGGTTTGGAACTATGACATGGTTGCTTCTTTAACTCTTGAGAGAGATTAAGAGTTCCCTAGTGAGAGAAAGCACCAAGATTGATTCTTTTAACTCTCCAAACCCATTTCCATATGCATAAATCATCATCTAAGCATCATCTAAGTTTATCTAGTATGTGCTAATGCATGGGTCTTCTTCAACACACATGGTATAGTATGTTGAACACTATTATCTTACATAATTAGTGTTTTTACTTATCAATTTTATCTCATTTATTACTTGTATGTTCTTAGAGTAATTTCTAAATACAAGATTGAGATTATGTGTTGAGTTGGTTATTTTGTGATAGCTAGGTTTTATTGTTTATATGTCATCTAGCTAATTAATCTCATTACATGATTGAAATTGTTTTTTAATAGCTAGGATTTTATGATAAATATATACATCTAGCTAATTGATCTCTTTTATTGATTAAGATTATTTTTGATAGCTTTGTATCTATGATTGGTTATCCTTTACTTAGCTAAAGTTGTATGTCATGACATATAGCTATTTTCATATCTATGATTGATTTTATTGTCATCATATAATCCTAGGTAAGTATCTAGAGTACCCTACCTCTATCTTGAATATTTGGATATCATTGCATATTCACAATAGGGTTTGATCTTTTCGGAGAATGTAAGTCTTGTGTGATTGACCGGGATTAGGTCGCTACACCTGGATTAGGTGGTCACTTAAGCAAATTGGACTAGGTCTGCCATAAAAGGCCTACGGGTAGTGGTAGCGGGATATTGGTCGGGATTAGGCCGTCAAACCGGGATTAGGTTGTATACGCTATCGCATATAGTGGATTTGAAGTTTGAGTGTGGTGCACTTACTAGCCCGTGGTTTTTCCCTGTTGAGGGTTTCCACGTAAATATCAAGTGTTATTTAAATTTCGCACATATTACACTTGTTGTATTGTATTGACTAACTGGGGTATTTTCGTAAATTGACTAAATGCGAAAATTTGCTAATAAGGGTTAAAATCTATTCACCCCCTCTAGATTAATATTGAACACACCGTGCATAATTTGTTTCAATAGAATATTGACGTTGGTCATATTCTTTTTGTGTTTTCCGCTGCGTCAAATTGAATCCATGGAGTGAGACCCCGGGGAGATCCAATGAGAGACCTTAGGATATCCGAGGGTGGGAGACCCAATAGATGTCTGGGGGGAGACTCGAGAGGAGATTAATGGAATATATGGGGGTGTACGTTCTAATGAGGGATCTAGAGAGAGCTGTGAGCTAAGTGCTATGATGTAAGCTCGGCTGTGAGCTTGGGCTCGGTATGACTCAATTGTAATTGGGGTTTAAGGTTAGAGAAAGAATATCAGTTGTGTTATTTTCGTTAGCAAATGTATCGAAAAGGGAAGAAATAGAGAACAATCTCCGATTTTTATTCAATAATCAACTAAATGCCTCTATGGGCTACAATAGCTATTATTTATACTTAAAAAGAAACATATCCAATAAGGAAATTAAATTTGATTTAATAAAATAAAATCATAAAATTAAATAATTAAAAAGAAACCTATCTAATAAGTAAATTAGATTTGATTTGATAAAATAATTTACCACCTAATTAAATAAATAATAAATTGAAACATAATAATATGTATTAATTACAAGAATATTTTTCAAAAAAATTAGTGCGAGAGAGAACTTTAATCTAAAAAAAAAAAATTCAAAGAAAATGTATCCAAAAAAAAATTCAAAACATAAGTCACGATCAAAAGAAATTAAGTCTTTCAGAAAATGAGTTACTATTGAATAAGTCACGATCAAAGAAAATAAAACACGATAAAAGGAAATATATCAAATGATCAAAGGCTTGAAAAAAAGATCGTGACCTATTTTTTTGTTTGTTTCCAAATTTTATTCAAAAAAAGAAACATATTATTATTAAATTGATTATAGTCCCACAAAATCAATATCAAAATGCGCGATAAATTTTAAAATCTCTTTTCTCTTAACACCTTTTTTTTGCGTGGCTTTGTCCAAATTTTCATCTCAAATTATGTGAGAGTATGGATAATGATGAGTTATATTATATAATATAATAGATACAAATAGTGGTGCTAGAAATTTGGTTCTAACAGGGGCTTAGTTATAACTTATAACTGTTATAAATAATGTGAATCCCACCACTTGCCCACTTGATAGCTAAAACACTAAATCCCCACCGCCTCACATCTCCAACTAGTTCTACCTGGCTGGCATTTCCAGTCAGCACACGATAGGCTCAACACAGACATTATCATTGTCAATATTAGCTGATGAGCTGGAAGATATTTTGGAGGGAATTCTATTGAAAACAGAATTCACAATCCACGTGTCCTTCTTCTGATTGGCTTGCTTTCCGTTATTTCAGGAAGTTTGTTAGAACGCTTTTTGTATAAATAGAGACTCCGTCTCTCTCCTCTGTAATCAATCAAAAATATAATACACATAAAAGTTCTTTCTGCATTTGTTCTTCATAGTCTTCAATGGAGGTTTTCCTCTGTTTACGTTTCTCTTAGTTAGCATGACTACTCTTCCTAGCTCATCCACCGTTCGAGAAGAAGAGGTTCAAGAAGCTTCTTCCTCAGAATCAATGGATGGCGATTTCACCTCTCTTTCAAAGGCAATGCACTTTGATCTTCAAGTCAAACTGGACAACTACAATTACATATATTGGAAGGCACATGTGCTAACTGTAATTAGAGCCTTTATGTTAGAAGATTTCATTTCTGGTCGCAAATCTGCTCCACCGAAATATGTTGAGGTTCAATCTGCTCATGAAAAACAGTTAGTCTTATACAAAAGATATGTTAATTGGAATAAATCAGCTCAATTACTTCTTAGCTGGTTGTTTTCATCAATTAATCAAAGTCTAATAGGTCAAGTCATTGATTGTAAAAATTCACAAGAAGTTTGGAGTACTCTTGAGACTCTATTTTCTCAGCAATCAATGGCAAAAGTGCTTCAGTTGAAACATCAATTACAAAATGTTAAGAAAGGAGCAGGATCTATCAATGATTTTGTGTTGAAAGTTAAAACAATTGGTGATAATTTGAAGGCTGCTGGTCAAGTAGTAAGTGAAAATGATCTGATCTTGAGCATTCTTCACGGAGTTGGTAACGAATATGATTCGGTTGTGACTGTGATCACATCTCAGAGAAGCAATATGACTTTTCAAGAGGCATAATATCTGTTACTAAATCATGAACAACGAATTGCTGAACAAAACTCTGTTGCTCAAGTGGATGTTTCAAGTGTTAGTGCTCTTTATACCTCTGGAAATCAAAATGACAGGAGAAACCAAAGAGGAGGTTTCAATAGTTCTGGAAACTACAACAATGGAGGCAGATTTAGAGGTAACAGAAGCAGAGGTCGAGGACGAAATGGTGGTAGATGGAACAACAATGGTAGACCTCAGTGTCAGATGTGTGGAAAACTAGGTCATATAGCACCAAATTGTTATCATTGCTTTGATAGAAATTTTCAGATTAATTAACACAATAATTCTCAGCAGATACCTCAGTATCAAAATCAAGCTCAGAACTTCTCTAACAGCCATCAGCAAGCCATAACAAATGCACCACATCAAGCAAATCTTCATCAATCGACAACATATTATGCCACACCTGAAAGTGTATGTGATCCCGCCTGGTACGCTGATAGCGGCGCCACCAATCATGTCACTTCAGACCTCTCAAATCTCTCTGTGCACTCAAAATATCAAGGATCAGACAAACTAGCAGTAGGAAAGGGTCAACGGTTGCAGATTTCTCATATTGGTAACTCTCTAATACCTTCTCATGAACCAAATTCTAGACCACTAGCTTTGAAGCATATCTTACATGTGCCTGCAATTGCAAAAAACTTACTAAGCATATCTAGATTCACTTTTGATAACAATGCATATGCTGAGTTTCTTCCTGATTCCTGTGTATTCAAGGACAAGAATACCAAGGCAACTATTGTTCAAGGCAAGCTTGAAAATGGCCTTTACAAGTTGAATTTGAAGGCACATCAAGTTGGAATCGAAGCCAAGCATATAAAGCATAATTTTTTTTTTAGTTTTTCCTCATGTAGAAAATAAAACAGCCAGTACTCATGCAAACTCACATTGTACATATGCACTGATTTCTGGCATCTCTTGTAATAAAGCTCTTTTGAATGAAAACATGTGGCATATAAAACTAGGACATCCAGCTCCTTTGATTCTTAGGAAAGTGATGAATAGTTTGCATCTGAAATTCAGTGATACTCGTTTGAATTTCTGTGATGCATGCAAACTTGGTAAAATGCATCAACTTCCCTTTAAGCCTTCAGCATATAAGGCTTCCGGTCCTTTAGACTTGGTCTTTACGGATGTTTGGGGTCCTTCACCTTTACCTTCTACAGATAGTTATAGGTATTATGTGATTTTTGTGGATTCCTATTCTAGATATAGTTGGCTATATCCTCTTAAGTTGAAGTCAAAGGTTCCATCAATTTTTCTTCAATTTCAAAAGCATGTTGAGCTGCAACTTGGAACTAAAATCAAGTGTCTTCAAGCAGACCTAGGTGCTGAGTTTAAGCCTTTACTTTCTTATCTTGTGCAAACTGGTGTGCATTTCAGAACCTCATGTGCCTATACCCACCAACAAAACGGTGTGCCTGAGAGAAAGCATCGCCATGTTGTTGAAACAGGCCTTACGCTTCTTGCTCAAGCACGCATGCCCCTTACTTTCTGGTCAGAAACCTTTCAAACAGCCACTCTTTTGGTCAATAACCTTCCCACATCTATCCTTCAGCTTAAATCTCCTTATGAGGTTTTGTTCCACAGACAACCAAATTACAATTTCTTCAAAATTTTTGATTGTTCAGCATTCCCTTATCATCGACCATACTCTAAACAAAAATTAATTTCCACACCACCAAATGTATCTTTATTGGATATAACCCTAGTCAAAAAGGTTACAAGTGCTTGCATTCTTCAGGCAAGATATATGTGTCTAGAAATGTGGTTTTTAATGAGTTTGAGTTTCCATTTCGTGATTTATTTCCAAGCACTCATTCTGCCTCATCACAGCCCATAAATTCTCAATTTAATCTTCCAACCTCAGTCTTATCAGTTGCTTCACCATCTGATAACAATAACTTTGTTGATGATCAGCTCACCTCTAGTTTATATACCAATATAACTCCTTTACCTTCCTTAGCCGAAATTCCTACACACCTTCTTCACATTGATCTCAGTTCCAATCAACAACCCTCTCATCATCCAATGATTACTAGGCTGAAATCTAGTGCTATTAGGCCTCGAGCATACTCATCAGTATGTCAGCCCATTCTTGAAAAATCAACTGATGCTGAGCCTAAATCAGTAAAAGAGGCTCTTGGGAAACCACATTGGCACAAGGCAATGATTGAGGAGTATGATGCTCTTATAAGGAATAATACTTGGACACTTGTTCCTTCTATGGCTTCTGTGAATTTAGTTGGCTGCAAATGGGTGTATCGCACCAAATACAATCCTGATGACTCAGTTCTTAAGTACAAGGCTCGATTGGGTCCAAAGGGTTTTCATCAAACACCCGAGGTGGATTTTTAAGAGACTTTCAGTCCAGTTATTAAGGCATCCACTGTAAGAATCATCTTCACATTGGCTGTCAGCTATGGTTGGGACATCTAACAAGTCGACATCAATAACGCTTTCATCATAGGGATCTAAAAGAGGATGTTTTCATGGAGCAACCTCCTGGTTTTGTCAATCCTCAGCTACCTCATCATGTTTGCAAGCTTAAAAAGGCCTTATATGGCCTTAAGCAAGCACCTAGAGCTTGGTTTTTCAAATTAAAAACTGCTCTTATCAGTTGGGGTTTTGTTCCTTCGCAAGCTGATGCATCATTGTTTATCAAAAGGAAAGGGTCTACGGTTCTTTATCTTGTGGCCTATGTGGATGATATACTTTTGACATGCAATGATTTAGCCTTGATTCGTCACACAATCAAGACACTCAATGGTGTTTTTGCACTGAAATCTCTAGGATCAGTAAGCTATTTCTTGGGTTTTGAGGCGACAAGAACTGCTGCTGGGTTGTTTTTAACTCAAACCAAGTATGTTGTTAATCTGCTACAAAAAGCAAATATGTCCGGCTGCAAGCCTTGCTCTGCACCTCTGTCCACATGCTTTTCACAATCCACGTGTCCTTCTTCTGATTGGCTTGATTTCCGTTATTTCAGTAAGTTTGTTAGAACACTTTTTGTATTAATAGAGACTCCGTCTCTCTCCTCTGTAATCAATCAAAAATTTAATACACAGAAAAGTTCTCTCTGTATTTGTTTTTCATAGTCTTCAATGGAGGTTTTCCTCTGTTTACGTTTCTCTTAGTTAGCAACACAAACAATAGTGTGTTTTTACACTACCGCCTATTAGCCTATCAACTTCTCTTGATCATCATCATCATTCACATCCTCTCCCACTTGGTGCACCCACGTGATCATCATCATCATCACCATCCACTTGATGTACTTAGCTTCATCTCTAAGCAATTGATCCAAGTGACCAAGTGGTCAATATGTTCGCCTATATATATGTTCTCCTTTCATTTGTAATGTGGTTGTTCAGCTGAAACTTCAATAGTCAATACAATCGATATATCTTCTCTTTTGTGTCGCATCTCTCATCTTTTCAATTATTTATTGTTCATCATCTGTTCTTGACTTTTTTAAGTGTTAGCTCGGCACTCAAAAGCAAGTAAAGCATGAAGACATGTACACAACACAAGCAATTATAGATAAAGTAGTGGTCTTTATTTAAGATTCATAGGAAATGTTTCATCTTGGCCTTAGCCAAAGACGATTTAGTTCATATTACAAAACATGGCTACAAAATATATGATTTTTATACAAGCCATAACAAAACACAAATGAATATAAAGAGAGAAAGGTGTAGAGAAAACTATATATGAAGATCTCTTCCTCTCTTGGTCTGTTGATGTGTTTGGCTTGCTTCTTCTCTCTTAGTCCCCTTTCTATGCTCCATGATTGGGTTTTGATGGAAGGTTTAGGTAGGAAAGTGAAATGTATGGTGTTTGGTTAAGTGGATTATGAGTTTGGATGATGATTTGGTGATTTAGTGTTGGAAGAGTTTAAAGATGTGTCCTTGGGAGTTTTGGAGTTGAAGGATCGTGCAAGAGGTGGTGGAAAATGAAGGGAAGTAAGGTATTTATAGTGTGTGGATTTAGGGCACAAAACCCTATTAAAAGCTAAGCCGGAGCATTTATGTGCTGGTGGTGCACTAGTCGAAAGGCACTTATACAGCTTTGATCCTTTGGCTTGATTGCGCTGGTGGATGAGCGCTTGTACAACGTCGTTCCTCTGATGAAGTTGCGCTAGTGTTACGCTAGACGAGGGGCGCACGCATGGGGCCGATCCACTAGACAAGCTGCGCTAGTGATGCGCAACTCGAGAGGCAGTTCTTTACTTAATTCTTCAATTGGAACTCGAATGACCTTAACTCTGCATTATTACCTCTGAATTGCTAAGAAAGCATGCACAAGCTTAGTAAATTGTTAAATAGACCGGTTTTACTCGAAAATGGAAGCAAATGATAAGAAATGGGGCTACATCGAGTATAGAAATAGACATTATCAGTGTAGCAGCGCATGTACAGATTTAGATACCAAAAATAAACATTAAAATTCAAGATATAATTGTAAAATAATTTTATAAAAAAAGAGTTCATTATGATTACCTCTTTTTACGCGATCACTTAAATTCACAGCTTAATCTTAAAGACTGATCAACCAAACACTTGTGCCTATTGAATGCATACATCAACAATATAGTTTTAACTAAACGAAAAAATATTTATATATAAATTAAAAAAATACCAAGGTGATTTTACGATGAGCAATACCCGAAACCATTTATTTGATTGCTTTGGCTGGCCTGAATTTGAAATTTCAAATATGAAATCAAGCGAATATGATTCAATACAAAACAAATATGAGATAGTACATAGAGAGATACATGGCAATATCTTGCAATTTGTTTTACATAAACTATACACAGATATATAAAATAAAAAACTCGAAAACCCAAAACTAATCACATGTTCACTTACATTTAGAACTTAGAACCTACAATGGTGAACCATTAATCCTAAATATGCACTAAAAAGGATACAATGAAATATAACACATCCAAATATAAGTGTTTTAAAAAATTTGAAATAGAAAAATGTGAAATTGTAAATGATGAACCTTAGTGGATTTGGTGGGTTGTGCAGATTTGGACAGCCGGTGACCAGAAGAGGAGGAACCCTGAGATGGCTGATGAACATTGGTGTCGGAGTGTCTCGATTGAGTTATAAACAAACAAAGAAATAAACATAGCAACAGAGAAAGAGATTTTTTGACCTTTTATTTTGGGTAGAAATTAGAATCAACTAAAATTATATAAAAGGTAATAAAAATGAGATAATTGAATAGGAAAGGTATTATTTTTTACTAAATTGAATATGAAAGGTTCGTTTGTGATTTTTTACTTTTAATTAATTAATGGGATAATAAATAAATAAAACTGAAGAGTCAATTTCATAACAAATGAGATAATAATTTATATTTTATAATTCCCGCACATCGTAGATATATCAATTTTTTTATAAAGAATTTTTTTTTTTTTTTTTTGCTAACAAGCCATAAATTTGTATTAATTAGTTTTTTTTTTTTTTTCAGTATTTTTAATTAGTTGTAATATTTCAATAAAAAAAATATTGTTAATAAAAAAAATTAATAATTAAAAATCAATTATGGGATTGGTTAAGATAATTTATTCACTATCTTATTAATTATGTGATTGCCTTTTAATTACCTATAGAGTTTTGATTTAGGAAAAAAAATTATATTATTAAAAATTATTACAATTAATTGTAAATTATATAGACAACTAATTAATAATACCTTTTTTTTTTTTTTTGAAATATAACAACCAATTAACAATACTTAAAAAAAAAACTAATTAATACGAATTAATGGCTTGTTGTCAAGAAAAAAATTATGGCCCGTCTTTTAAAATTACCAAATAATGTAATAATTCAACAAAAAAAAAATACTTAATAATTAAAAATCAATTACAAGATCATTTAAGAGAATTTAGTCCATTAATTAAGTGAATGCCTCTTGATTATCTATAGATTTTTTATTTAGAAAAAAAATTATATTATTACAATTAATAACGTACCAAATATTATAATATCTATTATGTAGATGATTAATTAACAATACTTTTTTTTTACAACTAACTAACAATATTTATATATATTAAAAAAAACTAATTAATACAAAATATTAGTTAAAAAATTTAATATTCAATTATTTTTAATATTTGGTAGCGAAATTTAAAAATAAAAATAAAAAAAAAAAAAAAAAAAAGTTTGGAGAATAACTTATGAATCATCTGACGCAAGACTCAATTTTTTTTGGAATAACCATTAACATTCTAAGTTTGGCTACATCTCCTGCACTTTGACGCAATGTACCAAGCCAATCTTCTCTAGAATGTTTTTGCTGTTCATAGGCATGGGCTTCATAGGCTGTTTATAGGGATGTACCAGGCATGGCCTTCTAATTTCTTCAAAATCTCCTTTTTAGCTCCAAAGTCTCTTATTTTTGCTCGAATACCCCTTGAGAGTTATAATGACTTGCACAAGCTTATTTAGCCATTAAATACTCTGTTTTACCTGAAAAACAAACACAATTGATAGGAAATTGGAGTCTACACCAAGTGTAGAAATTGTACTATCAAATATCTCCCCAGCTAACTGATTACCATTAATTTGGTATAACAACTTTTAGACAGTATCAACCAAAAATTTAGAAATACATTAGAGGATACCAAAAGAACATCAAACAGCTATCGATCACAGTAACATGTCATCATGTGACAATGACATACAGATATGTCATGTTTGTGACGTGAAGTATTGACATCGTCATCTTAGGTTCAACCAAAAAAGTCATGCATATATAAATGCTAATATATATGTTAGTATAAGAGTACTGTGTTGGCGTCATATTTTCATTTAACGCATGGGATGTGGACTAATTAAATATGTTGTATTAAATGAATATTGCAGTTGGTAATACTTCAAAAAAAAAATTGAATATTGCAGTTGTGGTTTTATATTGCACCCAAATTTTGGTTGATCCACTTGGATTTCAACATTTGGCTGAGTTATACGTTTGAAGTATTAATTATTAGTAGGTGCAAGGATTTCATTACATTTTTTTCATTAGAGATTCTAACTCTGTAATGTTACATTGCCCGTAATCGAGAATGGATGTTACAAAAGTAACAAAGTTGAATAAAAACCAACATATGCGAATCCCACACTTGATCAGAGTTGCACCGTTAATTGAACGGTTGAATTACTAATTAAAAACAATAGCAGACTGGCACTGTATAAATTATACTTGCTAACACTATTTTTTTTTTTGTTTTTTTTTTGTTTTTTTATGAATGGAAATTATACAAACACTAGTTACTAGCTAGTAGTTACTATTCACTAATTTATTTTAGCAAAACATGTTGATATAGCTATTTATGTCTTAGTCTCTCTTATACTATCTACTAGCTAGTAAAACTTTCCAATTTCCACTATCAATTAAGTGAAAACATAGTAATTATGTGGTTCAAATTCCGACCACCATCAATTAATTGAAAACATAGTTATTTCGGTGTATCTTGAACTTGTCTTTTTAAATCTGTTCGTAAGTTTTAGTGTAATCACTAGTGAACAACCAGAGTCCAGAGCTAGCTACAAAATCTCACAGGACTTTCATCAAACACCTTCAGATATATGAGAACAGCTCAAGTACTGTGAGCTACTTCAGCTGAAGCCAAGTGATACACCATGTCAGTCCATGTCAATGCCACGGTTTTCCAACAGATCGAAGGTTGTTATAATTCTGTTACCAATCTTGAACTTCTCTGTTCTAAATAGAATGCCCACAGTTTTCCTTATAAAACCTGCAATTATAAACATGTTTAACCATGGAATTAATGGTGCCAACACTGCTTGTTAAGTAAGTACTGTTGGAGAAATATATATAAAGTATTGGGCTTTATTATTATTAAGTGGGTTTCATTCAACCCAAAAGTCGAGCTTATTGGGTTGTGGCTCCAATAGAAAGTCGATATCACATTCATTTACTAACTTCATAATTCGATACAACAGATCACAGGGAATTTAGTAGCTAGTTTATCCCCTTTCACTTATTTTGATTTACACGTACACCATCTTGTCATTAACAAGCAAACATCTTGTAACTACTTTAAGTATCAGCCCTCTTTTATAGTGACTGCATTTTTAATGAGGTTGAGAGATTCTTCAAGATCATCGGAGAGTTGATGTGGATCAGGAATTATGCTCTCATCAGCTGCTAAGATGATGCTCATCTTGTTTACATAACTTACCACATGAATCATCAGTCCCTGCATTAATAATAAATTATAATTATAATTAGTGTCAAATAAGATAAAAATGGAGGAGCTTTAGCTATTAACTATCCTCCCTAGTAATCGCAAATTAAAAAGTACAAAATAAAGAAACATGATACGACTATGTTTTCTACAACACCTAATAATGTTCTTGTTATATTATTTATTTATTTATTATTATTTTTTTTTTACGTGAGACTAATATTCTCATCTTTTTTTGAGTTTCACATGTTAGTTTTTAAACAACGTAACACTTGTTATTTTCTACTCTACCCAAGCCTGTAGTCCACCCCTTGTGAAGAGTTCAAATTCTCTCATGTTCTAGCTTTTATCTTGACTTTTCTTAATCCAGTGACAATTATATGCCATATTAGGAGAGTGAATCCAAACTCATATAAATTAAAAGAAACCATGTAATGTACCATCTACTATATATTAGAAATTCTTGGATGAATCAAGATTAGTTTTATGACAATATTGAAGTGGATTCTAGTAGTGATACTCACATTGGGTTGTCCATAGCAACTTGGAGCAACATATGCTACCGGATGGCCACAGTAACTTACTTCTTCTTGAGGGCCTGGCACATTTGAGAACCACAACGTTGTTTGAGACGGAAAAGTTGCCATCTGTTAGTGATTGATGAAGGGTTAATAGTTAATCAGTTTGAATATATAACCTTACATAAGAGAGATCCAGCATAGAAATAAAGTGTGGGATCTGACACAATCACGTTTAAAATAGCTTATGGTAAGAGTACCTTCAAACCACAAAACTTGAGAAAATATTTTGCCAGAAAATAAGAGTATGAAGCCTCTAGAGAAGCTTTCTTTCTATCCATTGTTGCTTTGGCTTCTCGAAGATAATCTAATGGGTCATCTCGCAATACAATGGTGAAGGGGAAGAGTAAATAACCAATGTGGTTGCCCCATCTAGCTAAAGAGTTCTTCTTCATCATATCAGCTAATTCCTGTTTATAAAACAAATTAATATAAAAGTTAGAGTGACTTTGTAACATTACGTTATCAAGATTTTGTATGAAAAAAATGTACGGTATCTAATACTTCATAATTTTTATCGAAAGGCATTACTAAACTGGGTCACAGAATATATAGTATAAATTAAAAACAAAAGATTCGTAGAACAGGAACAAGAAAATCAACACTACTCACTTGAATCCCTGGAGATGGTCTGATATTCATGAAAAAAGTTGCTCTAAGGCGAATATTCTGAGGGAGATTGTTATTTCTTTCCGATGCTCCCTTATCAATTTTGGACTCCCCTGCAATAAATGTTACATCAAGAGAATATTACGACCTTGAATAAATTAATTCAATTATTATGACCTTTAACAGAAATATATAGTACATGGCTCACCGTATTTCCGATTGAGATAGCGAGACAAGCCTGCTTGAGTAACTCCTAACATAACATCGTTTATTGTCTACAAAAATTAACCAATTCATATACTTAAACATGAGATAATAAACTTGATATGATTTGGTTTTTATCTGTTTCTTATTCTTCTTTTTTCTTTTTAAAGGTTTATGTAAAACTTACAGTATTCATGGCATTTTTCACAAGCTTAACATCATCCAAACTGACCATTCTGTGAACGAATCTCCGAGAAGTGGTAGCTCCAGTGCCTAGCCCACCTTTGAGGGGCGTTTCAGTATCTTTCAAGAACATGAATACCGTAGCAAGAAACTTCAAAACATCAACAAAAGTGTTCCAAAATAAGGACAAAACCAACCATAATTTGATGAAATAGTTTCCCAAAAACCCTCCAGATGATTTAGTACTAGAATTGGCTTTCTTCATCACGTGAAGGGTAGGAAGTGTCTGAGGGTCAGATACTTTACGAGTAGAAGCAAGAAAAAGAGACATGAGAGAAGTGCCATCACCAAGAGAGTGATGGATGCGGAGAACAGCCGTTGATTCAGCATATGAGGTTTTTAGGTTGAGGAGATGGAGATCCCACATCGGAATTGACATTTTGATTGTGGATTTGCTTAGGTTTGAGACATAATCTTCCACAATCTTATCAGGGGTGTGGATGTTGCTTGGTTCAAGTTTTGGGACAATAACATGGTTGTCTAAATCCACGATTGTTGGAACCCATTTTAATCCTCTACTATTCTCATCCATAACCTGCATGTCATTAGTTATTAGTTAAAAAAACCAGTATGTGAAGTTAGAAAAAATGAAAACAAACAAAAATAGACAATGTCTCTGTTGTAATCATCTTGTACCGTAAACTTGTATACTAGTTTACAAGGTGATGTTTGTAAACAGTATATTAAGGTGATGTTTGTTTTTTTATCTGAAGACTGAATAGTCCTGTTACTGAAGACTAAACAGTGACTGAAATCTGAATCTGAATGACATGTTTGTTTTTTTTTTCTTCTCACATCTGAATGTACTATCAACAAGTTTGTTTTTTAAAAATAAAATTGTCTGAAATGAAAAACAATTATACATATAATATAGAATAAAAACAATCCAAAAATAATAATTATATATGAACACATATGATCATGATCTTCTTCTTCGATTACAAACAAACTTTATTTTTACTAAGAAAATAAAAAGTTTTTTTTTTTTCAAAAAATAAAAGGGGTAGTAGGAAAATTCACACAAAACACTCGAAATATATATATATATATATATATATGTAAATACATCACCATAATATCATAATAAAGTATTGATATTAAACACCAATATGAGAAGTGATTAGAGTTCTTTTTTTATTTTTAAAGCTATCTAAAATAAGCAATATATTAAAATAAAGATTTCTATACAATATATAATTATGATAAAATTGGAGATATATTATATGTAGAGGATAGTATCGGAAGAAAAGATTTTTTATTGCATTTAATGCAAATCAGTGATTTACAATTAAGTGAAACGCCATGATTTTTTACTTTTTATTTTAAGTTGTTTTTTAGTATTTTTAAGTTATTTGACCACTTAAAAAAACAAATAAAACAATTTAATAATTATAATTCAGACCCATTAAATTTTAAGTGAAAAAAACAAACGACTCATAAGTGCAAGACCTCTAGTATTTTGTTTTCAACACAAACTCTTAACGTGAAAAATTAACTATTAATTTTAAGAGTTTAGCAAATAGTAAAAGTGATGAAATACATATTATATATATATATATATATATATATATATATATAAGCAAATCTATAATCATGTTATACGTACTTATATATCATATATATAGTCATGCCATATGCTAGTGAATAGTGATCTTGTATAATCATTTAATTATTACCTGCACACTAGAGAAACGAGGGTGCTTGAGCAACGTATGAGGTAAGTTGGCTTTGAAAACTTGTGGGTTGATTTGTGTCTTGAAGCCGATCATAGTAATGATGTAGATATTGGAGTCAGGTTCATGAAACATACGAGCCATTGGACTCAATGGTTCACCACCACCTTCCTCATATTTCTCCATCAATACTTCTTCAACGTTTGCCTTCACTTTGATTGGTTTGAGATCTCCCATAATTCTCTATCTAAATTTTCTTGTACAAACAAATAAAAATTAAGTATTTATGGGCACGAGAACTCCAAAGAGCTAGTGAGTCTATCGTTCAAACTTCATGTGTAGGGACGGACCTTAATGTGGGGCTGACCTGGCTGTACAGCCCGGGTGGACCTCTTAAAAATAAAAAAATAAAAAAAAAAAATAAAAAAAAAAAACCATTATTATTAATATCACCTCTCACCTCTCACATCCTCACGTCCCCACTCCCAAAACACACACTCTCTCTCTCACCTATTTAAATCCCAAGTCTCAAAACACTCTCTCTCTCTCCCTCTCTTTTCAATTTATTAGGTCTAATCTTTCAATTAATTAATTTTTTTTTTCTCTCTCCATCACATATCTGAAATCAATTTTCTCCTTGATTAATAATTATTTTAAACCTAGCAACTCAATTGACACATTATTTGAGTTGAATTTTGGATTAATTATTTGGATTTTATAGAATTACTCTTAATCTATTATTTTTATTTGCTTATTTTAATTCATATATTTTTTTAGTTACAATTTATTTTTTCTAATTAACAAATTAGAGTCTTGTGTTTTGTTTATCTTATTCGAGTGAAAGTGGAATAAAAATAATATTTTTTTATTGAAAGTTTATATATAGTTTTGTTTTAATCCACTTTAACAAAAAATCATGGTACGCTAGCCTTATCATGTGTGCTCTCTTTATATAATAAGTGTTAGAAATTACTGAGTCATGTGTGATTCATTATTGTCATGTCTTCTGTTGCTAGTACTATAGTATGTTGTTTCAATCGATTGCATTAATCGTTTTAAATTACATTACTCAAAGTTTTGGAAGATCCGTGCTTGGATTTCAATATTCGGTGGAGTTAGACATAGTTGAAAACAATAACACATCATTCTTTTCTTCAAATATTTTCACACTGTAAATCTCTGATACTGGAAAAACTTCTTTAGTTTATTGTTCGAAGTATTATAGAGAAAGCTGTAAAGGAAAACTAGAGAAAAAAAAAATTAATAGAAAAAAAAGATGTCAATTTGAAAAAATGAATAAATAAAGAAAATAATTCTCAAGTCGAGACTTATTAAGTTTCAATAGAGAACTACTACAAGTGTTGTTTGTAACAAAAACAATTCTAGTTCAAATCTGGAAGAAACAGAAAGCAATAAACAAATAAACAAAACGTTAGAAAACAGTTTAGGGTTCAAGGACTGTGTTTCACACAGTATCCTTAAGACAATTTCTCCAGATAACACCATATGTGTATGACGATTGTTTCCTAGGATACAACGATTCAACAGTGTTTCAATCGAGAACTACTACAAGTGTTGTTTGTAAATCAAAAACAATTGTTGTTCAAATCTGGAAGAAACAGAAAGCAATAAACAAGTAAACAATACGTTAGAAAACAGTTTAGGGTTCGAGGACTGTGTTTCACATAGTGTCCTTAAAATAATTTCGCCGGATAACACCATATGTGTATGACGATTGATTCCTAGGATACAACGATTCAACTGTGGCCATGCGAAGCACAAACCACTTTCAGCGAACTCAAATCGAGTTTAAACTTACCAAGTACCCAAAGAGAAAAGAACCGCAAGAGAATATTTCTGCTATGTATTTCATGATTTTCTGAATGTTTTTCTTTGAAGAGTAGACTAGGGTTTTTAATAGAAAAAAAAAATCAAGATGATTAATATAGAAATAATTGATAATCACGGTTTTAATGATAAAGGAAATTAATTAAGAAATAATCTTCAAATAATCTATTCCTAATTAAACACTGATACTGTTTTCTTAGTGATCAAGTAAGTATCAGAATCCAAAACGGATATTAATTCTTTCCTTATCATTAAAACGTAAAATACTTTTTTTTTTTTTTTTTTTTTTTTTTTTTTTTTTTTGTAAAAACCTAAGCAGCTTATACATTCGGATTCATTCAAATTTATCCATACTTGACAAACAATCACAACCAAGTGTTTGATTCAATGAATAAATAAGATGTAACATACTAACATCCACTTCGTGCACTAAATGCATGCAAGATCAATTAGTCAATAAATACTTGTCGTATACAAATCGAACTCCACAAAGCTTCACAGTGGAGATGGATATGCTGTGGTTGGAAGCCAAAAACGTGGAGCTCTCACAATCTTGAAATCGGGCGGCTTCGTGTATCTCATGATACAAGTTGTTGGAAGCAAAAAAGTTGCATTTCGTCTTGGCCTTTTCAAGCCAAAGCATTCTATGCAATGATAATATTTTTTATTAATTATTATTAATTATTATTATTATTTTTTTGCATGAAATAATATTAACTAGGCAATAAAAATTTGATGTAGCGGAAAAAATCACGCAAACAACAAATCGATAAAAGATGAGGATAACTGATTCGAATCTGTTGGCCAATCCAGAGAAACACGTGATTTTAACACTTGGAGAAACTGAAGAAACCAGAGAAACACTTAGTAACATCAGAGAAAGCGGAAGCGTACCTGAATCCATTACCGGAGTTGGTGGACGGATTGTGATCTTCCAAATTATCACGATCTTTACGAACCCTAAATTTGTTCTCTGTTTCTCTGTTAATGGGGATACAGACAAACTGAAAAGCATCGTGTAATTTGGGGACCATAACCCTAATATATAATAATTAGATTATTATAGGTTTTACTATTTCTAATTTGGCCCCTCATCAAATTAAATATAGCACTCTGGTATCTACATATTAATTCCATGACAATTATACCCTTAAGCCTTAATACTTTAAATCTTAATTAGATCACTTTAATTTAGGCTTAACCAAAGATAGCATAACACATTTAATATTTATATGTGTGGCTCCACATGATGGAATTTTCCAACACTAACAACTTATTCAAATTTAAACTAAAAACAAACTATTTTTATTTTCTTAAAAATGTGATCGTAACATTCCTTCTTTTACAGTGACTGCATTTTTAATGAGGTTGAGAGATTCTTCAAGATCATCGCAGAGTTGACGTGGATCAGGAATTATGCTCTCATCAGCTGATAAGATGATGCTTATCTTGTTTACATAACTTACCACATGAATCATCAGTCCCTGCATTAAGAATAAATTTAAATTATAATTAGTGTGTCAAGTAAATAAGATAAAAATGGAGAAGCTTTAGCTGTTAACTGTCCTCCCTAGTAATCGCAAATTAAAGAGTACGAAATAAAGAAACATGATACGATTCTGTTTTTCTCCAACACCTAATAATGTGCATTAAAAAGAATAGTATGTATTGGGTTGTGATATCCATGAGTATAAAAAATCTTCTTGTTATATGTTTTTTTTTTAATGTAGGATTATTAATATTCTCATCTTCTTTTGAGCTTCACATGTTAAGTATTAAACAGCGTGACACCTGTTATTTTCTAGTCTACCCAAGCCCGTAGTCCAGTACCCCTCATGAAGAGTTATCAAATTAATTCTCTCATGTTTTAGCTTTTATCTTGACTATTCTTATATGCTATATTAGGAGAGTGACTCTAAACTCATATAAATTAAAAGAAACCCATGTAATGTACCATCTACTTATATATTAGAAATTCTTGGATGAATCAAGATTAGGTTAATTTATGACAATATTGAAGTGGATTCTAGTAGTGATACTCACATTGGGTTGTCCATAGCAACTTGGAGCAACATAGTCCACCCTTGTTATTTTTATTATTATTTTATTTTAAGGTGAGATTAATATTCTCAACAACGTAACACTTGTTATTTTCTACTCTACCCAGGCCCATAGTCCACCCTTCGTGAAGAGTTCAAATTCTCTCATGTTCTAGCTTTTATCTTGACTTTTCTTAATCAAGTGACACTTATATGCCATATTAAGAGAGTGAATCCAAACTCATATAAGCAGAGCCGGTCTTGACTTTTCTGCGGCCCGGGACGAAAATTTAAAAATGTGACCTATGGGCTCTATGTGTATATTCATAGTTTTTTCTATGTATATGTTATATATAACATATTTTCATATATTTAACTCGAAAATGATAATTTCATTACAGATAAAATAAAATCACAATAAGACAAAAAGTATCACAATATCACTAGAAATATCTTCTTCTAGCATTTTGAAAAACAAATTCATTAATCCGGTGCTAGAGTGCCGGTGGTGGGTTGTGGGTATTATTTTAAAAAGGGGAAATAACACTAACATCCTTAAGTTTTGGGGTTAAAACACCTAGCTTGAATTGTTTGTTTATTCTAAGCTAACATATAATTAACAGATCTCTGTGAGTCGTAAAGGGTTAAGTTTGTCTTTATATTTTTTGAATCGTAATTTTGTCTTTTAAATACCTGGGTTTGTGAAAAAGAAAACAACAGAGAAAAAACAGAGGTCCAGCCATGGCAGCCACCTCCCTCCCCAGCCTTTATAAGGGTCATCACCTCCTGCGACCAAATTAACGGAGGATTCCAGTGTCCTAAACCGATCATCTTCTCTAGCATGGTGTTATGTCGGGTATGTGATGTTGTGGATGGATTTGTGGGTTTTGATATGGCGTGGATTTGGATTTTTGGTTGAATTATGAAATGAGTTTGCATTTGAAATAAGCAGGGTTATGGAATTTGTGTGGTTAAGGTGGAATTGTATGAAATTTAAGTATTAGACCATTGGTGGAGGATTTGCGGGTCATCTTGGGTCATTGACCACATGGAGACCTCCACTTTCATATATATATATATATATATATATATATATTTTAATATTCTATTTGTTTTTTACTTAATTTTAAAATAAAATTATATATGTCTATTTTATGTGGTTTCTAGTTTCTTTATATTTTCAACAATTTTTTACTCTCTTTTTTTTTTCTAATTTTGTTTTCATTCTCTTTTTAATAATTTTTTTATTCGATTTTGTTTTGTTATTTTTTTTATTTTTTCTGATCATTGTTTTTACTTTTATTTTTTATTAGATCACAAGGGTATTTTGGACCTTACAAAGGTCAAATTGGGTCAAGTTAACATAACTGTTAACTATTGTTACATGAAGTGGGGTTATTGTGTAGAATAAGAGAACTTTTTTATCTATAGGTCTTTCACCCAAACCTTATGGGTGTCAATGTAATTTCCCCTTTTAAAATAGGTCATCATTGAAATGGGGCCTTTTTTTTTTTTATAGAAGAATTGAAATGGGGTCTTTTTCAAAAAAAAGACGGAAAAAAAAAAAAAGAAATGGGGCCTTGAATAAAACAATCAATCAATGAAACGAATTTGGGTTTTTAAAATGGGCCTTTCTATTTTTGATTGTTTTATAATGTCCAGGCCTTGTCCATTTTTTTCTTAAGTATACTATTTTTATTGGGTCATGTATTTTTATTTCATAACTAAACCCATATAAATTAAAACCAATTTCATGTTTGAAAAGGTCTTAGAAATACTGGGCCCTGGGCGGGCTCCCGCCCCTGAAGCCCCGACCCAGGGCCGGCTCTGCATATAAGTTAAAAGAAACCCATGTAATGTACCATCTACTATATATTAGAAATTCTTGGATGAATCAAGATTAGGTTTATGACAATATTGAAGTGGATTCTAGTAGTGATACTCACATTGGGTTGTCCATAGCAACTTGGAGCAACATAGGCTACCAGATGGCCACAGTAACTTACTTCTTCTTGAGGGCCTGGTACATTTGAGAACCACAACGTTGTTTGAGACGGAAAAGTTGCCATCTGTTTGTGATTGATGAATGGTTAATAGTTAATCAACATGAACATATAACCTTATATAAGTGAGATCCGGCATTAAAAAAAAAAGGTGTAAGATCTGACACGATCACACTTAAAATAGATTATGATAAAAGTACCTTCAAACCACAAAACTTGAGAAAATATTTAGCCATAAAATAAGAGTATAGAGCCTCTAGAGAAGCTTTCTTTCTATCCATTGTTGCTTTGGCTTCTCGAAGATAATCTAATGGGTCATCTCGCAATGCAATGGTGAAGGGGAAGAGTAAATAACCAAAGTGGTTGCCCCACCTAGCTAAAGAGTTCTTCTTCATCATATCAGCTAATTCCTGTTTATAAAATAAATTAATATAAAAGTTAGAGTGACTTTGTAACATTACATTATCAAGATTTTGTAAGAAAAAACGTATGGAATCTAATACTTTATAATTTTTATCATATATTTTTTTAACGGTAGAAAGACATTACTAAACTAGGTCATAGAATATATATAGTATAAATTGAAAACAAAAGAATTCATAGAACATGATCGAACAAGAAAATCAGCAGTACTACTCACTTGAATCTCTGGAGATGGTCTGATATTCATGAAAAAAGTTGCCCTAAGGCGAATATTCTGGGGGAGATTGTTATTTCTTTCCTATGCCCCCTTGACAATTTTGGACTCCCCTGCAGTAAATGTTTCATCAATAGAATATTACTACCTTGAATCACTATAAGAAAAATGGTCTATTGGGACGAAATACAAAATCCGTCCCAATAGGTTTTCTTTTTTAAAAAATTTATAATAATTAATTAATTTTATTGACCTTTAGAGATGAATTATTTTCATCCCAATAGGAGCTCTATTGGGACGAAATACATAATTCGTCCCAATATGTGTTTTTTAATTTAAAATTATAATAATTAATTAATTTTATTGACCTTTAGGAATGAATTGTTTTCGTCCCAATAGGACGTCTATTGGGACGAAATACATAATTCGTCCCATTCGTCCCAATAGACAGCCTATTGGGACAAATTATTTTCGTCCCAATAGGTTTTCTTTTTATTTAAAATTATAATAATTAATTAATTTTGTTGACCTTTAGAGACGAATTGTATTTGTCCCAATAGGACGTCTGTTGGGACGAAATATATAATTCGTTCCAATAGACTGTCTATTGGAACAAATTATTTTCGTTCCAATAAGTTTTCTTTTTATTTAAAATTATTATAATTAATTAATTTTGTTGAAAATTCTTGATTTTTTTTTTTGTTGAAGTTTTTTCCTTAAAGATAGATTAATAATTAAATTACCATATAAATTAGAAAATGATGCAATATGAATCATTTTGTTCGTCCAAAGTGTTAAGTGGTTCTCTATCGAGATGAATTTTATTTCTTCTCAATAAGTTATTCATAAGGATCAATAAATATTACTCTTGAGAGGTTTTCTATTATTTAAAAAAAATAACCGAACCGCCAGAACTGAAATCAAAACCGCTGGTTCAGAATCGAAAACCGAAACCACTGATTCCAAATCAAAAATTGGAACCGGGGTTATGTCTAATTCCTAGTATGACTAACGATTGACTGTTTGATCTGACAATTTATTATTTTAACAAAATAGTTTAATTAAATGTTATAATAAATGTTTTTTAATATCAATTTGTTTATCATATAAAAATAAATTTTAAATTAGTGGAATCGATCTACAAATAAAATTTTGATTAAAAAATAATAAATAAAAATTTAATAACAAGTAAAGGTTATATATAGAAATTATGCTTTTATTATCATATTTGAACTAGCCGCAAGGTTGATAAGCTTGGTGGGTGGCGTGTGTGAGTAGGGTTCAATACACAAGGAGGAGGCCACCAATTAAATGTTATTTGTGTGGGCTGCGCAAGTGGTGTGGGTGGTCTGGTCATTTGAAGGCAACAAAAAAATTTTTTTTTTTTTTTTTTTAATTTAGTCCCTATAGGATATCTAAAGAGACGAAAAATTATTTATAGGGAAGAAAATACAATTCGTCCCTACAAGTTGTCAATTGGGACGAGTAAAAATCGTCCATATACATTATTAATTGGGATAAACAAAAATCGTCTACATAGGTAGTTTTAAGGGACGAATTTCAATTATTGCGACCCACCTAAGGCAACGCAATTTAAGACGAATTTTATTTGTCCCAATAGACCTATTGGGACGATTTTTGGGCTATTGGGACGGAAAAAATAAATAAATAAATAAAAATAACATCCCAATAGCCCCTTTTTTTTTAGTGATTAAATTAATTCAATTATTATGACCTATAACAGAAATATATAGTACATGGCTCACCGTATTTCCGATTGAGATAGCGAGACAAGCCTGCTTGAGTAACTCCTAACATAACATCGTTTATTGTCTACAAAAATTAACCAATTCATAAACTTAAACATGAGATAATAAACTTGATATGATTTGGTTTTTATCTGTTTCTTATTCTTCTTTTTTCTTTTTAAAGGTTTATGTAAAACTTACAGTATTCATGGCATTCTTCACAAGCTTAACATCATCCAAACTGACCATTCTGTGAACGAATCTCCGAGAAGTGGTAGCTCCAGTGCCTAGCCCACCTTTGAGGGGCGTTTCAGTATCTTTCAAGAACATGAATACCGTAGCAAGAAACTTCAAAACATCAACAAAAGTGTTCCAAAATAATGACAAAACCAACCATAATTTGATGACATAGTTTCCCAAAAACCCTCCAGATGATTTAGTACTAGAATTGGCTTTCTTCATCACGTGAAGGGTAGGAAGTGTCTGAGGGTCAGATACTTTACGAGTAGAAGCAAGAAAAAGAGACATGAGAGAAGTGCCATCACCAAGAGAGTGATGGATGCGGAGAACAGCCGTTGATTCAGCATATGAGGTTTTTAGGTTGAGGAGATGGAGATCCCACATCGGAATTGACATTTTGATTGTGGATTTGCTTAGGTTTGAGACATAATCTTCCACAATCTTATCAGGGGTGTGGATGTTGTTTGGTTCAAGTTTTGGGACAATAACATGGTTGTCTAAATCCACAGTTGTTGGAACCCATTTTAATCCTCTACTATTCTCATCCATAACCTGCATGTCATTGGTTTTTTTTTTTTTTTTTTTTTTGACAGTTGCATGTCATTAGTTATTAATTAAAAAAAAAACAATATATGAAGTTAGAAAAAAAATGAAAACAAACAAAAATAGAAAATGTCTCTGTTGTAATCATCTAGTATTGTAAACTTGTATACTAGGTAAGCCCATTTCAGTATATTAAGTGCACGGCCTCTAGTATTTTGTTTTCAGCACAAACTCTTAACATGAAAAATTAACTATTAATTTTAAGAGTTTGACAAATAGTAAAAGTGATGAAATACATATATATATATATTATATATATATATATAAGCATATCTATAATCATGTTAGACGTACTTATATATCATATATATAGCCATGCCATATGCTAGTGATCTTGTAAAATCATTTAATTATTACCTGAACACTAGAGAAACGAGGGTGCTTGAGCAACGTATGAGGTAAGTTGGCTTCGAAAACTTGTGGGTTGATTTGTGTCTTGAAGCCGATCATAGTAATGATGTAGATATTGGAGTCAGGTTCATGAAACATACGAGCCATTGGACTCAATGGTTCACCACCACCTTCCTCATATTTCTCCATCAATACTTCTTCAACATTTGCCTTCACCTTGATTGTTTTGAGATCTCCCATAATTCTCTATCTAAATTTTCTCGTACAAACAAACAAAAATTAAGTATTTCTGGGCACGAGAATTGAGAACTACAAAGAGCTAGTGAGTCTACCTTTCAAACTTCATGTGTGCTCTCCTTATATAATAAACAATTACTGTGTCGTGTGAAATTCATTTTTTTCCTGTTTGTGACGTATGTATTGACTCATACATATATAAATGCTAATGGTGGAAATGGTGGAAAGTATCACCTTTTCCAACTGATTTGGTGACTCTATGACCGGTTTAATAACTTAAGTTTAAAAGGCACCTATTATGGTGAACTACCAAAATTGCCCTTAGATAATCATTTATGTTATTGTGTTTGTCTGGTTCTCTCTCCACACTTCCAACAAAAACGATAACGGGGTTACTCTCTCTCTCTCTCTATCTCTCTCTCAATACAAATAGAAGTTGAAGATCAAAACAACTGGACGTGCTTCATTACAACAAGGTAATATTTCGTGTAAATACTTCTTTTCATTTGTTCATATTTTCATTGTGACAATTGTGGATCTCCGAGACTTTGTCACCTTTTTCCGAGCCTTTTTAAAAATCACTAATCGAGTATTTTCATGTCTTGTCCGAGCCTTTTCATGTGTTGTCCGAGCCTTTTTATGCTGCTCCGAGCCTTTTGAAGTTTTGTCCGAGACTTCTCCGAGCTTTTTCATGTCTTGTCCGAGCCTTTGCAAGTCTTCTCCGAGCCTTTTGAAGTTTTGTCCGAGACTTTTATAAAATAACTATTCGAGCATTTTCAAGTCTTCTCCGAGCTTTTTCATGTATTCTCCGAGACTTTTCAAAAATCACTAATCGAGCATTTTCAAGTCTTCTCCGAGCTTTTTCATGTCTTCTCCGAGACTTTTCAAAAATCACTAATCGAGCCTTTTCAAGTCTTATCCGAGCTTTTTCATGTCTTGTTCGAGCCTTTTGAAGTCTTCTCCGAGACTTTTTAAAATAACTATTCGAGCATTTTCAAGTCTTCTCTGAGACTTTTCAAAATTCAGTAATCTAGCCTTTTCAAGTCTTCTCCGAGCCTTTTCAAGTCTTCTTCGAGCCTTTTCATGTCTTGTCCGAGCATTTTCAAGTCTTCTCCGAGACTTTTTAAAAATAACTATTCGGGCTTTTTCATGTCTTGTCCGAGCCTTTGCAAGTCTTCTCCGAGCCTTTTGAAATTTTGTCCGAGACTTTTCAAGTCTTCTCCGAGACTTTTTAAAAATAACTATTCGGGCTTTTTCATGTCTTGTCCGAGCCTTTGCAAGTCTTCTCCGAGCCTTTTGAAATTTTGTCCGAGACTTTTAAAAAATAACTATTCGAGCATTTTCAAGTCTTCTCCGAGCTTTTTCATGTCTTCTCCGAGACTTTTCAAGTCTTCTCCGAGACTTTTAAAAAATAACTATTCGAGCTTTTTCATGTGTTGTCCGAGCCTTTGCAAGTCTTCTCCGAGCCTTTTGAAGTTTTGTCCGAGACTTTTAAAAAATAACTATTCGAGCATTTTCAAGTCTTCTCCGAGCTTTTTCATGTCTTCTCCGAGACTTTTAAAAAATAACTATTCGAGCTTTTTCATGTCTTGTCCGAGCCTTTGCAAGTCTTCTCCGAGCCTTTTGAAGTTTTGTCCGAGACTTATAAAAAATAACTATTCGAGCATTTTCAAGTCTTCTCCGAGCTTTTTCATGTCTTCTCCGAGACTTTTAAAAAATAACTATTCGAGCATTTTCAAGTCTTCTCCGAGTTGTTTCATGTCTTCTCCGAGACTTTTCAAGTCTTCTCCGAGACTTTTAAAAAATAACTATTCGAGCATTTTCAAGTCTTCTCCGAGTTTTTTCATGTCTTCTCCGAGACTTTTCAAAAATAACCAATCGAGACTTTTCATGTCTTCTCCGAGCCTTTTCATATCATCTCCGAGACTTTTCAAAAATTAGTAATCGAGCCTTTTCAAGTCTTCTCCGAGACGTTTCAAGTCATCTCCGAGACTTTTCAAATAATCACTAATCGAGCCTTGTTAGGTCTTCTCCGAGACTTTTTATTGAATTACTAATCGAGTCTTTTAAAGACTTTTTCGAGACCAAAAATGTCTTTTTCGAAACTTTCATGTATTCTTCGAGACTTTGCTAGTGTTCTCCGAGCCTTTTAAATATCCTCACCCGAGCCTTTGTAAATGTAATTTATGAAAATATTTTGTACTCCTGAGTTTTAATTAATAGTTTTGATTAATTTGACAACATCATGAATCGGGTTAGAATAGTAATATCTTACAACGGTCAATGGGAGCAACTACCCGACGGAAGTCAGAGGTTTGTTGGATCCGATAACAAGGGAATGTATATGTCAAAGAATATGACTTATGAAGAATTGGTGGCGATCGTGCATACCATTGTGAAGTATGATGTAAACAAATTCAATGTTGATTTGGCATCAGTATCAATCGTTCCTGGCAATATATGTCGTACATTTATAAGAAATAACGATGATGTTCAGTTTATGCTAGGGGAAGATCGGGTGATCCCTCAAGTATGTGTAAGTCTAACTCAGAGGACACCCGGAGATGTGATAGGGAATGATATTCCTCCTCCTAAAAATACCCAACAATTTGGATCCTTTAGCGGTAGCAACCAACTATATCCCCAAAGGAGTTTCTCCGAAAGTAGGGAAAACATGTGTGGTGTCCCACCTGTAGCGGTTGACCAAGTAGTTGAACCTCAATTTGGCGATGTGTTTGGTTGTCGAATTGAGCAGTACCATGAGGTGGATAATGAGGCAAATAATGAACAGGTAGATGATCTAGAAAATGTGGATGAAGAGCGTACACAAATTCAAACACAAGGAAGACATGTACAAGGAGTTAGTTGCACTGTACCAAATATGCCTGGGACTTCCGAGGTCCGACATAATATAACTGTATCTGATTCTGATAATACGATAACTTGGGTTATTCCCGGAGCAGATTCATACTCGTTTGGTATTGGTAGAAGCAGCACCTTGGCAACGCAAGAACCTACATGCATGATTTATAAAGGTCAATTTTTCCCGAGTAAAAAGGATTTGAAGAGACTAGTTGGCCTTTTTTCAATGCGGGAGAACTTTGAATGGAAGGTGAAAAGGTCTAATAAGACAACGTTACATCTAGTTTGCATCATTGACAACTGTACGTGGAAATTAAGAGCGGTGAGGAGAGATGAAGGGACTTACTCCCAAGTCAGAAGTTTTGTCAACCAGCACAGTTGTCCTTTGGAGGAGGTTCACCGTCGCCACCGACAAGCTAGTGCAATCATAATCGGAGAAGTCATTGCACCTAGACTTCAACAACATGATGGTCGTCTCATGCGTCCGAAGGACATAATCGCCGATATGAAAACAATGTATGGCATCCAAGTCATGTACAGTAAGGCACATGATGCCTTGCAATATGCATTGTCCTTGACCTATGGAACGCATGAAGAAAGTTTCAAATTGTTACCATCGTTTGCGTACGTTCTAGAACAGCAAAATCCTGGCATAATCACCGACTTACAATGCGCAGACGATGATACATTTTTGTACTTTTTCATGTCGTTAGGGTCCTCAATTAGAGGTTTTCAGAGGTGTATGCGTCCTGTGATTGCAGTTGATGGTACCCATTTGAAGGGAAGATTCGGGGTACAATGTTTGTTGCAACTGCACAAGATGGAAACGAACAGGTGTATCCAATTGCTTTTGGGTACGGTGACTCAGAAAACAACCTTTCATGGGAGTGGTTTTTGGAATGCTTGAGGGGTGCCCTTGGTCATATAGATGATCCGGTTTTCATTTCCGATCGCCATGCAAGCATTGAAGCGGGGATTTCTAAAGTGTTCCCTTATGCAACCCATACCATATGTTGCTGGCATTTTAGTGAAAATATGAAGAAGCGATTCCATAGAAAGGATGTTGCCGACATAATGGATTCAGCAGCTAGGACGTACAGTGAATTCAATTATAACAGGCATATGGAGGAGTTACACAGGCTGCACAAGGGTGCATTCGAATATGCCATTGCTGCCGGTCCACACAAGTGGTCTCGTGTACACTGTCCCCAAAGAAGGTACAGGCTGATGACCACAAATGTTGCAGAGTGCATAAACTCATGCCTAAAATTCGCACGGCAACTGCCAATGATGACACTGGCAGAGTTCATTAGGAATATGCTACAAAAGTGGTTTCACAATCGTCATGCAGCTGCACGGTCCATGCGTCATCAACTGACCGACACATCACATCTAGTGATCCTAAAACGTGTCGAGAAGTGCAATTATATGACCGTAAATCCGATTGATTGGAACATATTATCCTTCAAATTGAAGGGAAACCAGTGGACGGTTAACTTAGCCTTGAAGACTTGCACATGCAACAAATTACAAACGGACCATTTCCCATGTTCTCACGCACTCGCAGCGGCAAGGTACATAAGATGTTATAGTTAACGCTTTATATTACCCACAAACATGAATCTTATTGTTTTCATTGTTGTAGAGAGCAAAACTTGGATTTCACATCTCTGTGTGCGGACTACTACAAGAAGGAGACACTTTTTGATGCATACTCGGTTCCTATTATTCCTATTGGCCATCCTTCTTCATGGGTAGCACCATCCGACATCGCGTCTCCGGTGGTTTTAAATCCAAAGTCGAAGAGACAATCAGGTCGTCTGAAGGAAGGTCGACATGCCTCGTCTTCGGAGAGGACAACCACACAGTCATGTAGAAGATGTGGACAATCAGGACATAATAGCAGGAGGTGCTCCAACCCTCCGATGGTTAATGAAGGTCCTAACATAATTTTTCCCGATGAACACCGTCGCAAGTGCAGCATCTGTCATTCAATTGGACACAACAAACAAACATGCCTTGAGAATAACTCTACCATGGAATGAATGAAGCCATTAATGAAGGCGATCAAATATAACAGGCAAGTACAAGAGGAATATGTCTCCAACTTGATGTCTTCCAACATCGTTCAGACGTTGGGAACCATGCTCGATACAGTTGTGTTATGAGACTGTTGGTTATTATGCTTTTTATGTTGAACTATTATGATATATTTTTTGGTTGTTCGTTTAATGCCATATTGGATCCTTTGTTATAGTGTCCAGAATTCATTGTATTGTTTATGAATTTCAATGTATCAAATGTGTGTTCAAGTGTTAATTGCAAACAACTAATTTTTTTTAAAAAATAATTTCATTTTATTACTCAAATGTTATGTACATCAACTAAATCACTAACTGGATGTCCAATCCTTTGAGTTACAAAAAACCTCCACAGCCATCTTCTCTCGGATGGTGCCCATTTCGTTTTCTGACAAGTCGAACGTATCCCTGTTCGTTGCCAGGTACTCTATCAATCTCAAAGTATGGGCACCACAGTTACCACTGCAATTCACCACATAAACAACCGTTAGAATTGAATGTTATTAAAACCGATTATGATAGAATAAGAACTTTAAACAGTCATACCCTCTATCCTGTTGGGGTACACGGTCTCTAGACACAATGTTGAGTGGAAAGGGCTTATTCTGCAATGTATACGTCATATCGCCCCTCCGTCTGCGACCGTGAAAGTCCAACGCATGCAGCATCGACGGTAAAAAATATCGTAAGCATGAGAGCTGCATTTTCCTATGGCGAAATGGTACCTCCTGTCTGAACGGGTCCATCAGGTAAATACTCCCTGTTGTGAGGTCGACGCTGGCTAGTGCCCAATGCGTACGTCCAAGGTTGCAAGGAATCAAAACCTGTATGTGTTTCAACAAAGTGTTATCAATGGGAAATGTATTTAAAATTCAAATTCAAACAATGTCAATAAAACACTGACCACGTCAACTTCGTTCCATGGTTTGGTTCCTACCGGGACCAATCCACGTACCACCGCAAGTTCCTCAGCGGACCACTAATGCTTGAACATAGACCAACTGCGGCGGGGTTTGTCGGCCCCACTTCCCATCAATCTCTCCCAGTCATTCAATAACCATGACTGTACAAAGAAAATTTATAAAACGTTAGATAAAAGATGTATGAAACACATAAATAGATGTTCAAAAGCCGTACAAATTAAACACTTACATAGAACTGTGAATCTTGTATGTTGATCCTCGGACCGTAGACAGTGGAGTAATATCTCTGACGCTTCCGCAGAATATGCAAGTAGGCGTCCATATGCTGACAATTTCAACATTTTGTATTGTTAGCATTCTACTATTTCATAAACATCTTATACACAAAGTGTTCAGGTAAGGACCATACCGTATCCTCCAACTCCATGGTGTTGGTTTGAAATCGATGGAACCAGGGGACACCAACTGGCTCGAGTAGATCCACATCACGCCTGCATAATTTTTGAAGAAGTTATATAAGAAAGTCATTTTACTTAGCAGTTTCAAAATACAAAATAATTTTTGTAATATCTGCGATTATACTTACAATTCCCCAGTCGAGTTCCTCTTATAGGTTTGGTAAGCCGCAAGGTGGTCAGGATCTATCAATGCGTGGGGCGCCCATACATGTGCTGGTTGTGGCCTAATCCTTAGCCTCTTCGGCCGAGAGGGGTCAGTGTATGGGGTCCGCTGCTGCCAACCTGCCCTGCGAACCCGATCCCGACGTTGAAGGGGTGGGGTAATCCGGTCCAGCTCAATGTGATCCACTGGATGGCTGAGCTGTAAGGAGGAACTCTGTCACCGTGTATTGCCTCCAGAGGTGCGATGTGTTGACGGACTATGTCCCCCTGTATCGCCTGTAGGGGTGGGCTGTACATTGGAACTATGTCGCCGTCGATCGCGCCGTCGATCGCCTACAGGTGTAAGCTCTTTGGGTGCACTGAGACTGGGGATCTCTGTCTCTGTGGAATAAATGAAGGGGTGCTCTGCACGAGGATCGACCGGAGGGGTGTGCTGTAAGGAGGTACTCTGTACCAGTTCTTGAGAATGAACAGGTTGTTCTGGTAAAACCTGCTGAGGTTCTTCCTCTATCTCCATAGGTGTTGTATCAGTACCACTAGTACCACCAGTAACCTCCTCTCGTGGTGTCACACCAGGCCCTTGCTGATCACCCTGATGACTACCTGTCCTCCCTTTGGGACTGAAGTCTCGGTGTCCGTCTGGGTCATCGAAGGGTGGGTCATCGAATGGTGGGTCATCGAACCGTGTACCTCGAGTACGGGCGTGCGACGTCGAACCCTGAAGCCCTCGAATCAAATCTAGCAACTCCTGATGTTGTTGATCTCGTTTCTCATTACTCTTTCGCACCTCCTCCTGTAACTCGCGTAACGCATCCATTACTTCAGTATACCGACGGTCCTGAAAGGATTTCGAAATTGTCAGTACTAAAACCATTCACTCGATTGAAATTAAATAATACGGTAAAAAGAATTATACGTACCTCTGTTTGCCCTCCAACGCCTCCTCGTGAGTCATCTCCAGTTCGAGAGTCATCTCTAGTTCGAGGCTCTCTAGGCAACATGAATCGAACCCGCCTAGTCCTCGCGAGACGAATATGACGACCGTCCGAGTCAGAACCCTCTGTATCACTGGGTTCGAAAGACGGACCCTCAGTGTCACTGGTTCCAGCAGTTGTATATCGTTCGGGGTCAGAGACGGGAACAGGTATATCACCGAGATCAGCATCATACAAACTGCCTCCCTGGGAAATGCCCTCGAAGTACCGTTCAGCCCTCTCAGTTGCCGTCGGCACCAATTTCACCCTCGCAAACATCTGAAATTGCAGTTAGACCATTGTAATTGTATACATACTAATAGTTATGAACATAAAAAAAAAAATATATATATATATATATATATAGATATTTACACTTTCAAGGAAAATGCTATTCAACTTCTCCCCCCTCGGTCGCGTACTCAACTCCCATTTTAGAATTCGGGGGGAGAGCTCGATTTCCCTCCGCTTCCCACATCCGCTGTTGCCAAGCTCGGGGATAACCTCGAAAGCAAATATCTACAAAACAGCTAAGAACGATAAGAATCCAATACAATACATAAGTCATATGAAAAAAATAACAAATTCAAAATTCTCACCAATAGGGCGTGTGTTAGCCCATATATGTTATATGTCTCCGTGGTGTGTACATCAACGCCCTTTCGTCGCTGGCGTTGTTCAAACCGCCTACGTCGGCCATCCAACGCATGCTTGAAACCGTATATAGACCGCCTATACACGTGTGCACCCCACGGGAACGCATCAAAAGCGTCCAAGTCCTCGACTAGGCGAAACTGCCATACTGGAACTTTCTCTCTCGTCCAACCCCATCAGTATCCAGTTAAGCATATACAATAAGCAAAGCTTAACCGCATCGTACTACTCAGAAAAAACACCAATCCGTAGAACGGCTTTCAACTCTGCATACTCGACCTCATCTCGACCCTCAAAGTACCGCTGGTGTATGCCATTCTCTACCATATCATAGGTCGACGTGTCAGGAAGTTCTCCGAACTTCAATCCGGTGATTAGACAAAACTCAACCTTTGAGAACTGGACCGAATGCCTTCCTAACAAAAATCTCATCTCATCTTCAGGCCCATCGTGATGCAACTCGCGAATAAGCAACCGATGTACAATGCCAGCTGAAAACTTCATCCCACGATCCATCCGAAGGAGGTGTCCAAAACACGACTCAGTATACCGACGTCGTTCTTCGATCGCAAGATGTTCAGGTACCTTGTTAAGTGCGTTGTCGATATCTGTAAGGTCATCAAAATGGTCATGTCGAGTTATTTTCCCCGAATACCTTTCTTCCTCTGGAGTTTTAAGCGAATCTTTTAGTTGATTCCTCATCTGCATATTGACATAAAAAAAATATATCTAGTTAAATAAAATAAATAATATAAAAATGAAAGGTTTCGGACACTAAATGAAAAGTCTCGGACACTATATGAAAAGGCTCGAAAACTATATGAAAAGGCTCGGGCACTATATGAAAAGGCTCGAAAACTATATGAAAAGGCTCGGACACTATATGAAAAGGCTCGGAAACTATATGAAAAGGCTCGGACACTATATGAAAAGGCTCGGACAATATATGAAAAGGCTCGGAAACTATATGAAAAGGCTCGGAAACTATATGAAAAGGCTCGGACACTATATGAAAAGGCTCGGAAACTATATGAAAAGGCTCGGAAACTATATGAAAAGGCTCGGAAACTATATGAAAAGGCTCGGAAACTATATGAAAAGGCTCGGACACTATATGAAAAGGCTCGGAAACTATATGAAAGGCTCGGAGATTCTAATTCTAGAAACCTATTCATATTCCTTAAAAGGCTCAGATCCTATTTTAAAAGTCTCAGAGCCAGTGTGAAAGGCTCGGAGATTCAAATTGCAGAAGCTTATTTAAATTGCTTGTAAAAGGCTCGGATTACATATGACAAAGCTCGGAAAAGGTTTTAAAAGGCTCGGAGATTCAAATTGCAGAAACATATTCAAATTGCTAGGAAAATGCTCAAATTACATGTGAAAAGCTCGGAAAAGGCTCGAAAACCCAGAACTTCATCGTGTTCAACATAATTTTTTCATAAATTTAAACCCTAACCTAATCAAACAAACCTAATCAACAACAAATCAAATCAAACGAACATCCAACATCAAACGCAAATAAAAGTTTCAACAACAAAAACGCGTCAGAAAATCATATCACCTTCTCGTCGATTTCAAGACTGTATCGCCACCGCCGGCAGGTTTCCCGTGAGATTTAGTACCGGATTTCTTGCACCCAAGGTCTCTCTTTCCACTGTTCTCTCTCTCTCAACTTTTTTCTCTTCAGACGCAAACTGACAAGAATGAGGGTATTTTTGTCTGGTCACCTAAATAGGTGCCTTTTAAACTTACATTACTAAACCAGTGACATTCTCACAAAAGCCCCTCCAAATAGTGACAAAAAATTTTTGAACCCAATGCTAATGGTACTCTTCGTTGGAATCATATTTTCATTTAACAGTGAAATGACTCAAGCTAGAACTATAGTATGTGTTTCAATTGATTGCATTTTATTGTTTCAAAGTTTTGGAAGATCCGTGCTTGGATTTCAATATTCGGTTGAGTTAGACATAGTTGAAAACAATAACACTTCATTCTCTTCCTTAAAAAAATTCACATTGTAAATCTCTGATATTGGAAAAACTTCCAGTTTATTGTATGAAGTATTATAGAGAAAACTGTACAGAGAAAATAGAGAGAGAGAGAGAGAGAAAAAAAAACTTTAATAGAAAAAAAAAAAAGATTTCTATCTTAAAAGAAAAAAATAAGGGTTCGAAATTTAAATGTCACTATTTGAAGGGGGTTTTGTAAGAATAGCACCACTTTAATAATGTAAGTTTAAAAGGCACCAATCTTGGTGACCAGACAAAAATACCCCCATTTTTGTCTATTTGTGTGTTTTGAAACGTGAGAGAAAAAACTTGAGGGAGAGAGAGAACAGAAGAAAAGAGAAGTTATCGGCGTAAGAAATCTGGCCAAAAAAGCGACGGTGAATCACCGGTGGTGGTGCTACAGTACCCGACTCGACTCCAACTGCGTTCAGGGTGAGTTGAATTTTCTCTCTCACGCGTTTTGTTGTTAATTTGATTTGCGTTTGATGTTTGGTGTTTGATTAGACATATAGATTAAGTTTGATTTATTGTTCATTAGGTTTGTTTGATTAGGGTTTAAAGTTGTGTAAAAATTTTGTTGAAGACGATGAATAGAACATTCTCCGAGCCTTTTAAACCTTCATCCGAGCCTTTTCCGAGCCTTTTAAACCTTCGTTCGAGCCTTTTCCGATCCTTTTCAACCTTCATCCGAGCCTTTTAAGTAATGTGACTAGGTTTTCTGCAATTTTTCATTTCCGAGCCTTTTAAACCTTTCTCCGAGCCTTTTCCGAGCCTTTTAAACCTTCATCCGAGCCTTTTAATTAATGTGATTATGTTTTGTGCAATTTTTCATTTCCGAGCCTTTTAAAACTTTCTCCGAGCCTTTTAAACCTTCATCCGAGCCTTTTAATTCTATGATGTAGGTTTTTGTAATTTGAATCTCCGAACCTTTTAATAAAGTCTCCGAGCCTTTTTATAAAGCCTCCGAGCCTTTCCGAGCCTTTTTATAAAGCCTCCGAGCCTTTCCGAGCCTTTTTATAAAGCCTCCGAGCCTTTTTATAAAGCCTCCGAGCCTTTGCATTAAGTCTCCGAGACTTTTGTACCTCACTCCGAGCCTTTTCTTAAAGTCTCCGTGACTTTTATTTTTGCAGTGTCCGAGCCTTTTCATGAAGTTATATATATATTAATTTGTTTTATTTTTTTTTGTGTGAATATGCAGATGAGGAATCCATTGAAAGATCTTCTGAAAACTCCAGCGGAAGAAAGGTACCCGGGGAAAATAACTCGGCATGACCATTTCGGTCACCTTAGAGATATCGAAAATGCACTTAACAGTGTACCTGAAGATCTTGCGGTCCAAGAACGACGTCGGTACACTGAGTCATGTTTTGGACATTTCCTTCGGATGCAGCACAACATGAAGTTTTCAGCTGGCATTGTCCATCGATTGCTTATTCGTGAGTTGCATCACGACGGGCCGGAAGATGAGATGAGATGAGATTTCTTTTAGGAAAGCATTCGGTCCGGCTCCCGAAGGTTGAGTTCGTCCGATCACCCATTGAAGTTTGGACAATCTCCCGACACGTCGACCTATGATGTGGTACGTAATGGTATACACCGCCGATACTTTCGAGGTCGAGACGAGGTCGAGCTCGAGAGCCGAGCCGTTGGGGTGATTCCAGTGGTTTTGCTGAGCAGTACGATGCGGTTAAGCTATGCTTACTGTATATGCTTAACTGGATACTAATGGGTTTGGACGAGAGAGAGAAAGTCCCATTATGGCAGTTTCGCCTAATCGAGAACTTGGACGCTTTTGATGCATTCCCGTGGGGTGCGCATGTGTATAGGCGATCTATTTCTGGCTTCAAGCATGCGTTGGACGGTCGTCGGGAACGGTTCGAAAAAAGACAGCGAGAAAAGGGCGTTGAAGTGCACAAGGTGGAGACGTACAACATATATGGTTGTACTTATGCACTATTGGTAAGAATTTAGAATTTGATTCCATACTTTAATTGTATTTTTTATTTTCATACGATTGATGTGTTTGATTATTATCATACTTATCTATTACGCAGATATTTGCTTTTGAGGTTATCCCCGATCTTGCCATCGAAGATTGTGGGACCCGCAGGGAAATCGAGCTATCCCCCGTATTCTAAAATAGGAGTTCAGTCAGCGACCGAGGGGGGATAAGTTGGATTCCATTTTCATTGAACGGGTAAGTATCTGTTATGTTAACGTTAATAGTTAATAGTATGTATGCGATTACAAATGGTCTAACATTGATTTCAGATGTTTGCGAGGGTGAAATTGGTGCCGACACCGGTAGAGCTGGCTGAACGGTACTATGAGGGCATTGAGGAGGGAGGCAGTCTGTATGATGCGAATGCCGATGTCGAACACGGTACGACTGTCGAACCCAATGATACTGAGGGTCCGTATTCGAGACCCATTTATACTGAGTATCCACATTCGGGACCCAGTGATACAGATGGTTCTAACGTGGAGGGTCGCAGTAGGAGTCCCGTGAGGCATAGGCGGGTTCGATTTGTGTTCCCCACAGAGCCTCGACCTGAAGGTCACTCACGACGAGGCGACGGAGGGCAACCAGAGGTACGTAAAAGTAGTTGCACCGCAGTATTGAATTTGAAAGCAGCTGGAAACTTTTAGTACTCACAACGTGTTTATTTTTGTTTCATTTCAGGACCGTAGGTATACTGAACTGCTGGATGCGTTTCGAGAGTTACGGGACGAAGTGCAAAGGAATGAAAAAAAGCGAGATCAACAGCATCAGAGTTGCTGGATTTGATTCGGGGTCTTCAGGGTTCGACGGCACAGACACCTACTGAAGGCAGACGGTCCGATGACCCACCATTTGATGACCCGTCGATTGATGACCAAGACCGACACTTCAGTGACAGAGACTGGACTGGTAGTCATCAGGACAGAGCAGACTTACAGAGTGGGCGTCAGCTGCACCCTAGTACCCAGACAGTGTCTGATCAGCAGGGGCTAGGTGTGACACCAAGAGAGGAGGTTACTGGTGGTACTGATGACATTGAGACAGCACATATGGAGATAGAGCAGGTACCGCATAAGGTATTACCAGACCCTGTTCTTCATCCCCAGGACTTGGGATAGAGTGCCTCCATACTGCGCACCCCTCTGGATGATCCTAGTGCAGCACATCCCTCCATTCATTCCACGGGATAGAGTCCCTCAGTCCTACTGCACCCATCGGGTCTATCCCAGTAGGGCTTGCAGGCGATCCACGATTCCAGAGTCCCACCATACAGAGCACCCCTGCTAGGAGCAAACGGTGACGGAGTCCTTTTATACAGAGCAGACGTTCGGTGGATCCCCATGGTTTGGATCGGAGTCCCCCACCCCTTCAGCGTCAGGATCGGATTCGCAGACCAGTTTGGCAAGAGCGAAGCCCATACACTAACCCATGTCGGCCGAAGAGGGCAAGGACTATGCCACAGCCACCACATGTATTGGCGCCCCACGAACTGATAGATCCTGATCACCTAGCGGCGTACCAAGCGTACAAGAGGAACTCGACGGGGGAATTGTAAGTATAATCATAGATATTACAATCTCTGTATTTTTTTTGAAACAGCTTAGTAAAACTGACTTGACTTGGTTATCTAACTTCTTCAACAATAATGCAGGCGTGATGTGGATCTACAGTTGCCAGTAGATGTCCTTTGGTTCCACCGGTTTCAAAGCAACTTTATGGAGTTGGAGGATACGGTATTTTCATAACTGTAATATATGTATATGTTGTTACAAAAATTGTACAATCCTAACAAATGAAAATGTTCAAACTTTCAGCACATTGACGCGTACTTGAAGATTCTGCGGAAGCGTCAGCGAGCATTTCCCACTGTCTACGGTCCGAGGATCAACATACTGGATTCACAGTTTTATGTAAGTGTTTGAATTGTACGGTATTTGCTTGTGCATTGATGTGTTTCATACATCTATAACCTAACATTTTTTTACAGTCATGGTTATGTAACTACTGGGACAGGAAGATGGGAAATGAGTCTAATAGACCCCGTACAGGTTGGTCTTCACAGAAGCAGAATTGGTCCGACGAAGACCTTACGGTGGTACGTGGGCAGCTCCCGCTAGGAAACTTACCATGGCACAATGTTGACTCCGTGAGTGTTTATTTTACATGTTTTCCATTAAAGTTATGAAAAATAAATGTCACACTGATCGCACATTGTTGAAACACCTGCAGGTTCTGATTCCGTGCAACCTTGGACGTACGCATTGGGCCCTGGCCAGCATCGACCTCACAGCAGGGAATATCTACCTTTTTAACCCGTACAGACAGGAGGTGCCATTCAGCCACAGGAAAATGCAGCTCGCGTGCTTACGGTATTTTGTACCATCGATGCTGCATGCGGTGAACTTTCACAATCACAGACGGAGGGGCGATCAGACGTACTCAAAGACTACTAGGGCATTCACTTTTTATTATGTGTCTGCAGACCGTGTGCCACAACTGGCCACAGGGTATGACTGTTTCAAGATCTGATTTTATCCAAATCCGTTTTCATATAATTCCATTCTAACGGTTGTTCATGTGGTGAATTGTAGGGGTAACTGTGGTCCTCATACTTTAAAATTGACAGAGTCTCTGGCGGCGAACAGGGATACTTTTGACTGGTCGGAAAATGATATGACCACCATTCGAGAGAAGATGGCTGTGGAGGTTTTTTGCAACTCGAAGGACTGGTCTTCGAGATTGTGATTTAGTTTATGTACATAACATTTCAGTAATGAAATTTTTTTTTTGTTTCTTTTTAAGTGTTTGCAATTAACAAAGGATCAAGTATGACATTACACAACACAAACAACTAAATTCAAATCAATTTCAGAAAAAAAAAAAAACAAAAGTATTCAACATAAAACCATAACACAACTGCATCGACCATGGTTCCCTGCAGTCTAAACGATGTTGGAACACATTAGCAATCGCAAGCTTTTCTCCAACATAAAATCAATCATATTACTTATACATAAAATCATAAGAACCAAGGGTCTCATAAAACAATTGTATCGATCATGTTTCCCAAAATCTGAACGATGTTGGAAGACATCATGTTGGAGACATGTTTCTCAATCACAAGCTTTTCTGGTGGCAATTCGTCTTCCTCTTGTACTGCCTTGTTATGTTTGATCGTCTTCCTCTTGTACGGCTCCATTCATTCCACTGGCGTGTCCTTCTGAGGGCATGTTTGTTTGTTGTGTCCTATTGTGTGACAGATGCTACACTTGCAATGGTAATCATCGGGTACAATTGTCCTGGGACCTTCATTAACCATAGGCGGATTTGAACACCGCCTGCTATTATGTCCTGGTTGTCCACATCTTCTACACGACTGTTTGGTTGTCCTCTCTGAAGACGATACGTGTCGACCCTCCATGGGGCGACCTGATTGTCTCTTTGTCTTTGGATTTAAAACCACTCGCGCTGCGATATCGGATGGAACCACCCATGAAGAAGGATGGCCAACAGGCATAATAGGAACCGAGTATGCATCAATAAGTGTCTCCCTCTTGTAGTAGTCTGCACATAGAGATGTGAAATCCAAGTTCCGCTCCCTACAACAATGAAAATAGTGAGACTCACGTTTGGTTATAGAAAAACGTTAAATGTAACTTGTCATGTACCTTGCCGCTGCAAGTGCGTGTGAACAAGGTAAAAAGTCCATTTGGAATTTGTTGCACGTGCAAGTCTTCCGAGCTAAGTTAACCGTCCACTGTTTTCCCTTGTGTTTAACAAAGAATATGTTCCAGTCAACTGCATTTACAGTCATATAATTGCATTTCTCGACTCGTTTCTGGATCACCCCATGTGTTTTGAACTTCATGTTTATGATCTATGGACCGAAAAGTGTACCGTATGACGATCGTGAAACCACTTCTCGTAGCATATTCCTAATGAACTCTGCCAGCGTCATCCATGGCAGTTGTCGTGCGAATTTTAAGCATGAGTTTATGCACTCTTCAACATTTGTGGTCATCACCATGTACCTTCTTTGGGGACAGTGTACGCGGGACCATTTGTGAGGACCGGCAGCAATGGCTTAATCGAATGCAGCCTTGTGCAGCTTACGTAACTCCTCCATGTGATCATTATACTTTAATTCACTGTACGACCTACCAAAGACTCATCCATTATGTCGGCAACATCCTTTCTATGGAATCGCTTCTTCATATTTTCACCAAAATGCCAGCAACATATAGTATGGGTTGCATAAGGGAACACTTTAGAAATCCCCTCTTCAATGCTTACATGGCGATCGGAAATGAAAACCAGATCATCTATATGACCAAGGGCACCCCTCAAGCATTCCAAAAACCACTCCCATGAAAGATTATTTTATGAGTCACCATACCCAAAAGCAATTGGATACACCTGTTCGTTTCCATCTTGTGCAGTTGCCACAAACATTGTACCCCCGAATCTTCCCTTCAAATGGGTACCATCAACTACAATCACATGACGTATACACCTCTGAAAACCTCTAATTGAAAACCCTAACGATATGAAAAAGTAGAGGAATTTACCATCGTTAGTGCACTGTACCCGTGATTGTGCCAGGATTTTGCTGTTCGAGAATGTATGCAAAAGATGGTAGCAGTTGGAAAGTTTCTTCATGCGTTCCATAGCTCAATGACAATGCATATTGCAGGGCATAATGTGCTTTACTGTACATGATTTGGATGCCATATATTGTTTTCATATCGGCAATTATGTCCTTGGGACGCATGAGACGTCCATCATGTTGCTGAAGTCTAGGGGCAACGACTTCTCCGATTGTGACTGCACTAGCTTGTCGGTGCCGACGGTGAATCTCCTCCAACGGACAACTGTGTTCGTTGACAAAACTTCTGACTTGAAAGTAAGTCCCTTCATCTCTCATCACCGCTCTTAATTTCCACGTACATTCGTCAATGATGCAGACCAGATGTAAAGTTGTTTTATTCGACCTTTTCACCTTCCATTGCCGCATTGAAAAATGGCTAACTAGCCTTTTCAAATCCTTTTTACTCGGAAAAAATTGACCTTTATAAATCATGGTTCTAGGTTCTTGCGCTGCGAAGGTGTTGCTTGTACAAGTACCAAACGAGTATGCATCTGCTCCGGGAATAACCCACGTTGTCACATTATCAGAATCAGATGCTGTTATGTTATACCGGACCTCGGAAGTCCCAGCCATATCTGGTGCAGTGTAACTAACTCCTTGTACACGTCTACCATGTGGTTGAATTTGTTCAGGCTCTTCATCCACATTTTGCATATCATCAACCTGTTCATTATTTGCATCATTATCCACGTCATGGTTCGGGTGATTGTTCTGCTCATTGTAATGCTCATTGTACTGCTCAATTCAACACCCAAACACATCAACAATTTGAGGTTCAACTAGATCTGTATGATTGACCGTTACCGGTGGGACACCGCACATGTTTTCCCCACCTTCGGTGGCACTCCTTTGGGTGAACCCTTGGTTGCTACCGCTAAAGGATCCAAAATGTTGGGTATTTTCAGGACGCGGAATATCATTCCCTATCATATCTCCAACTGTCCTCTCAGTTACACTGACACATACTTGAGGGATTACTCGATCTTCCCCCAGCATAAACTGGACATCGTCATCATTCCTTATAAATGTGCGACATGTACTGCCAGGAACGATTGATACTGATGACAAATCAACAGTGAATTTGTTTTCATCGTATTTCACAATGGTATGCATGATCGCCAACAATTCTTCGTAAGTCATATTCTTTGACACATACATTCCCCGGTTATCGGATCCAATAAACCTCTGACTTCCGTCGGGAAACTGCTCCCATCGACCGTTGTAAGATATTACAATCCTAACCCGATTCATGATGCTGTCAAATTATTCATCACTAACAATTAATAAAAACACAGGACTAAAAAATATTTTCACATCTTATATTTTTATAAAGGCTCGGGTGAGGATATTGAAAAGGCTCGGAGAAGACTTCAAAAGTCTCGAACATTTCTCTAAAAG